>JAHLJS010000005.1:66190605-66549101 GCA_038502445.1 Eremochloa ophiuroides | reverse complement strand
GAAGGGTTTTTCCTGCTCGGTGATCGTGGCATTAGGTAAGAGTCCCAACAATTGTCACCGACAGAAACGGGTTTTGAAAACCGAAGGGACAGGGGTATTTGGGTTGGAGTCCCAATGCATTGTCGCCATCGGAAAAAGGTTTAGGGACCGTTCGTTGTAGGCCTGCTGGATCGAGACTTTGCAACTAGCCACATACTTCGGGAAGCCTCTGACTCCGGTGGCTCTATTGCTGGAACCGACAACCACGCACTGGGAGTGGAGAGATGGCGAGAGTAGCGTGTACCCTCGTGGCTGTCGTGCCTGGAGACGAGAGGAGTACTGTGCTCTCGAGTGGCGCAGGATCGGTTCCGGGGTATGATAAGCCGTGGTAGGCGGGGTTGGCGTATGCAAGATTAAGTGCTACATACGCAGTGTGGATAGAGATCCCCAGCTGGGTATTAATCTATTCGAATCGTCGTTGCTCCTCGGATATGGAGACTTGATCCTTCGACCATTCAGCGAATAGTGGTTCGGAACTAGTATTGTTTTTGAATGGATTAAGAAAATGAAAGAATGTTGATATATGAGAAAGAACTTGGAGAAATGGATAATGAGGAATAGTATTATTGAAATAAAATATTGAGATAGGAATAGTAATGCTTTTCCGCAAAATTCTTGAACTCTTGCTAAAGCCTTACCTTGACTCCCCTTAGCCTGCATTCCTGAGTCTAATCTTACACTTTTAGTCGGGTAAGTCTTGCGGAGTACCCCATGTACTCAGGGTTTGTTAACCCCGTTGCAGGAGGGCAGCAGGAGACTGAAGTTTGTCTCACTCCGTGCTGCGTCACCATCGTCCAGGAGAGTGAAGAAGACTAAGGTTAAACCCTTGGGCAGGGTTCGTGTAATATTAAACTATCTGTCGTACTGTTGTTCCAAACACTACTGCTACTCTTTTAAATTTATGGTCTGTAATAACTGCACTTAATTTTATTCGAACACTGGTCTGTAATATTAAGTATTAATTACTCTTCCGTAAATTCTACTCTGATGTATTTTGTTATGAAATGTTGTAACTATGTAATGGCTTCGCAATGGGATCCTGTCGGAGATCACGGATGCTTATGTAGCCCGGCAGAGCCCGCCTAGGTCATATGAAACACGGGTCCGGCTGTCAGATGTCATTAGTGACGTTGACAGGTGCCTGTGGGCCACGTGATTTAGGCGGTTCTGTTACAGACGCTTTTCTCGTTTTAATCATGATATATAACAAATGTAGCTCATGTTCTTTAATAGTATTTAACTCCTCTCTAGGAAAGAACGTAAAAGCTAGCCATTTAAGCATGAATCTCAGTGTGGGGTGATGAACTTTTTCGGTAGTATATTTTTGTTTTCTCTCAGGTTTCTTTGCAGTGATACTCTCCCAAAAATCATCTTTATCAAAGTCTTGGAGAGTTTTAGAAATATTGACTACACACTGATTATTGAATCCCAATGTTAAACTAAGAGTTTTCCAAGAGAGGGTGAAAAGTTTATTAAACATTTTAAAATTAACCTCATCATCATCAAAGTCTAGGGTGCTAATAAATTCTATAGTGAGCAACTTGCTACCCTGCTCATTAATTTGCCATGCATTTTCCCATCCAAGCTCAAACTCGGAATTCATTCTGGTTTCATGGAGCAAAGTGGCATAAAAAATTGGAGTATGCGTGAATTTCTTATTTTTAATCACATTTAATATCTTCCTCTGTGGTCTAGTTGATAATGAAATTTGAGTTATACTTGTGAGTTCATATCTCTCTTCCGGTTGGGAAGAGGATTACGGATTATCATATGTGAAGGGTGACGGAGGATCGATATTCATGTCGGAGCCGACGAACGATGGCACTTGTGATGATGATTGACTTCTTGTTGTGCGGCGTGAGAGGGCTCTTCCAAGGGATCGAATGGCATCTTTCATTCTATTGCTCGTCTTGCCTGTAAAATGAAGAACACGAAGAACACAGCAAGAAAGAACAAGAATACAAGAACAAAATAAGAACAAACAAGGACAAGTGGAGAGAAGGAATCAAACTGGTGATATCTCTTCTAGGTCTTCTTGCTAATCCTCTTCTCTACCCTTTTCTTTGCTTAAACTTGAATCAAATGATAGGATTAAGAGATTTTGGAGTCACGAGCTGCAAAGCAACTTAGCTACGTGCTCTCTAGAGTGTGTGTGAATGAATGAATGAGTGAGAGAGAGGAGAGGCAGAGAAGTGGAGGAGGGGCGCCGGCCGGCCCCACCTTGTGTCCTTTGGCTCTCAACTTTTGAAAAATGTCGACACCACTTTCATCTACTTCCAAATGCATGTGGGTTGGTGCTCTTTCTGGCTGAATGGATGGATGATGGGTAGTGCATGTGTAAATAATGAAGTTTGTATGGTAGTGAAACGTGGTGGTTGATGATAATGCATGATGTGACTTGATGTGATGATGGTGGGTCCCAAATGTCTCCTATATTTATACCATATAATGACACAAGAATAAGAAACTAAATTACTTTTATGAATCTATGAAAAATTAGAATTCTAATGATGATCTTTTTATAATTTTCTGCCACCAGAGTAAATTTCACTGAC
This sequence comes from Eremochloa ophiuroides, assembly GCA_038502445.1. Lineage (NCBI taxonomy): Eukaryota > Viridiplantae > Streptophyta > Magnoliopsida > Poales > Poaceae > Eremochloa > Eremochloa ophiuroides. The sequence continues at coordinate 66,546,507 of JAHLJS010000005.1, read as the reverse complement.
GGGGGTTTAACATTCTGTTAATAATAATCACATGGGGCTTAAGCTTTAATCATGCTATGCTTATTTTTTTGTTATTTTTAATAATGCAATTTATGATAAAGTAAATATGTAAATTTAAATGCAGGAATTAAATTACCGATAACTACCGAGTTACCTCCCGGCGATGGTTCGGGGTTTTTGAGTCCGCCGATCTGGACTTCTCCAGTTGAATTATTCTTCATGATTCATCTCTGGTGTCGGAGATGTTGTTGGATCTTGTTCTTCATGACACTTCAATGTTTGGCATTGCTCCAGTCTTGGCTTGAATGCGAATCGCTCTTCTTGCCCATTGATGGTGAATGTGATCTCTCCAGCTCCGACATTGATGGTTGCATTTGCAGTGTTTAAAAATGGTCGCCCGAGGATGAGGGGTATCTTCCTCTCTTCCTGCATGTCAAGTACTACAAAATCTACAGGAATGAAAAAGTTGCGGATTTTTACCGGAATATTTTCTGCGATTCCCGCGGGATAGCGGACCGATTGGTCGGCTAATTGCAAACACATCGTGGTTGGTGTGAGCGTAAAATAGTTGAGTTTGTCGAAGACGGTCTTGGGCATAACGCTGACACTTGCTCCAAGATCACATAAAGCATTCTCGAACATCTGGTCTCCTATTGAACAATCAATAGTGGGGCACCCTGGATCCTTCTTCTTAGTAGGAGAAGAACTCAGAATTGCCTCACTACACTCCTCCGTTAGTTTGACAACTTTAGTAGAAGGTAATGGTCCTTTGTTGTTGAGGATGATTCGGAGATACTTTGCGTATGTAGGTACCTGCATGGCATCTAACAGCGGAATATTGACATATAACTTCTGAATTACCTCTACAAACTTACCAAATTGATCATCTGTTTTAGCTCTTCTTCTTCTGCGTGCAAACGGTAGGAGGGTTGTGTCATGAAAATCTTGAGTTAATTCTTGATCTTGTGGTTCAACTGGTGATGAAGGTGGTATAACTTCTTCTTCTCTATTGTCCTTCTAGATCTCTTCTTCTACCTGCACTAAATGTGATGGTCTACGTGCCCCTTTTGGGTAAGGTGGATCACGTGTAGACTTACCTCCTCTAGTAGATATTTCTTTTATTTGCTCATGGTTAGTGGTAAACAAAGTAGAAGACAATTGTGCAATTTGTAATTCTATCTTCTTATTAAATAATATTTGATCTTTAACAGCAGAAGAGAAATTATCCAATTTAGAATTAATTCCTTCTAAAACTTTATCATTAAAAGCAAGCTTCTTATAAATACTTTCATTAATTCTAGTTTGTTCTAATATTAATTCTCTCAAGGGTGGTTGTCTATGATTTGAAAAATTAGTATTGCCTTGGTACTTACCTTGACTAGTTGACCGAGGTTGATTCCATCCTTGCTTCTGTGAAGTAGACTTGATGACTGTACTAATATCTTCTGGGGGATTTGCAAACTCAATTTCTAAAAATCTTTCATATTGATTCTGGGAATTGAATGCATCTTGAATAGCTTGACGATCTCTCTTATGATTGGCTCTTTGCTCTAACCAGTTCAACAGTCCATCCATCTTGGTTGACAGTGCACACACTTCCTCTGAAATTTCTTCACTCTTATGGCATGTCTGAGTGTTGTTTGTCCAATTCTGATTTTCTGCTATCTTTGCCATAATATCTTCAGCTCTTCCATGGGTGAGTGACATAAATGATCCTTCAGCAGTGGTATCTAGTTGCTCACGTGACCTTTGAGTTAGTTCGTGATAAAATGTTTGCATGAGTAACCACTTTTCCATTCCACGATGGGGACAATCTGATATGTAATCTTGAAAATGTTCTCAGGCTTCTGAAATAGATTCACCTTTCTGCTGACAAAATTCTGAAATCTTTCCTCGTAGAGCATTGGTTTTGTCTACTGAGAAAAACTTTTCTAGGAATGCTTTTGAACATTCTACCCATGTCTTGACTCGATCTTTATTCTGATAAAACCACTGCTTCGCCTTTCCCTCCAATGAGAATGGAAACAAACGAAGTAGCACGACGTCTTGAGGAATGCCTTTGATGTCGATGGTGTTGCCAATCTCCAGGAAATTCTGCAGATGGACACTTGCATCTTCATCTTTCTTTCCAGTAAATGTGATAGCTTGCACCATTTTGATGAGGCTTGGTTTGATCTTATAATCATGATCTCCAATGTAGAAAGTTCCAACGTGAATAATCTCAGTGCTCGGGGCAGAGAATTCACGTAGAGTCTTCTCAGCCATGACTTCACAAAATAATGTAAGACCCTTCTTCCTATGGTTGTTCCTGATTGATAAGAGTTAAAGTACACAACCAATCCTGCACTTACCCTTTATAAGATATTTAAATATAAACAAAACATGGGTAAGTCTGCTAAAGCAAAAGGTTATGGTTATCTCTAAGTATTTATGTCTATAGTTATTTTTATGTTTTTCTAATAATATTATCTATGAAGAACTCTCTTATATGAAATTCTAGAATAAATATCCTGGTGAATAAAATCAATGAATTCAACAAATTATCCTAATGAATACAATTGCCATCCCCGGCAACGGCGCCAGAAATGCTTGTTGGTATTTTTAACATCACTTCACGTTAAGTTTTCATCCCTAACATGATGCCAAAAACCAAAGGTAAAATAATCTTCACTTGCCTCCTAAAAATAATACTATAGAATATATCTATAAGCACACAGATAATTCTCCTATTGTAGCACTTCACCCGGTAAGTATTCTGGGTATCGTTGATTTGTTTTATGCCAAAAGGATAAATGTGACATTCTACTCATTAGGATAATCTACTATAATAATTGGAAAGATAAATGTGCAGACCTATGATAATCCATAACTCTAGTGCTTTAGCGATAAATAAGTCAATGATAAATGGTAAATGATAACTAAGTAAATGAGGTAAATGGCATTTCAGAGATAGAATATAGAGACTCACTAATGTAGTAAGACAATCTCGAGATTCGGCTAAAGTAAAGGAAACCTATGTAATTACTAAATACAAAGTCTACAGCCTACGCCACATTACACATCTTCATCTATAGCATAATCAACTCAGAAAACATCATAAGGACCATCATCTAATGAGGATATTAAGACACAAGGGTCACCTCCTTCGCGACCGCGCTCTGCTCGTCCTACGTACGGGGGGGTGGACTACAGAGGAACCAACGCAGCTGTCACCTACGCGGACTACCACACGACCCGGCACGTCAGAGTGCCTCCGTAGGTGCACAATATATCTAGACACTACGTCTACATATTGTATACCACCTAACTCAGTCGAGTACTGAATTAGGCGCTTTACGATCATACGACAATAATCATCACCAATCATAACTATATCGAATATGCAACTAGAATAAACTAAGAACTGAATAAGTAGCAATGTATTAAAATAAAGCAAAGTAATAATGAGATACAAGATAATATTACTGATCTCCAGACGAACGGATCTGGAATCCCGAGCGTAGCGCCCAACTCTACTTGAACCTTGCTAGACGCCTAAACTATGAACTTGAAGAACTAGAGCCCTATTTCTAATCTCTGGAAACCCTAACTTCTGTCTACTCTTGATGAATGAAGCAGGAGGAATGAAGTGGTTCTCTTGGAGGAGGGGTCTGCCCCTTTATTTATAGCCCGGTGGGGTGAACGTGCGCCGTGGGATCAAACCGACTTGAACAAAGGGCCCAGATGACTCCAGAGAGGCGGTGGAAGGAGACTCCAGAAGGTGGGCCGAAACCCTAACCGGGGGGGGGGGGGGCGCCAGCCGGCCCCACCCTGGTGGATCTCGGGCCCCGGTGCTTCGGGTGTGTTCTGGATCCTTCTAACTTGCTGATGAAGTATGTTACCGTCGCGATCAAGTTTCGTGGTAATTATGCTCTTTAATCCTTTTTTTAAGCCTTTCTGAAATAATCCCTGGAAAATACATAATTCACCAAAACTCGTGGAATTTGTCAGTAATAACCCCTATGCTTCTATTATTGATCGTCCCTAGGCATTAGTTGACGGTATAAAATTGGTACTTAACGACCGTCAACAACAAGATCTTTAAGAGAAGGGTAGTTATTACCTTGGTTGTTTGGACGTTGCGAGGAATTGAAAGTGTTACCTGGAGAATTGGAGCGCTGAGTCCATCCTGGGTTTGAAGAACGAAAATTGTTGTCATTGTTGATGAAGTTGAGGTCTTCATGTGTCTCAGGAAAATGGAGTCGAGAATGGCCAACTTCTCCACAGACTTCACACGTCATGTGAGTCTCCATGGCTTGTACGGTCTCAGGTGTACGCATCCACTCGCAATTTTCTAGCCTTTCGGCCAGTAGGTCGACTTTAGCTGCAATCATGTCAGCTTCCTTTAAAGAATGCATACCTCGCTTGCGCGGTTGCAGACGTTCCTCGTTCCATCCTTGATTGGACACCATCTTCTCCGTCAAAGCCTTCGCATCTAAAACTTTAAGAGAAAAGAATGCTCCACCGGTGGCAGCATCTTGATGGCTTCTATGAAGAGGGGTTAATCCATGGTAGAAGTTTTGGATCAAAAGCCAATCATCCATACCATGGTGTGGACAGGCAATGATATACTCTTGCATTCGTTCCCAAGCCTCGGGAATCGATTCATCGGTTTGTTGTTGGAAACTAGAGATCTTATTGCGAAGAGCATTGGTCTTGCCTAGAGAAAAGAATTTCACTAGGAAAGAGTTGGAACACTTTTCCTATGTGTCCACATCATTTCGGTTCATATAGAACCATTGCTTAGCTTTTCCTAACAAGGAGAAAGGAAAGAGTCGCAAACGAATTGCGTCTGGAGTTACTCCTTTAATGGTAAAGGTGCTGTATATCTCCAAGAAATGTTGGAGGTGTGCATTAGCATCCTCGTGAGCTTTGCCATAAAATGGGCTAACTTGAACCATTGTGATTAATGCGGGCTTTAACTCGAACTGAGTGTTCGCCTCGATGACACCAGGGCCTGTTGCTATAGTAGCAGCAGAAGGTGCAGAGAATTCACGGATGGTCCTTTCGACCATATTCGTGATTCTAACTTTCTAAGGATAACTATCTAGATTTGACTAAAATCAAAGGAATTCAACAGTTGCCTTCCTCGGCAACGGCGCCAAAAATGCTTGTTGGCAAATCTAATGTAATTACTAAGGCTAGAGATATCCCCGGCAACGGCATCAAAAATGCTTGTTGACAGTTGGTAATGCTATCAAAAGAAGGTAGCTAAATCTATCCTCTAACAATGATAATAACACTTCTCAACGCAATCACAGGGGTTGTCCATCCCTATGCTCAAAGTATGTGATTGTTAGCCAAAAATGCTATGGGTAGCTCTATAGGATAGGTGATGGGATTCTGCAAGCGCACAGAACTAGGAGTACCAGGTGTCGAATTTTTATTTTCCCAAAGGAAGGCGGGGTTTGTGATTCCAAGGATTTGATAGTCAAGAATCTAGATATGGATAAATGGGGTAATAACCTTAACAAGGATAAATCAATGAAGTATAACTAAGGTGGAAACACGCTAGGTAACTCTGCAATTCTGGGGAAGAACTCTATCTCAGTAAAAGATCAAATGATTGTTATACCAAAGAGACTACTATACTCGGGACACGCAAAATCCTAAACTCGCCGGGGTTCGACTGATTAGGCATTGTACGTCCCAAAGTCCTACGATGATAAAACTAGACCGAACGTGGTGGAATACAGAGGATTCTAGGGCTGTCACCACCTAGAACCTACCACTACTATCCGTGGGTCCAGCCACACTCAAGGGTAAGCTATAGCCTAAGCACTGCGCTTAATCTATAAAACTTACTACTCTATCTCGAGCTCAAGAATTAGAGCACTCTAACCAAGCAATGAGCAAGTATATAGCTACTTAAAGTATAACAATAAATAAATGAGGAAGGGGATCTTTATTACCGATAAGAGTGAAGAACACTGCAGAGGAGGTCACCGACAGTCCCGGCTCCTCCACAGACTTCCTCCTTCTCCCGACTTCTCTCCACCACTCTACTTTTCTCTAGCTAGCACTATTTCTAAGAGCAGAGCTTCGCTAAAGAGAGAGAGGAGCTACTGACTATGAGCTGAATCTCTAGTGATTTGCTAGAGGTGTTTCTAGTGTGTTTCTACTTACAAGTGAGGATCCAAGTCCTATTTATAGTGTAGGAGTGCTCCAGGGGTACTTGTAGAGGTCTTGGAGGTCGGTGGCGCGAAGGAGCAGGGCGGGCGCCCCCTTGGATGCACCGTATTGCATCCTACAGCTCTCCTTCCTCCCCTATGGCGGTTGCAATGTCGGTTGGTGCCCTGAAATGGCGGTTTGCAACCCCTGGGAGGACGACATGTGGGTCCTTTGATCCATGGCACATCACTTGATCACCGTTGGATGAAAACCGACTTCATTTGATGGCTTGGATGACCTTCCCTCGGATTGTGCACGTGTCACTCAACTTGGACAGGGCGGGCGCCCTGTTGATAGGGCCACTGGATCCTCGTGCCTTGTATTTGAGCCGTTGATGTTGTTTCAACGTGCCACAGACCATTTGGGAGGATGGCACACGGATCAGTGAGGTGGCAAGTTCCATTTGGCACTTTTGACAGGGCGGGCGCCCTACTTGGTAGGGCGGGCGCCCCCCTCTGACCCCCATGTGGCAGCTGAGGTGTCAAGCTGTCTTGCTTTGCTTTGCTTTTCCTTGTTTTCATCATTTTTCCTGCATATACAATATTTCTCCAAGGATATGTGGATCTAGGTAAGTTTCAAAGTGAGTTCTTTGCATTTCATGTGGTTTTACCTTGATTATGAGTGAAATGTTGACAGTAAAATAGGGTGTTAGCGACCGTCAACAAAGCTCAGCCCGAATTCACCGGACGAACGACGGTGATGCCTCGGCGCCATCCACCCCCTCGGGGGCGTCGTTTTCTGAACCCAGTTCCGTCGACGCCGGATTCTGGGCGAAAGCCCTGCCTTAGGAGTCCCTAAGGCCAGCAGCGATGGCGTCTTGGATGTCATCCCCTTCTTGAAGGCGTTACTTGAGAATCTCCGGCTGTCGTCGCTCCTTCCGCTGAACCTTTTTGTGCTTCCTTTCTCCTTCACTTTGGTATGTCCAACTAGTGGTTGTTGTAGCCGTAGTCGTCGCTTAGGCCCCCCTCAGGCAGATGCTTTGCTATTGGGAGCGTGTTGGTCCCATCCGCGGGTGTTTTGCCGCGTTGATGGTCGTAGCTGTGTTGTGGAACCGGCTCCCTTGGCGGATACTTTGCCGCCGAGGTCGTAACTGAGTTGCGGAATCGACTCCCTCAGCGGATACTTTGCCGCCGAGGTCATAGCTGGGTGGAGGAACCAGCTTCCTCGGCGGATACTTTGCCGCCGAGGTCGTAGCTGAGTTGTGGAACCGGCTCCATCGGCGGATACTTTGTCGCCGAGGTGGTTGCTGGGTGGAGGAACCGGATCCCTTGGCGGATCCTTTGCCGCTGAGATCGTAGTTTAGTTGTGGTGTCAGGTCTTGTCGGTTACCAAAGTTAGGGGTACCCAACTTCGATGCAAAAAAGCTCATTCCCAACTTGGCCTGGCCCAAGCTCACGAAGGCCGCGTCTACAGAGGCCCAAGTCTCCCTCCTCGGCGCCCAAGTCTCCGATTCGCCCGAGCCTCCCCGGAGAGCTCGGGCGAGCGGCACCCTCGGCGCCCAAATCTCCGATTCGCCCGAGCCTCCCCAGGAGAGCTCGGGCGAGCGCTCGGGAGAGCGGCATCCCCGGCGCCCAAGTCTCCGATTCGCCCGAGCCTCCCCGGGAGAGCTCGGGCAAGCGGCCTCCCCGGTGCCCAAATCTCCGATTCGCCCGAGCCTCCCCAGGAGAGCTCGGGCGAGCGCTCGGGAGAGCGGCATCCCCGGCGCCCAAGTCTCCGATTCGCCTGAGCCTCCCCGGGAGAGCTCGGGCAAGCGGCCTCCCCGGCGCCCAAATCTCCGATTCGCCCGAGCCTCCCCGGGAGAGCTCGGGCAAGCGGCCTCCCCGGTGCCCAAATCTCCGATTCGCCCGAGCCTCCCCAGGAGAGCTCGGGCGAGCGCTCGGGAGAGCGGCATCCCCGGCGCCCAAGTCTCCGATTCGCCCGAGCCTCCCCGGGAGAGCTCGGGCAAGCGGCCTCCTCGGCGCCGAAGTCTCCGATTCGCCCGAGCCTCCTCGGGAGAGCTCGGGAGAGCGGCCTCCTCGGCGCCCAAGTCTCCGATTCGCCCGAACCTCCTCGGGAGAGCTCGGGAGAGCAGCGTCCTCGGCGCCCAACCCTCCGATTCGCCCGAGCCTCCTCGGGAGAGCTCGGGAGGCGGCGTCCTCGGCGCCCAAATCTCCGATTCGCCCGAGCCTCCCCAGGAGAGCTCGGGCGAGCCTCACCCTCGGTGCCCAAATCTCCGATTCGCCCGAGCCTCCCCAGGAGAGCTCGGGCGAGCGCTCGGGAAAGCAGCACTCCTGGGCGCCCAAACCTCCGATTCGCCCGAGCCTCCTCGGGAGAGCTCGGGAGAGCGGCATCCTCGGCGCCCCAAGTCTCCGATTCGCCCGAGCTTCCCTATGCCCCTCGAGCGCAATCTCGCGAAGACATCCAAGGCACAGGTAATGTCAGCGGAGCAATCTTGGACCACAAGAGATCTCTCTGACCACTTTACAAGCACTGTCCCGTCGGGACGAGACTCTCGACGCAACCGTGCTTGGCACGCCCCTGACGGCCATACCACCTGTCCTCCACGGTATGGTCCACGGTGCGCCGCCCCATTTCGGGAAAGACGCCCACTGCGCCGTCCACACGAAAGGACGAGTACGCCATCAGGATCCCGAGCCTCGGGAAACAACGTCCCAAGGTGACTCACCTCTTGTCACATCATACGGAAGGATAGCCGGCAGGTGTGAACTCACCAAAGTCGTGCGGACCACGACGGCCATATCCAGAAAACCCAGAGAGCTGACGACATGACGTAGTCAGACGACTGTTTCTACCTCGGAACTCGCAAACCAGCCATACCCATACCCCGGAGACACGGAGAAAAGGCAGCAGCCAGTCAAACGGGGAACGGCAACTCCTCACTATTTTAATAGGTAGCGTCGTAGCTGCCTTTGCCTCTCCCTTGCGGCTATAAAAGGGAGAGCAGAGACCAGCTTTAGGAGGACGACGACAGAAAACAACGAACGAACGGACGGAGAAGTTCCAAGTTCTCACCCACAGCAAACGACTTGTAAACACTTAGACACTCACAAGAGACCTGGGAGCTCTTCCCTCTCTCGACTAGCTTGTAACCCCTACTACAAGCACCCCGGTGCAAGGCAACATGACTCTCCTCTCCACTGGACGTAGGGCTTGCTCGGCCTGAACCAGTATAATCCCTGTGTTTCCCTTGCACACCATCCGTAGCCTCAACCGCAAAACACATATTTACTAGCCGGTGTTAGCCTCGCCAAAATTAGCACCGACAGTTGGCGCGCCAGGTAGGGGCCTTTTGCGTGTTGATCCCGGTTGCGGATGGCAGCCAACGTCCCTGCGCTTCCTGCTGGCTCGGTGCTCCGGTTCGGGCCACTGTCCTCGGCCTCGAGATGAACCTCCGCCCAACCCGAGCCCCGGGCCATCATCATCCTGACCCCGGCCCAGCAGGTGGCTGGGAAAGGGACCCCGGTGACACCTCCACCCGTTTCAGGGAAACAGAGGGAACGCCACGCGCCGCTCCCGCCGAACTAGGCGGGGGGAAGCGCATCCGCGTCAACCCGACCAATCCGGTGCCCCCCGCGCGAGACACCGCTTCTACGATCATCACCAGCGCAACGCTGGTAGCTCGAGCAGCTAAGTCACAGTTACCCTTAAGCTTCCATGCTTTGTTCATATTTGTGGTCTCGGAATCGTTAAATAAGCGTTCTTCAATTATCACGAATTTTGAGATTTAAACTGAAACCTCCCTCACGTCCGAACCTCTCCAGCACTCTTGAAAAAATCCGTGAAACCCGAACAGGCAAGAGAACACCTTTAGGGCATGGCTGGCCGAGCCGCGAGACCGCCTACGCCTCCGGGCTACGGCACCTCCACTCACCACCCATCGTCCGACGGGTGACTTACGCTTCGAGGCAATTTCATGGAGTTTTTCAAGTACGGGACGAGGGGTGGACGCTTGGGGACCGACGATCTAATTTTCTCTGCGCCTTTTCGATAGCTTTTTCGAAAATTCCGCGCCGAACTCCTTTCTGCACTCTAGCAAAACTTGCGAGATCCAAAGAAGTAAAAGGACACTCTTAGGGCAGGGCTGGCCGAGCCGTGAGATCGCCTACGCCTCCGGGCTACGGCACCTCCACTCACCACCCTCCGCCCGAGGGTCAACTTGCGCTCCAGAAAGATTTCGCGAATTTTGCCTGAGTGCGAGAAGAGAGACGGGCGTTTGGGAAATTTAGTAAAAAACGATCTCACTCGAGCCTTCTCTGAGATACCTAGCTGTGTTCGCGACAAAGCGGGAACCCCTCGGGTCGGACTGGCACAGCTCTGGCTCTGTCTACACCACCGAGGCTACGGCATCCCTAAAAATGCTAAGTCCTCAACTTTCATCACAAAGTCTGATATTTACATGGGCACTCGGCCAAGACTTATTGTTCACAGGACGACAGAGGACTTCGCGCCACAAGCTCACCCCACCGTGGGAAGGACCGTTCATCGTCGCCGAGGTGCAACGCCCCGGCAAAGCTCGCGAACGAGAACGGCGAGGTCTACAGCAACGCTTGGAACATCGAACAGCTACGTCGCTTCTATCCTTAAGATTCCAAGCATTATACTATTTTGAAAATCTTGAAATCGATGAAAAGACCCGACTTCTACTCTTTTTAACATGATTTTAGATTTTCAATCCGAGCCTACACTCGGGAGTGAAGCGACCCTTTATTTCACCGCACAGTAAATGCGAGGCTCGGCCTAAACTACGGAAGGGCCGACCCTCCCTCGGGGGCTAGGACGGGGGAAACCCCCGAACTATCTCGAGATTGAACAATTTTGGAAACGCAAAAATTTCAAAACTTGTCGAATTCGTTTCTCCCTAAAACACGCTTCCTTCCGGAAATCGAGCATGAACTTACAGAATTCGAAGAATGAGGGAAGCCCCAGAAGACAGAGCCGGTCGAGTCGGAGACCGCTTATGCCCCAGGGCCACAGCATCTTCCCTCGCCACTCCGTGTTCGAAGGCTAACCCGCACTCGGAAGAAAACCTATAAGATCTACGCTCGGCCAAGGGAGGAAGCTCGGGAGGAAACACCTAAGCTTCTTTTCTAAAGGATTCTTTCTGCCAAAGCTCCTAGGACATCGGCTGCGTCTATGCCACTAAAGCTACGACACCCGAAAAGCGTCCCCCGAGGCTCGATGGCCCGGGCACAGGATCGGCAAGAAAAAATGCCTAAGGAAAAAAGCACGAAGCAAAGCGAAACAAACATTCAGCAAATATTTACATAAATGTTAACGCCACGAAGGGCCATATTGTTTGTTTCCTTTCAAACCACTCCCGAAAGGTTACTTTTTACAAGGGCACTATGGCCCGCTTCTTCTTCACGGCAGGTTCAGAGGAGGGAGCTCGACCTCGGCTTGGAAGAGACCCGCCAACACCGCGCACGCAAACCGCCTCGACTGAGCCGAACCGTCGCGTCCGTCAGGCTTCGCGCCTCAAAAGGTGAGCCGAGTCATTACAACCGCGCGCCTCTATTCCCCCTTCATTTTTTCAACGAAGAAACCCCGGGCTCGGGCGCCCGTTACGTTCCCAGGGGATCGAAGACTGGCCCTCCGAGGCTCGAACAGTCGCCCCAGGGAAATCGAGTTAGGGACAGCTAGTGGATGGGTCACGAAAACGGCCAGTATCCCGACGCCCGGAACGTCACAAGGGACATCCCATGCTGTGTCCAAGTCCCAGTAGTGAGTCGGTTACGTGGAATCCCTCCGTGGGAGGCATCATGCCCTCGGGACCCGTCGAAGGGACCCGACATCCACTAACTGACCCTCGGGAAATAATTGGAGTGTGCTCAGGCCACTAGCCGACCCTTAACGAATAGGGCACGGACCTCCACTTGGACCAACCCGTTTGTAGCTCACCGGAAATGCCGACTCGTGCCCCAGCGGGGAAGTCGAGCAGGACCAAACCTTCCTCTTCCCGAAAAAAGAGCGTGAAGGTCGAATTAAAAAAGACAGGGAAGGACCCGATCGATCTCCGATACGAAAACGGAGGCTCGGAAACTTGCCCCGCACCTTGGAAAGACCACCGAACGATCTCCCACACGGTGGGAGGCTCGGGGGCTCCGCTTCCAAGGAAACAACACACCTAAATAAATTGAAAAACACCCGAGGACTAACGAACACGATTCTAAGCCTTTGAAGGGATACATCATCCCTCCAAAGCCTCGGGGGCTACACCCGGCGGGTGCGCTCGCGCGCACCCCCCGGAAAAAACAACCCACACTTTATCTTTTTTGACAGGAAGAACCAGCGTGAACCTGTGGAGGACTGCCTTCACTCCGCCACAGGCTCGGGGGCTACTGTCGGTTACCAAAGTTAGGGGTACCCAACTTCGATGCAAAAAAGCTCATTCCCAACTTGGCCTGGCCCAAGTAAGGCCAGTCGAAGCTCACGAAGGCCGCGTCTACAGAGGCCCAAGTCTCCCTCCTCGGCGCCCAAGTCTCCGATTCGCCCGAGCCTCCCCGGGAGAGCTCGGGCGAGCGGCACCCTCGGCGCCCAAATCTCCGATTCGCCCGAGCCTCCCCAGGAGAGCTCGGGCGAGCGCTCGGGAGAGCGGCATCCCCGGCGCCCAAGTCTCCGATTCGCCCGAGCCTCCCCGGGAGAGCTCGGGCAAGCGGCCTCCCCGGTGCCCAAATCTCCGATTCGCCCGAGCCTCCCCAGGAGAGCTCGGGCGAGCGCTCGGGAGAGCGGCATCCCCGGCGCCCAAGTCTCCGATTCGCCCGAGCCTCCCCGGGAGAGCTCGGGCAAGCGGCCTCCTCGGCGCCCAAATCTCCGATTCGCCCGAGCCTCCCCGGGAGAGCTCGGGCAAGCGGCCTCCCCGGTGCCCAAATCTCCGATTCGCCCGAGCCTCCCCAGGAGAGCTCGGGCGAGCGCTCGGGAGAGCGGCATCCCCGGCGCCCAAGTCTCCGATTCGCCCGAGCCTCCCCGGGAGAGCTCGGGCAAGCGGCCTCCTCGGCGCCGAAGTCTCCGATTCGCCCGAGCCTCCTCGGGAGAGCTCGGGAGAGCGGCCTCCTCGGCGCCCAAGTCTCCGATTCGCCCGAACCTCCTCGGGAGAGCTCGGGAGAGCAGCGTCCTCGGCGCCCAACCCTCCGATTCGCCCGAGCCTCCTCGGGAGAGCTCGGGAGGCGGCGTCCTCGGCGCCCAAATCTCCGATTCGCCCGAGCCTCCCCAGGAGAGCTCGGGCGAGCCTCACCCTCGGTGCCCAAATCTCCGATTCGCCCGAGCCTCCCCAGGAGAGCTCGGGCGAGCGCTCGGGAAAGCAGCACTCCTGGGCGCCCAAACCTCCGATTCGCCCGAGCCTCCTCGGGAGAGCTCGGGAGAGCGGCATCCTCGGCGCCCCAAGTCTCCGATTCGCCCGAGCTTCCCTATCCCCCTCGAGCGCAATCTCGCGAAGACATCCAAGGCACAGGTAATGTCAGCGGAGCAATCTTGGACCACAAGAGATCTCTCTGACCACTTTACAAGCACTGTCCCGTCGGGCGAGACTCTCGACGCAACCGTGCTTGGCACGCCCCTGACGGCCATACCACCTGTCCTCCACGGTATGGTCCACGGTGCGCCGCCCCGTTTCGGGAAAGACGCCCACTGCGCCGTCCACACGAAAGGACGAGTACGCCATCAGGATCCCGAGCCTCGGGAAACAACGTCCCAAGGTGACTCACCTCTTGTCACATCATACGGAAGGATAGCCGGCAGGTGTGAACTCACCAAAGTCGTGCGGACCACGACGGCCATATCCAGAAAACCCAGAGAGCTGACGACATGACGTAGTCAGACGACTGTTTCTACCTCGGAACTCGTGAACCAGCCATACCCATACCCCGGAGACACGGAGAAAAGGCAGCAGCCAGTCAAACGGGGAACGGCAACTCCTCACTATTTTAATAGGTAGCGTCGTAGCTGCCTTTGCCTCTCCCTTGCGGCTATAAAAGGGAGAGCAGAGACCAGCTTTAGGAGGACGACGACAGAAAACAACGAACGAACGGACGGAGAAGTTCCAAGTTCTCACCCACAGCAAACGACTTGTAAACACTTAGACACTCACAAGAGACCTGGGAGCTCTTCCCTCTCTCGACTAGCTTGTAACCCCTACTACAAGCACCCCGGTGCAAGGCAACACGACTCTCCTCTCCACTGGACGTAGGGCTTGCTCGGCCTGAACCAGTATAATCCCTGTGTTCCCCTTGCACACCATCCGTAGCCTCAACCGCAAAACACATATTTACTAGCCGGTGTTAGCCTCGCCAAAATTAGCACCGACAGGTCTCTTGGCGGATACTTTGCCGTTGAAGTCGTAGCTGAGGTGTTGTCATCTATGGCTTCACTTCTCTGTTGGCTAGCAACGTGTTGAGTTCTGTTGTATTAGGTTCAGTTCGCTGGGGTTGTCACGTGGAGGTCCCCACCACCCCCCTTATGTTTCTTTCCTTTTGTTTTGTGTGGTGGATTTCGTTGGTAATTCATAGATTACTTGCGAATCCATTACATCGGTTATTTTGCTGTTCCTTCAGCTCTTCTTCTTAATGAAAAACGCGTGAAGTCCCGATTTAGGAAAATAGTAATAGATAGGAGTACGGTGTATGATACCTTTTACACTCTATATGCAGGCGCTGAGATATCGTCATCTTCGTGTCGCCCGCCGCAGTAGTAGATGGACTGTCATGATATTAGACATGCATGTTCGAGCATTCTATGACTATATTGGCCTATATTGGGACCATGCCGGGAGTAGTAGTACACATGATCTCTTCTAGGATTCCATATCATATGCTTGACAACGACCGAACTGACCAATTAAGAATATTGCTGTACGCGTACAGCAAGCTGATGACAAAACTCGCCGCAATTCCCTCCAACCGTAACCGGCGCGTCGCCGTCAATCACAAGCAACCCACAGTTGCGCACACACGGCAAATTGAGCGATGTGTTAGGCCCAGCTCCAATGCAAATTACAATTACAACTAGTTACATCAACATTACGGTACATGCATGGAACATTAAATGTAGATGAAATATTTACATGTTTATACTTTTCGTATGTACATTACGAGACGAATCTTTTAAACCTACATAGACCATGATTGGATAAAAATTGTCAAATACAAATAAACGTGCTACAGTGTAAAATTATAACTGTAACTGGAATCTAAACACAGCCTTAGTACATGTGTATGCATGGGATGGGACGAGAAGGGACGAGAAGGCCGACCCTTTTGGGTGGCGGGTAGTCGCACTACAGCAGCGCCCTGGAGATAACGTAATCAGCATTGGTGTGCACCAAGCTGGGGCTGGTTGGGCTCGCTATCGCTAGGCTAGCTAGGTGTAGCTATGCTCAAGGATGTCGGCTGTCGATTGCATCCAAAGACCGAGAATGACGGGCGGCCGGCCGCGCTGACGCTGAGGCGGACCGGCGGATCCCTGGCGCTGGACAATAGCATTTGGACTGTACTGGTCGTGAAGAAGCCGTTATTAGATGGCTACATCCAGTACGCGCCCGGGCTCCGCGTCGAGACGCGGACATGGCGGACAGGCGGAGAGTCAGCTCCGGCGCGCGTACTCGCCGTGCTCGTTTGGCTTGGGCAATTTGTGGGGCTGCATGCAGTATTAAAAAAAACAGTGGTACAGTAGTACAGTACAAGTGATAACCGATGCTGTTTCTGTCTTTGGCTGACGGCTGGGGCATAGGATCGAGAGCAGAGACATGCCACTGCTAGCAGTCAGCCCGGAGCAGCCTCGGTTTGTAGTACTCTGGGCAGGCTGGGGCGAATTTTCACACAACAGTTTGCCTAACCGTGGGGGCGTCGTGGCCCGTGGGCATTGTTTGACAGTCACACTTTACTACTTTACTACAGGTTGCTACATCTAAGGTTAGATAAGTTTGACTAATTTTGACAACCGTTTAGTTAGAACCACAGTTGTAGTAAGATTTTCTTCCAGCAAATTAGGTTTCACGCGTCGGTGATTTAAAAAAGTGTGGCAAAATTTTCTTAGACTTCCTAAGGTGTGGTAAAGAATTTAAACACCTCAACTTAGATAAGTGTGACAATTTTTTTTAGGTAAATAGTTGCAAAATATAGCTAGCAACTAAACAGACCCGAATAATAATCCTGCGAACCCATCCCAGTGGTGGCGCTAGTTCCGGAGAAAGTTTGGGGAAAAGGAAAGCCGCCGGCCTGGTCCGAGATGTCGCATTCTAGAGAGCAGCCGCCGCAGTGGGGAATTTTGAGGAGCAAAATGAGGTCACGGACTCATGGGAGCTAGGTTATTGGCTGGGTAAATGACGTGGGGATACGTTTTTCGGGTTGGGCCGGCGACAACCGAAGGCGGGAGTGGAAAACTTGGATGGAATTCGGATTTAGCCTGTGCCAAAGTTGTAAGCTAGAATAGATATAGATAGACTAGCAAAAACATATCCGTACGTTGCACCGGGACAAACGACTTGCTCGGTGGTTACATGTTGTCCGTGCATTGCAACGGGTTTAATAAAAAGCATATACTAATTTTTATTCGACTCAAGATTTAGGTGTAAAAGAAATAATTATTTGTCAAAAGATCAAATTTTGTTTTCTATGACAGTTGTGGTTCGTCTCATCCACCTCGTTGACGTCCTCAAACAACGCTACTATCACCTCTAGCTCGTCCATGCAGGACACTACGTCCTTCCTCTATACCTTGTGAAGGTGTGCACGAATACCATAAAAATTTCGCTGCAAAAGGACTAAGAAAACATCCTCTATTAATTGAAACACTTCTTTTCTAAATTATTAAAATGACTGATATAGTTTATATTTAGAAACAAATTTTATCTTGTCAAATAATCTGAATGCATGCACTTCTCGTATTGTTGCCAAATGTTACAATATAGAAAGGAAACAAAACGAATGAATGCAAGAAGTGGCATGTTCAATTCTTGCTTTGACTATTTTTATAAGAATATACTACCTTCCTTCACAAAAATGCAATTCTCTCTTTTCAAAAATGCAGTTCTCTCATTTCGAGAAGTCAAGCAGTTTATACTTTGGCCAAAAATATAAAAAATATTCAATGATGATATAAAATGAGACCTTTTACCATTCTTGAAATTGCCTCCTATTGCCTCATTGCCTCCACAAAATTCTAATTTTATTCCTGAAGGGTATCGATGTCATTGTGCATGGCACTATCACTCGGTCACCCCTTCCAATCTGCCTCCGACCCAGACGGCCCGACACAGCCCTATCGCTCTCGCCCTCGTCGAAGCCATCACCGCCGCCACCCTCGCACAGCGCCGCACCGGCCTGCCATCACCCGCGCTCGTCATTGTCAAATAGTGAGCAAATGAGTGACATTAATGCAGGTGTTCTTTGGTGAAATCATAATAGGCAAGCAAAAAAGGAGGCCAGACATGATCTGTGTTTTCTATGGCTTATGTCAAACTTCAGACTCGAAAATACGAAGTCAACTTTTCGTCATGAATTGTAATATCTCAATGCTGACAGATGTAATTTGAATTAAAACATGACACAACTAGACCATTACCTTTTCCTGTGCATTATTCATTGAATGAACTAGCAATGATCCAGTCACAAAAAAACACTAACAATGATCCATTCTGGACAGTCTATTCTGAATTGTCTATTAATGCTTACATCTTAAACTAAAAATAATCCATTTCTGAATGTGTGTGTGTGTGGGGGGGGGGGGGTGTATTTTCGTAGCGATTGGAATTTGGGCATATGTTTTTTTTGCATTAAAGCTATAACATCTTGGACTGACTTATTCAAGGCACTTATATTTACTCCCTCTATACCCACAATTCAAGTCGTTTAGGACAGGATTGTGCTTACCAAGGAGTGAGTAATGAGAGGGTATTTTTTTTCTCCTATGCCCCTATTAAATGCGGCTTGGGGTACGTTTCTTCCGAGAAAGTAGTATGGTTCAGGCTGCTAGTGTGTCAAGATGTGTGGTCCTATAGACCCTAGTTTGATTCCTAGCTCTGCAGTATTTTGCCGGTGGGTCGAATTTTTTTTTGCGCCTGAGAGCGGCGACGCTGCGGGAGAACTGCGGGAGAGTCGCGATGACGCTCGTGCGCAAGCGACCAACGGGCGTCGAGCGTGCGATACGAAGCGGCGCCATTATTACGCATGGAGCAACGCCGGGGAAGCGAACGAAGCGTTGCCGTCGGGGTTAATATCGTCTGAAATCGTCCGCTTCACCTCATCGCATGCCAGGACGACTTGTTTTGCGATTTTGCACCTATGAGCCAGGACGACACCAATTGTGGGTACGGAGGGAGTAGAAATTTCCTCTACTAAAATAAATACTTGTTTCTATTTTTAGAGGTGCATGACGGAGCATGCTAATGGTTGCAGCCAGAAGCCCATGATGATATGAATACATTCCTGATGCCAAGGATAAGTAGCCACTTTGTAAATTTTCATTCGTAGTACTGAATTTAAGTTTCAGGATTGTGCTTTCAGTCTTGATACATTGCAGAACAGATGACAAGCACCCCCTGTTGCAACCAAATCTTGTCATTGTGACAAAAAAGCGTGGCATAAGGGTCAGAAGTAGTGGTAAACGGTCAACGTTTAAAAGTTTTCTTTGAGCCTTCATACAACTTTAAAGAAAAAATAGATGTAATAAAATTAATTGATTTTGACAAATATTGGAACTCAAAATGATTACATCACAATTTCAATAAAAGATTATATCATCATGTTAGAATGTCTACACTTGTTTTTGTATTGTTTCTCTTTCTACAAAAATAAAAAGGACAGGTACAAAAACAAGTATGGGGGAGGCACCGCACTCACCTCCAAGGAAAGATGCGCAATTTTTCCAACACGATCAATTTTAGTTTGTGCACTTTTGCTCACTCCCTATTTATCTAGAAGAATACAAATAAAATGAATTCAAACTAAAAATGTTGCACTCCTCTCTTATTTTACCAATTGATTGAAACTTGCATACATTTTATTCCCTGCTAAAACTCCTATGACTTGTGAGCAACTTGTTAATAGGAACCCCACTTTACTCTTTAATTGGAAAATGTGATATAGTAGGATGTTATGAAACTTGCTTTATCTTGCAATAAACTTGGGATTTATTTTACAAAATCAAAATGCAATAGCATGCTCCTCAGTGATATAGAATTTCCTACCAAAGCTATGTTGCTTCTTAATACAAACTTTACATATAGCTGCTTACTTTGTGTTGAGTCTTGTCAAGCTCTGTGATCTATGTCGAGACAGGTTTCATGCTCCCAAGATCGAAATTCACGTACACGCCACATATAAACTGCTGCTGCTACACTGGAAGGACACGTTTAAAGATATGAGATCTCTCTAGCATGTTTCCAATAAAGAGACATTATGGCTTTCACATTGGAAAAAAAGGACATGTTTTCCACCATTTGCAAAAAAAAGGGGGGGACACATGAAGGTCCTAAGTGTAAAAAATGAAAAAAAGGAGGATGAGCACATGAAGGCTCACATGAAAAAAAGGGGGATTTAGCCATGTCTCATTCTCAAACGCTAGAGAGATAGATCTTACAAAGGAGTATAGTTTTTCCACCATAGTCCACACACTTGCACTTTTCGATCTAAGAGTATGACGCTTTCCTCCATGGATCAGGGCTTTGACTCGACAACATATGCAAGGTAAGTATGCAATTCTCATCTTCCATACCCAAAACTCAAAATATGGCCTGTAGAGGTAGGATGATCAAGAAGACAAGAATATCAAAAGAAATACCTTGGTTTGGGACCAAACACATATATGAGTGATTTGATAGTATCATTCGAGGAGCAAAGCTATCTTTTCTTTATCAAAATAAAACCCAAGTTTTTGAGCAAGAGTAGAGTAAGATGATTTGAATCCAGGCTATTCCATTATTCAATTACCCAAGATAATTTGGTAGATACTTTGAATGCTCACAGGTTCAAGTGATGCTTGGAATAACATGTATGTAGGTTAACATCTGAAGAATGAACCACCTTAGTCCTTCACAACTTTACTTGAGGACGAGTAAACAACTAAGTGTGGGGGAGCTTGTGTGCGGTCTTCAACTCATATTTTATATCGTCAACATTAGTCTATAAATCTCCAAAAACAACACCAATAGGGGTTTTGAGCTAACCATTTCCATAGTTTTTGGTGAAGTTAAATGTTTTGCAGGACTTACATGAAAGTACACTAAAAATAAGACATGGCCCAAGCAAAACAAAGGAAAGAAAGGAAGACGGCCCAGTCGCCAAAAAAACAGAGCCCAGACAAGAGGAGATCGAACTAAAACCTACGTCAAATAAGCCCATCTCCATAAATCCCCAGCATGGGCCAACTCAGGATGCCGAGGGGAACACGTCCACCAAGTTTGGGCCTATTTGGCAACGGATGAGGTGCTAGTGCACCAAGGGCGCACGCTCCAGCCCTGGCTCCGTTTGGGCCCAGACTTCGTGGGCTGCTCCTTGCCGACATTCCAAAGGCGGTTGTGGATGGTATCCAGGTTCAATGTACCTAGAACCGATGTTGGGAGGTTGGCTTGGGGCAATTAAGGGGGGAATTTTCCAAAGAGCCCCTCCACTCTATCTATAAAAGGAGGCTCTCCCACCTCTCATTGGATCATTACAATATTCAACATACACAAAAGATAAGAGAGGAGAGCAAGCCACATCTCCACTAGATTCTAGCTAGACTAGTATAGGAAGTGAGTGAGGAGAGTTGGAGGGAATCCCAGAGCATCATGTTCCTCTACTTCTTGTACTCGGCTAGCCTTGTACATCGGGTATACGGAGTGCCAGATGTGTCGGCTCCTACCACACTTGTACCTCAACGGGCATCTTACTACTTGGAGTAAGAAGTTCGTGTTTATCCTTTGAAATTAAATTCTTGAGTAAATTAGCTTTGTTCATTAATCACTTGCAGGATCGTCGTTCGTCCTTGTGATGTTTGCTCTAGTAGGAGGGCCCTCCTAGTCAGGCAACCCTACAGTTCTTAAAGAAACATGGGTATAAAGAATGTATCTTTGGATTAAATTTGATGCATCAAACTTATCCATAACAAAAGTTTGTATAACGCGAAAGTTCAGGATTCAAATGAACTGCGAGACATGCACCTTCAGCAACACGATATTTATAGCTATTGGCTGCATGGGTATCTTTATGTCCGTGTCATATGTCCAAACAAGTTCCAATTCACTCAAAATAGCATACACAAATGTTATTTAGACTTACGAACAATAGTAGACAATCACAAGAATATATTTGTTTTAAAGAGTCCAAATATGTTACTTACACGGTACGAACAATGGTCCAAATGTCACTATCCTCCTTGTTCCAAATCTAACGCAAATAATAGCATAAGTAAAGATGCTATGGATGAATCAAAATGCATTGTTTTGTTGTTGTATGAAAAGATTATGATGTTCCCATCTTTTAGATCAGTTGGGTTTGAAGTAGTTGCGAGTATTGTTCCAGAATGATGCCAACAAATACAATCACCTTGTCGTGTTGGTCTGTTATTCATCACTTGCATAACATTTAAATTCAAATTACAAATATAAACTACCGAAACGATAAATAGAAACAATTGTAGGATAGGAGAGGTCATGTGGAGGGTAGAAGGAGTAAGCTTGTTTTGGTCGACCTTGGGAGATAATAGATGTGTGCCCCATAAGATGAAGCACAAGCCAGCATGGCCATAGCGCGTTTGAAGCTACAACTCTAGGGCTGTGGATTCCAATCCAAATCAAAGACCATTGGCGGAGGAGAGAGTCATTCTGCTATCGCAATTCTATGAACCAATGAAAGCTCAAAGCCTCAATAGATATAAGAAACACTATTACTCACAGAGACCATATTTGGCGGCAACAGTAATACAAATTTAGCCTATTATTAACTATTAGGAAAACATGCCGGTGCAACAAGCCATTTGTAGACAAATCAAGTTTGGGCAAAAGCCTGTTGGATAATTTTAACTATCAGACTATCATAAGATACTCCCTCCATTCTAAATATAACATACCTGATTTGGTCCGGTATAGCATGTCGTGGAATTTTTTTTCTTCTTCACTCTATGTTGGGCCTTGTTTAGAAATGAAGAAAATTAAATTATCATCCAAAATGCTGCAGAGCTGAGCATCCTCTCTAAATCATCTCTTACAAACCAGAAGGACCCGACCTACCTTGGCCTTTCTAGCTCGGCCGCCCGCCACCTTGCCCTTCCAAGCTCGGCCGCACGCCTCCATCCTCCCACACGTTGCTTCAGGAGTGCCCGACCGCAGCTAGTAAGACTGTGCGCGGTGAGGCGCGGCCAAGCGGACCGCCGCGGAGAGACGACGCGTCAAGGTCCGCCTCGGGGCGCGACCAGGCGACTCGTCGATGGGGAGCGGGTCGCGGCCGTCGGGGAGCGCGGATCCTAGGACCTTCTCGCCCGTGACCGCCGCCGGATCCGGGAGGGAGGGGAGTGAGGGAGGGGCGGTGCCGGGTAGAGAGGGAGAGAGGGACAACGCTTCAAAGTCAACAGAAGCCCCTACGGCGCCCGAAGCCGAAACCCTAACCGATCCACCTCCTCACATCTGCATGGACCTAATAACGGGTCAAAAGGCCGAAGAGGCCTGTAACAGCAGAAAAGTGAAGCCCAAAGCCTAAGACGTGACATGTCCTCGATGTTCTTTTTGACAATACTCCCTCTGTACCCACAATTGGTGCCGTCCTGGCTCTCAGGTGCAAAATCGCAAAACAAGTTGTCCTGGCTTGCGATGAGGTGAAGCGGATGACTTCAGACGATATTACCCCCGATGGCAACGCTTCGTTCGCTTCCCCCACGCCGCTCCATGCATAGTAATGGCGCCGCTTCGTATCGCACGCTCGACGCCCGTTGGTCAGAGCTAGGAATCGAACTAGGGTCTACAGGACCACACCTCAACACACTAGCCGCCTAAACCATACTACTTTCTCGGAAGAAATGTACCACAAGCCGTATTTAATAGGGGCATAGGAGGAAAAATACCTTCTTATTACTCACTCCTTGGTAAGCACAATCCTGTTCTAAACCACTTGAATTGTGGGTACAGAGGAGTAAGTCCTATTGAGAATTAGGTACATGCCACTGCCACTGCTAGTAGATACCAGTCAGCCCGGAGCAGCCTCGGTTGTAGTAGTACTCCAGTGGGCAGGCTAGGGCGATTTTTCACACAACATTTGCCTGACCGTGGGGGGCATCGTCTCCAATCCTGGGACTGGCGATGGCCGATGATGGGTTTGGTTCCTGCTCATGTTCACTGTGCACGGTCTTCGAGCGGCCAGTGCTGCCCTGCGCAGTGGCTCCAAGGGCCAGCAGCAACAACGAACGCTGCGCGAAAAGAAAAGGCAGCAAGCAACAGCCAACAGGGACGTGGCGTGGCCCTTTTGGCCGGGCTGGCGCCCGTCCAGGCACTGCAACTGCAAAATTGGAGAATGGAGCTGGTGTGTCCTGAATATTCCTCGGAGGATGTTTGGTAGTAATTCCTCCGTTCATAAAAAAACATAATTCTTTGACTTTTATTATTTCTCTTTAACCATTGATCTTATTTAAATTTTTTATACAAATAATAAATTAAATAAAGTATTATGAAAATATCTCTAATAATAAAATAAGTATAAAATAAGTCCTAACAAAATAAATAATATTTATTAATTTTTTTAATAAGACAAATGGTCAAACAAAAATTATAGAAGTCAAAGAATTGCGTTTATTCGTGGACGGAGGGAGTAACAGTTACTATAGTAGTAGTACATGGCTACACTACACGCACCAAAGGCTTGCGGTGTTTGATGCTGGGAGTACGTGGGTATCCTTGTTATAGAATACTCCCTCCGTCCCTAAAAAAATATCATTCTCGCTTTTTGAGAAATATCTTTAATTAAATTTGTATTAAAAAATATAAATATTTATAACACATAATTAGTATCATTGGATAGGTCTTTGAGTCTAGTTTTTTAACAAATTTATTTGAGGATATAAATGTTACACGTATTTTCTATAAATTAAGTCAAACTACTGGCACGAACACCTAAAACATCGTTTTTTTAGGGACGGAGGGAGTAGACAGATACTCCTAGATCGCATTCCAAGTGTTCTCATCCGAGCTCAAACTGCATGCCTTATGGTGACGTCCTACGTACTCGATCGATCCTCTATTCTATTCAACGTACTCCTACGTGGGTAGCGTGGTCCTCTTCCCAGCCCCAGCCAGCGCGCGCTGCCAATCGGCCGTCGACCCACCGTCACCTAGATTGCCGCGCCACAGACATGACACATGGCTAGCTGCCCATCGCCGGCCGGCCATCCGTCGTCGCCGCATCTGTTTGCCTCCGCTTCCTCGCCTCATTTGGCGCGCCCGGCCATCCTGTCGGCCACCTGCCGCCCACGCAGGGGGCACGCTGGCCGCCAACACGTACCCGCGCCCATGCCCCATGCATCATTTCGCATTTCCGCTCTTGATCGGTCCAGAGTCCAGACCCAACCCGGCAGCGTGAAACGCCACCGCCGCCCGCTCGAGTTTTCGCCGCTCTTTTTACCGGTTGCTGGTGGTGCGTTCCGGCGCGCTGGGCCGGGCAGCTGTTCGCTTCCCTGTCCTCTCGTCCACTGCCGCTGGTGCGTGAGCGTGAGCGAGCCGGCATCATTGCAGCGCGTCTTCTCGGTAGTTCGGTGGTTCGGCTTCTTTGCTCCGTTACGTCGGTATCGGCGGTGCTGTGCTCCGTTCGACGTTAGTACAGACGAAGTGAGTGTCTCGGCGGAACTGTTTGGTCGTTCTTTCTCGAGTTCCATGACATGCATGTCAGAGTAGAAACGATATATAGGAGTATATAAATATATAACAGTAACAATGCATAGTAGTCCAACACTCCAGCTTATAGGAGTACACATGCACGAACCGAAAAACGAAAATGAAAGTGAGAAACTACGTTACCGGTACGTTTATCTTGAGGGGAGCCAAGCGCGCCCTCTGTCGCTGTTGTTCAGGTCTTTGAAGATGGTGTACCGGGTCGATCAGGGTCAACAACGTCTCAACGATCTTCGAAGGCCCCATGAACGAACGAATCGCTCCAGCTGCTCACACCAAAGCCTGATCCACTCCTTGACTAGAGGCCCAGGAATACTCAATTTTTTACTTTGATATGGCATCAATAAGGTTGTGCACATCCATAGACTCCATACTGCATTCAAAGTTCAATTTTGTCAACCGTGAACATGAATGGTTCATTTTTTCGAAAGCGTGCACTGCACCTATTGCATTAAGGGAAAGGAGAGTACAAACAATGCTTGCTAATTGCACGGTGAGCTACCGCACAAGGAGCCAGCAGGATACAACAAAATTTAAACGTGCTGAGAATAATTACAGCAGACGCGCCGGCTTCCTAGAGCGACATTAGTGTGACAGCGGGGGAGCTTGGCCTAAGTGCGTGGCCAAAGCAGCTCAGAGAGGTGCGTGAAGGAAGCTGCGTTCCAGAACCCCACCCCCCCCTCCCCCCAGAATGGACGACGAAAGCTGAGCCGGGGACCTCGACATCGAGCTAAAGGTCCTGCTGGCTCCAGGTGATCAACAAGATTAGTGAATCGAACCCTCGCTTGGAGGATTATGAGATGGCCGAGGAAGCTTGCAGCCACCAATCTACCAAGGCCGAGTCGTGCCGTGGAATCTTGTGGTTCTCCTGAATGGTTCTCAGAGTCAAAATTGATTTTGATAGTAGTCTGAAGTTAAATGCACAGGGGCTACCTTTTAAAAATAGCTAAAAAACATTGTGGAGGGCTGTTGATATTTACTACTTTATTCATTAGTTAACAGTTATAAATTTTGGGATGACAGCTTCTAGCGATGTCTCTGCTATTTCCTTGGCATTGATGCTTGCTGTGTGAAACTGCATTAGAGACCAACTAATATTCCAATGTTCGAATGCTAAAGTAAAGATGCCAAAAAAAAAAAATCAAGACTCTTTGGTATTGTTTGCACTCAAAATTGGACATGGCGACGAAACCGGCCAAGCCGGGTTTGCAACCAGGCTAGGCCGGGTTTGGCCCCTATGCCGGCCTCCTTCAGTCAGGCCACGTGGCGCATCCACGACCCCCGTGAAACCCGGCTTGGCCGGGTTTGGACCCGGCTTGGCCGGGTTTGGCAGAGTCCGAGCCGATTAATAGATCTAATCGGTTTTTGGTAGTTTTTGGACGTGGGAAACTTAGAGACTTGCTTAGATACGTGTTTCCTACTGGGATAAGACCACCCCCCTCTATATATATGGAGGATCATGGCCGATTGAGATCTTAACCATCCAATCGTCAAAACACATCTACAAAATAGATTCTCGCGGTGGTTCATCTCTATCCTGCTGTTCGGCTTGACTCTCCGCGAGTTTAGTCGGCGTTCTAGGCGATCTCCGCGATCCCTAGGGCAACCTCCACGTGCATCTCTCCGACGGATCTTTCCGAGGGGTGTTCGGGAGTTTCCGGCGAAGGACGGACGCTACATCGGCCACCAAACGTCCTCTGCTGCTTAGTTACCGGTCGTCCCGACGACCAAATACCTCAATCCCTAGCTTCCCCGGCATCACCCGAGGAAGTCGGCCCAGCCGGTTCTCAGAATCGGCCAAGCCGGAAAAATCGGCTCAGCCGATTTCCAAACCCGGCCAGGCCGGAAAAGTCGGCCCAGCCTGGTTTGAAACCCGGCCCAGCCTGTTTTCGCAGGTGTGCAGTTTTGCTCTGTTTCGCTTTCTGTGCGACGTGTGTGATCTAGCACCTGCTGGTGTGTTGTCCAGAAAAGGCGTCAACACACTTTTTGGCGACTCCGCTGAGGAAGAAAGCTCAATCCTAGATCCAATCTACTAGCGGCATGGCGGCCGACGACGGAAAGAAGACCGACAAGAACGTCAATGAAGACAACGTCGTCCGCCCCAAGACTATCGACAAGCTTCCTGAGGACCTCCGGAAAAAGCTGGAGGCCAAGCTTGCTGCCGATACCCAAGCCTTCCTGGATAGCTGTACTAAGGACCGGCACAACAAGGTCACCCAAGTCTCCGAGCCTAACTTCGGCGACTCGTCTTCTTCATCCGGCGGAGGAGGCGGGAAGACCGAAGCGGAGAGGGCTACTAAGGAGGAGGAAAAGCTCAAGGCAAAGGTGAATGATGATGAAATCCCCTCCTCTGCTTCCCATGATAATTTGGCTTACTTAGTTGAAGGCATCGGTAAACAGATTAAAAATTCTATCGATGCATCTGAAATTAAAATTGGTAGGCGCATATCCAAAATAGAGGAAAAATTAGTTGGTTTTTCAGATCATGATAATCAACCTGAATTTGGTATGCCTTTTGATTTTTATGAAAATCAACCTGATTATGCTACAGCTAGCCAGCTTCAATCGGGTCATTCGGCACATGAAACCAATAGAACCGATCGCGGTTTGGTTGGCTCATCATCTAGACAGGCGAATCCGAATAGG
This sequence comes from Eremochloa ophiuroides, assembly GCA_038502445.1. Classification (NCBI taxonomy): domain Eukaryota; kingdom Viridiplantae; phylum Streptophyta; class Magnoliopsida; order Poales; family Poaceae; genus Eremochloa; species Eremochloa ophiuroides. The sequence goes on along the minus strand of JAHLJS010000005.1, from coordinate 66,518,810 downwards.
CAATCAGCGGGTCGTAACACTATTTTACCTAATCCCCCGCCGTCACCTAGTCAGATTCCAATGGCTAATAATGTGGCCCCTGATTCCTCTCAAACCGATGTAGACGCTATCGTAAATCGGTTTAAGGCTGAGATGACTAAATCAATCGAGAGGAATTTAGGGATAACCATTAAACCTATTCAGAGTTCATACCAGAAGCCATATCCCTCTACCTATGATGTTCTGCGGGCACCCCCTGGATGGAAGATGCCCGATTTCCAAAAGTTTAGTGGTAATGTGAAAGCCCATGTTTGGTTTTGGGTAATTGATGAAACCTAGTTTGCTAACGATTGCTCTAAGTGTTTCATGAGAATTGATTAGCAAATGGCAAGATGGAGCAAAGGACCGGGTCGGTGGAGGTCACAAGTGAAGGGCAATGACGGCGTCCATGAAAATGGTGTAAGTCCATCAACAAAGGAGAAAGCCCTATTGACGGCATCCATGCAAATGGTATAAGTCCATCATCATAGGTGTCCACAAGGTCCATCAAGAGATGAGAAGAAAGTTGATAAGAAACCGGGAGCTCAAGGCAAAGGTATAACCAATAGGAGCTCTTTTGGTTTTTGTGATCAAGACTCCATAGAGGGAGTGATCACATTTAGGATAGATAGCCGTACTATCAAGAGGGGCGAAATCGTTGATGAAATACGGTTATCAAGTGCCACTAGGTGTTCATGATCATTGCATATGCATATAGATGCTAGTGACACTAACTTGACCCGTGGAAAACTCTTTGAAAAGGCTAACACACGTGCACCTAAGTGAGAGATACTTTGGAGTGTTAGTACCTTAAGAAATGGGGTGAAGTTCGAGGGTTAGAGAGGGTTTGGTCCTCTCTTCCTCCTGCCGAGCTTGCGAGGCAGGATTCGGCGAATTTCGGAGACATTACAATAGAAAAACTAGCGTCGGACCGTATTGTCACAGAGCGTCGGACCATTAGCCTCAGTCCGACGGCTAACACTGCTGAGAGCGTCGGACGCTCAGTTTCGGAGCGTCGGACCATTAGCCGAAGCGTGCGACGGTGCAGTTCGTGCGAGAGATAACACATGGCGAGCTCTGAGAGCGTCGGACTCTCGACGTTAGTCCGACGGTGAGCGTTGGACCATCGTCCGACGGTTTTCAGGGCTCGGGAAGCTCTCTGGAAACGTCGGATGGCCGCGATCGTTAGTCCGACGGCTCCGTCTGACTGAGTCCGACGGTGGTCGGCTGAGGGCGTCGGACCGGTTGATTTAGTCCGACGTTCGTCCATCCGACGGTCGTTTTGGCGCGAGGAAATAGCCGTTGTGATCCAACGTTCGACTTCAAACGGCTAGTGACACGTGGCGTTCATCCGAGGCGTCGGACCGTGCGGATTAGTCCGACGCTCTGGCCGTCGGACAGTCCGACGGTACGCAGTAAACTCTAAACGGCTATTTCTTTGTGTGTGGCTTATAAATAGTCACTTGGCCGGTTTGGGAAGTATCTCTTGGCACTCCTAAACATCATAACATACTTGTGAGCCTTCCCACTCCACTCTCACTCATCCTACTTGATTGTGATCATCATTTGGTGAGTTTGGAGAGCATCAAGTGCATTGCATTGATAGAGATCATCTAGAGGCACTTGGTAGTGGTGATTCGCAGCGGTTTCTCTCATTACTGTTGGAGTTTGCCGACTCTTAGACGGCTTGGAGCTACGAGGATCGTTAAGGGGAGTTGGTGATTGTCTCCGCCTCCGATCAAGGTATTGTGAGGGGTTCTTGAGCCTATCCCCGCGGGAGATCGCGAAAGGCATCTTTAGTGGATTGCTCGTAGCTTGGTGGATCCCCATCTTGTGTTGGTTGTGCGGCACCCTTGAGAAGGGTTTGGCGTGTGATGCCAATTAGCGCGTGAACCTCCAAGTGGGTGTATCGCTACAACGAGTACTAGCTTGCCGGCAAGCAAGTGAACCTCGGTAAAAAATCTTGTGTCATCTCTCTACCGAGGATTTCCCTTATATGTGATTGATTGGTTATATTGGACTTCATATCTTCTCTATACCGGGGGTATTGAAATCACCTTCTCTCTTTACTTTTGTGCACTTACTCTCGTGTGTAGCTTGTTAGTTAGTTGCTCACTTAGGAGTAGTGTATAGTAGTGACATAGCCTTTGAGTGTGAACTAGTGATCATAGTGTAGTATACTTGTCTAGGTGGCTTGCATAGCATAGTTTAGAGCTAGTGTTTTGCAAAGCTTGCTATTGTTACTAATCGGCTTGGTAAGTGTTGTTTGTAGATTTTTATAGGCTATTCACCCCCCATCTAGCCATTTAGGACCTTTCATAATGACAACAAAACCACGATAGAACACGTTGGCATGTACCTTACTCAATTAGGAGAAGCTAGTGCTCATAATTACATGAAAATTAGATGTTTTCCTTTATCTCTATCGGGTACAGCTTTTGCATAGTTTTCATCATTGCCTCCTTATTCAATTAACACCTGGAATGATTTGGAGGAGAAATTTCATGATTATTTCTTTACTGGTGTGCAAGAAACTAAGCTATCTCATCTCACATCGGTTTGTCAAGGACGTGATCTTGTTCTTGATTATGCTAAGCGTTTTAGAGATGTTAAGAACCGATGCTTTAATTTAAATATTTCCGATAGAGACTTGGCAGATCTGTTCCTTAATGGTATGAACTCTAATATTAGAGAAAAATTGGAGCATTATGAATTCTATGGCATAAATTAATTATTGCAAAAGGCTATTGCTGTAGAATCTCGTTTGGCAAATGAATCTAGAAAGTCTTATCGGACAGTTGTGGGAGAAGGGCATTCCGATGCCTCGGACGATGAGACCCTAGAATGCAATTCTGCCGAATTTATATGGTCTCCAGATAAGAAGGGGATTTCTTGCCCATCTCTTAAGCCGATTTCTAAAAATCAGCAAGAAGAAATTAAATTTACTTTTGATGTTTCTAAATGTGATCAGATCTTTGATGAATTGCTTAGAACCGGTAACATAAGAATTACTCATACGTTGCCATCTAGTGATGAGCTAAAGAAAAGGGCTTATTGCAAATATCATAATTCTCATAGTCATGCCATTAATGATTGCAACTATTTTCGTCGGCAGATACAATCGGCCCTCAATGAAGGACGATTGAAATTGGCTGAAATGATGGTTGATAAGGCTCCTTTTCCGATGAATATCATTGAGAAAGGAGAGCCGGCTATTTTGATTCGTCCGGAGCAAGCCGACACCACGCAAGGCAAGAACGTGATTATCGGTGAACCACGGGAGGCACCGAAACAAGTTTCGGGGCGTCAAGTGGTGCTAGAGAAAGATGAAGACAGAAAGACCAAGCTGACAATTTCTGCAGGGTCGTCGCAGTACCTGTCCCTGCAGCGGCGCTGGGAGTCCACGGCGGCACAGCAGAGGCCGGCCAGGCCGGTTCCAGGAACCGGCCCAGCCGGCAACCCGGCTCAGCCGGTTACAGGAGCCGGCCAGGCCGGTTATGGCACCAACCCAGCCAGGCCGGGTCCAGGAGCCGGCTCGGCCGGTTCTGTCGAGGGCGGTGTCCCGTCCTCCTCTGGAGTTCCCAAGGTCGCTGGCGCTAGTGGCGTTCAAGTGAGCAAGACATTCGTCCCAAAGCGTCCAGAGATTGGCACTTGGAAAACGAATGCAAATTCGAACAAGGGGAAGTACGTTCCCAAGAAGCTTTGCACGTTTGACCGGCTCATGGAAAAATACCGGCGACAAAAGGCCGATTCTCAGGATCGGCCATTAAAAAAAAGAGACTCTACACCGCAGAAGCGAGATGAGCAACCGAAGAAGATGACAGTGACTTCGGCGACGTCCCCGGCACAAGAGGTCATTCGTCCTCGTGCTTCTCGTTGGGGTCCTCCTCCTCCACCTCAGCCACATTGGGGGCCCAACGGAGTTTTTGTGCCATATCCTTTTCTCATGCAACATCAACCGATGAGAGGAGCGTCCTCGTCATCGGTGTTTAGCCGATTGGGCTATGGCCAATCGAGCTACGGTGGCCAAGGGTTGTCGCTCCCACTGACACCGGCGAGGTTTTTGATTGGTGGTGGAAGGGAAAAGGCTCCAACACGACAAGTTTATGTGCCTAAGAGGGCCGTAGAGTCTGTCATTGCTCCCGCTACCTCTATTGCATCATCGCCGAAGGAAGAGCCTTCGGCAACAATCCTTATTGGCTCGCAAGAAGTGCCCATCATCAACAGCGACGAGCCAATGAGAATTGAGGATCCATCTTCTGTCGTCTCAAAAGTTGCCGACAAGGTTGTGGAGAAGAAGCCGATAAATCCTAAGTATTTGCAACCGAAGTGGTGCCCGCCGGGATTGACTAAGACGCAACGGCGGAAGTTGCAACGGGCGCGCCAAACCCAACAAAAGCGGGAAAAATTGGAGAAAATGAGGGAGGAGATCTTCAACGCTTCACATCCAATTTTTCCACAAACACAGAAAGGAAGTGATCCAGCGTGCTTTGCAAAATCCATGGAGAAGGTTCCTAGAGATCGGGAGCTTCCAGAAACGAGACCCGCACAAAATGCAGAAACCGGCCAGGCCGGGTTGGGGGCGGCTCGGCCGAGTCTTGCGACTTCGCCTGCTGATGCCACTGCCAATGCTGTTTCGGTGGAGGTAGTCTCTACTACCGTTTCCTCTGCTATTGTAGATTCTGGAGATACAGAGGAAGATGAAGAGATGGTTGACTATGAGCCAACGCCGCCACGCGCCGAGCTCAGTGTCACTCGGGGGGCATAGTGTAAATTCTAAAGCTCTCCAAGCAATGGCCGATACATGTATCGCCCTTAGAAAAAATGGCCGATGTATACATCGTCCTTAGATGCTAAACAGCCGTTGGGTTAAGTATCGTCGCTGTTTGGTTTTGCTTGTGTTTTCAGGTTCATATGCAGAGATTCACCTGAAAACAGGGGGCATATGTTTGCACTCAAAATTGGACATGGCGACGAAACCGGCCAAGCCGGGTTTGCAACCAGGCTAGGCCGGGTTTGGCCCCTATGCCGGCCTCCTTCAGTCAGGCCACGTGGCGCATCCACGACCCCCGTGAAACCCGGCTTGGCCGGGTTTGGACCCGGCTTGGCCGGGTTTGGCAGAGTCCGAGCCGATTAATAGATCTAATCGGTTTTTGGTAGTTTTTGGACGTGGGAAACTTGGAGACTTGCCTAGATACGTGTTTCCTACTGGGATAAGACCACCCCCCTCTATATATATGGAGGATCATGGCCGATTGAGATCTTAACCATCCAATCGTCAAAACACATCTATAAAGTAGATTCTCGCGGTGGTTCATCTCTATCCTGCTGTTCGGCTTGACTCTCCGCGAGTTTAGTCGGCGTTCTAGGCGATCTCCGCGATCCCTAGGGCAACCTCCACGTGCATCTCTCCGACGGATCTTTCCGAGGGGTGTTTGGGAGTTTACGGCGAAGGACGGGCGCTACATCGGCCATCAAACGTCCTCTGCTGCTTAGTTACCGGTCGTCCCGACGACCAAATACCTCAATCCCTAGCTTCCCCGGCATCACCCGAGGAAGTCGGCCCAGCCGGTTCTCAGAACCGGCCAAGCCGGAAAAATCGGCTCAGCCAGTTTCCAAACCCGGCCAGGCCGGAAAAGTCGGCCCAGCCTGGTTTGAAACCCGGCCCAGCCTGTTTTCGCAGGTGTGCAGTTTTGCTCTGTTTCGCTTCCTGTGCGACGTGTGAGATCTAGCACCTGCTGGTGTGTTGTCCGGAAAAGGCGTCAACAGGTATATTATATATGGCAACTTATTGTTCTGAGTATTATTATACTTTCCATTTATGGTTGACTAAACACAACTATGGCACATCAAAACCGAAACAATAATGACTAAACCTTATTTCCTTGTCGCTAAGCCATTGCAGTATGACCTCCGGGCTGTTCCAAGTGTCGATACCGTTACATCACGCGAACCCACGGGCACGTCTGTCCACTCTAAGCGCACGTCCATCGCACCAACCACAGTGTACGGTCTGACACATCGCCACCATCCATACCACCACACGGACCGGGTTACCGGGCATTGTGCTGCATAACCTCTATCTATGCACTACAATATGACAACCGTCATCTCCCAACTCCTGTACCCATGCCCCGGTCAAGGTGGGAATAGCAGAAATAGGTACGCCCGAGGGGAGGATGTAGGGTCGAGATGGCGGACTAGAGGGGGGTGAATAGTCCGAACAAAAATTAATCGCAGCGAAAATAAAACCTATTCGGTTCTAACGACAATTCACCCCTCTAACTAAGACTCTAAGCACCTTGCAAAAGATCCTACCAAGAAGTAAAGTTGCAAGCCTAGCTTGAGCTTCCCTAAACCGTTCTAGCGTAAGGTCACACAAATCTAAGCACTAGTACTTTAAGCACCGGGGAGCTCCTACCAACTAGCAAGCACTAAGCACCTAAGCTCACTACGTGCTCAATGATAAGGATACACAATCCTAATCAAGGAGCGCATCTTGTTTAGTTATACAAACTAAACAAGAAATTACTTCTAAGCTACACAAGCTAAGAAGGTGAGTGGCAAGCTACACAAGCTAACCGGTCTCACAAGAGTAACAACAACTACACAAGTAAAGTAATGCACAAAATAAATAACTTGTGCAGAAGGGAGCAGACCACCACGAAGGATGGGAAGATGTTGACACGGTGATTTATTTCCCGGAGGTTCACTTGTCGCCACCAGCTACGTCCTCCGTTGAGACAAGCTCCAAGGTTGCCGCCAGTCCTCTTGCTAGTGGTGACCCGCAAGTCACACTCTCCCACGTGGAGTGCTTACCACAAGCTCTAGCACTTGACTCGGTCGGACCACTTGTCGCTCTTCACGTCTCGCTCTACTAGCGATGCTCTTCGCGATCTCCCGCGGGGTGAGCTCCAACCCCTCACAATCTTGCTTCGGAGCCAAGCACAATCTCCAAGCTTGCTTCCACGGAGACTCTCGCCACCAAGCCATCTAGGAGGTGGCAACCTCCAACAGTAACAAGCACCACCAGCTTGCAAGTCGATCACCTAGTGCCACTCGAAGCAATCTCACAATGCAATGCACTAGCGATCGATCACTCACTTCTCGAATGCGAATTATATGAGTACAAGTGAGTTGGAGAGTATTAAGCCATGCACAAGCAAGGGAAACACATTCCCCAGGTGCAAGACCCCTCTCACAGCCGGCCACAGCTCTCTACTTATAGCCCTCAGCTCAAAAGAGCCGTTGCCAACCGAAATCGGCCGTTGGACTGAGCGTCGGACGCTCAGCCGCGCCACCGTCGGACCAAAGTCCACGGTCCGACGCTCCCGATGGCCGCCATGTGTCACTAGCCGTTTGAAGTCGAACGTTGGATCACAACAGCTAACTTCCCGCGCTTCAGCTCACCGTCGGACGAAACACCGTCGGACCAAAGCCCACGATCCGACGCTCCTCGGTTAGCCACCGTCGGACTGAATTTCCACTGCGCGTCGGACTAAACGAAGCCACGGTCCGACGTTTCCAGAGAGCTCCCCGAGCACTGAAAGCCGTCGGACCAACGGAGCGCGTCCGACGCACCACAGCTCGCCACGCGTTACCTCCTCGTTGCTTTGCATCGTCGGACTGAGCAGGAATGGTCCGACGCCCTCAAACGCAGCGTCCGACGCTCTCAGAATGAGCAGGACAAGAGCTAGCCGTCAGACCGAGTCTAATGATCCGACGCTCTTTTTGAGCTCTTCTCAACACCAAACTTCACCACCATTGCAAATGTGCTAACAACACCAAGTGTACACCTCATGTGCATGTGTGTTAGCTTTTCACAAACATTTTCAAAGGATTTTTCTCTCTTTTCACCGCACCACTCGATCCTAGCAACGTATGCAAGTTAGATCGCTCAAGTGGCATTAGATGACCGATATGCAAACAAGTTTGCCTCTCTTGATAGTACGGCCATCTATCCTAAATCCGGTCAAGCACTTCTCTACTCAACCTTAGACCGGTGAAATGAAAACGCCCTAGGTTATACCTTTGCCTTGCGCTTTCCATTTCGATCACCGTCTTCATCTCCGTCTCCAACACCATCGATGCCAATGCAACACATGCACCAACACCTCATGAATGATATGATCCACTTCATATCATCACGTAGCTTTTGGTTCATCGATCCTTGACTTGCTTGCTCTTCACCGTTGCGTTGGTCCATCGGCGCCAAGCCATCACCCGACTTGTCCTTCACACTTGCAACCGGTCCATCGACGCGAAACCTTGTCTTGATCTTCTCCACCTAGCCACATGACTCCATGTCATGTCTCATGCGTTTAGCTCCTTCATACCATATGTTTAAGCTAAGCATCATCTCCAAGCCATTTCCACCTCCATGGTATAGATGCTCACACACATGTACCTGTGGACTAATCACCTGTGTAATCAATACTTAAACACATATTAGTCCACATAAGTTGTCACTCAATTACCAAAACCAAATAAGGACCTTTCAGAGGAGCCATACCTGAACAGTATCAAAATACCGACGACAATCCCTATACAGTGACGGATTACGACCCTCATGCCATGCACTGCACCGGACGACTAAAGTCTACATCTCTACAACAGAGTACGCCTGAAGGGCAGCAACCATACCGCAACAGTGTCAGGCCATACTTCCACAAGACGACGGACATCCGACCCCTCGGCAACCTTCCTCAAGGCTAACTCACTACGTGTAGCATGCATGTAACCCTGTTCCACCCTTGAGAATATAAAAGAGAGGGCAGGGGGCCACTCATAGACGGTTGACTCCACTCGCATTCACCCAACGAACAAGCTCACAAGCACACACTCACACTCCACCCTCTCACGTCACACAGATACCTGGGAGCTCCTCCTTCTCTCGCCCTTGCTTGTACTCCCCTACTGCAGACACCCCTGGTGCAAAATAATATGAATCCTCGCTTCGAACCTGACATTCTCAATCTCAGGATAGGCAAAGCAAAGTGCTTTGAAGAAAACAACAAGTCCATCTTCTTTTGACTGCAAGTATTTCAGGTTAAGCTTCCAGAAAGCAAGTTGTGAGGCTCTATCTCTTAGCTGAAGATCAACCTCCAACGACAATTGTCTCTCAGGCCCAACTGTCTCCTCTAGTTTCTCAACCCATGTCTACCAATGAAACAACATTTATTAGTCAAATCACCCCAAAAAATGAACACCACATGTCTACCCAAACAACATTTATTAGCCAAATCATCCTAGAAAAATGAACACCAAAGGCCCCATGAAACAACATTTATTAGCCAAATCAGTCCAGAAAAATGAACACAAAGGCCCAACATGTCAGTTCCTGGAACCTACCATCCCAACATCAACATCCTAGGAAAGTAACGTCACGAAATCCCTAATCCCTAATGTGACTCAATAATCGGAGATCCCAACCCATCCCCATGAACAGTGAGAACCCCCAATCCAAACCCAACTTAATCATCGGTGAGTAGTGAGAATCCCCAATCCAAATCAAAACAAACTAATTGACGAAATCAATTGGATTACAGAAACCATGTGTGAATAGCTCCAGCCTTGGATTTGGTGAATCCCTGCCACTCACCCGTCCCACGTCAGATTCTAGAAACCACTTGTGTTGTGGCTAGTCCAAGCAGTAAACTAATCTCTTAGCGCCATATGCATGCAAAGCTACCTATGAGGTCGCGACTCGCGAGCACGCATCGTTCGTCCGTTCCACATTCCACGCCACGGCTGGAGATAGTTTTCTCCCGTGTGGATCAGCGTGGTTCGGCGCAACATCTCCTCCAATACAAACGCCCGCAAATGTGATTCCCAAATCTAAACCCAACTTGATCATCGGTGAGCAATGAGAACCGCCAATCCAAACCTAATGTCATCATCGGGGCGTAGTGGGAATCCCCAATACATCGCCCTTAGTCGCTAAACAATCGATGGGTACCATTGATATTTGGTTTTACTTGTATTTTCAGGTTCATATGCATTAATTCACCTGAAAACAGGGGGCATATGTTGACAACCAAAATTGTTCATTTTATGAAGTTATCAAAATAAGAAACTGACTTCACCATTGCATTCCTCTCGTTGAGATGGTCAAAAAACATATATGGATCGTCCAATTTGGAGTTCGGATGTGAGAGAGATGCTTGCGGAGAAAACGTCTCCAGAGTATCGGTACTACCGATCCGAGACCGGTACTACCGATCCGAGACGTTAGATTTCGAACCGACTTATTTCTAAGTCGGTTTTTGGTAAGTTTTGGACGTGGGCAACTTGGAGATTAAGCCTTGGAGAGGTTTTCTACTAGGATAAGACCACCTCCTCTTTATATATGAGATGATCATGGCCGATTGAGCTCTCAACCATCCAATCATTAAAATACATCTATAAAGTAGGCTTTTCGGTGGTTCACTCTATCTTTCTCTCTACTTCTCCTCGTTCTTCGTTGGCACTGCATGGACGGTTGATCAACGACGGCGAAGCTCTAGAGCGGTCAAGCCGGCTAGAGCAGCCCATAGCCGCCGCACGCGCTGACGGGATCCCTCCCGGGCGTGTGGGGTTTCGGGGTCTCAAGAGACCTCGCCGGCGTGTCTTGCGTATCGCGCTCCCGGCGAGGTTTCTCCGGCAACGTGTCTTGCGTATCGCGCTCATCGTTGGAGGCACAAGGTTCAGATATGGGCATCCCCTAGGCGCTGACCGATCTAAAAGTCGGCTTGCCCTACATCGAGCGGTCTAGTTCCTTACCAAGTGTGGAGACCCAATTCGGCGTCTAACACACCTCATGAATTATGCCGGGCTTGCGCGCTTCTTCAATCAAACTAAGAAGCCTAGGAGCATCAAGCCCCCGAATGAAGGAGAATCGCCTAGGTTGGTCTGCCCATTCTGCAGCACCGGGTTGGGCAGACCACAAGTTAACGTGAACACACACGAACGGTGATCTAATGAACAAGTGCATGAGCAGCTTGATTGGGAAGCAAATCTGAAACAGAGACACTGACCTGAGCTGAAGGTGTTGTCGTTCTCATTCTTGACTCCGTCCGTCTCTGCACTGCACTCAGGCTTCTGAAACATTTCAAACTTTTTTTTTGAATCATTAATCTGCTTCCGGCAGTGGCACTGACACTGAAACAACTTGTCAAAGAAAGGGAAACTGAAGAGCAGGCAGCTACAGGCAGCTCGTGCTTCTCATCCTGCAGAAACTGAAAGAGTCCTTGCACACGGAAGGAAAAAAAAGAGCAATAATAAATTAGCACTAGTCAGCCTTTCTAAAAAAAAAAAAAAAAAAAAAGCACTAGTCAATAAAGAGCGCAACGGAGTCCTGGGTGACCAGTAGTCGTGGGGCTTGCCGCCGCCGAGGAGATGACGATGCCGATCTCTTGGGCCTTCTTGATATCAGTCCGGCCCGGCGCTCGTAGGTCACCTGGAACTATAGCGGCAGGCCAAGGTAAGTCGAGGCGGGCCGCATCCAGCCCGTGTAAGCGAATGTTTGCGTAGGAGTATACATAGGTCATGAGCGTCTACGTTATACTGTGTAATTAAAAAAAAGAGTAATGGTTTGTCCTTGATAGTATTAGGTGTGAATAATGCTTTGTAATAGTAAAAGAACATGCTACTTCCCATCTTCACCAGTGCAAACACAATGTGCCAATACTCAAATATCAGGCAATGAATTACCACAAAATAAAGGTAAAAGGTAAATCACAATGGTGAGCAAATCCAAACACATCATTCATCATATCAATGCCAATATTTGGCATTCATCATTGTTTTTGGATAGCCAACATCCACCAGCCTACAAGTTTGCATGAAAATGTCAACGGCCACACATACCCACATCAACTGTCTACAATGTTTAGTGCTCACTCCGATCTAAATTATAATAAGGCACTTTATCTTTTCTAGATACATTAATTTTACTATGTATTTGACATAGTATATATCTTTTTTTAACCTATATAGTGTATATCTAAGTGCATAACAAAACTATATATACATTAAAGATTAAAACATCTTATAATTTATAATGGAGGGAGTAGTTTATAAAACAGAAACATATTGTGGCTAGTATGGACCTACAATGCTCCATACATAACAAATTTAGTAAAAACTAGAAATGCATTATAAAGTTTGTAGATCAAGTTTAGGAGCTATTCATTCCTTTTAACTCATTTTTTATTTGTTACTACTGGGTGCCATGACTAGTAGTATCACGGACACACACGCGGTAACTTTAGCTTATCACATCCACCGTGTATGGACCCATCCAAGGGCTGCCAGCGATTTCATCTAGAATTTGGCTATTCACCTGTGAAAAACAAGCCATGAGAGGATTTTATTTTCTGTTCGTCCGTGTACTCCCACGCCGAGGCGACGCCACCGCCCTCCTGCGCCGCCCCGTCCTCGTCGTCCTCCATGCCGGCAGCCTGCCGCGCCACCCTCCATTATTCGATCTGCCGTCTGCGCATGCTCGCCGCTTGGTTGCGAGCTCGCCATGTCGCCCTTCGCGATGGCCACGGCCCTCCGTGTCGGTTGCTCCTTCTCCGCGCCAGCCGCACGCGTTCGCGGCGCCCTGAGCTCGCACTGCTGACTGCTCGCCACGTTGCTCTCCGAGCCAGCCCTGCGCATTCACCGCATCCCGAGCCTGCGCCGGTTGTCCGTGCTCACAGCGCTAGCCATAGCTCCCTAAGCCGTCCGGTGCTCCACTGCTCGCGTTGCGCCCTCTACAACAGGTCACGCCCATATGCATTCGCCGCGCTCCGGAGCAGCCCGCTCTCGGCGCCGCCCTCCATGACGCTAGCAAAATGCCGGTAGGCCGCTACGAGATGCTGCGCCACCATTATTCCGAATGCCAAATGCGGTAGTCGCTCGGTGTCCCATCGGTTGCCGATGGGCGCCGCCATCGCGCGCTCCGGTGCTCCAGCCCGAACGTGCAGTATCATCGCAGAACTCAGCCGTGGAGTAGCCGAGCATCGTAGGCCTAGCGAACCCATAGAACCAACCAAAACATGGTCTTGTACTAAATCGCACCAATACTATACATTCGTGCTATTTCATACAACCATCCAAACAACAAAAGACATGGTCTATTGGTCTTGTCCTAAGTATTACCAATCCATCGATACCATTCAACCAGACAACCATCCAAACAAAAAGACATGCATCATGTAAGTTAACCAACCAATCAACACATATCATCTCATCCATAATTGTCCCAGCCATCGTTCAAACAGTGCCCAATACTACTACTACTAGCAAAACCACAGTCTCCGCCATGACGAAGAGTGGCAGATGTCCTCCCAGAGGAAGTGACGAGGGCCTTGGGTAGAGAACTCGCCATCAACATGTTCTCAGAGTCTCTACTACACTCGAGGCTATCAAGATAGATCCAAGGCAGGTGCTTTCTCAGATGGCTACAAGATTGCAGACGGTCGTGGTGTTGTTGATGTTGTAAGTCAGTAGGGACATGAAAAACATTTGGCCAATGTAAGTCAATTCACCCATTCATATTGGCTTTCTGCGGTGTCTGATATGATCTCCTTTAATTTTGCATGAATGGCAATCTTAAGCTTATGTTGTCTGCTTGCTATGTTTCATTTAACACTGCTAATAATTTTTTTCTTATACTTAGACATGCATTCAGACAACATTCGACTGCACCCACGTCGTGATCTTACTGAGGAGCCCATGGCTTAGCAACAAAATACAGGGTCGCCTGGAGCCGTACCGATAGCCCGTCCACCTCCAGCTTCGACGCCGCACCGGCCGGCAGCCTCCCAGTCCAAGTGGCTACAGCAAGCTCGCCAGCGCCAGCTCCATGGTTGGCACGGAGACTGAGGGTATGTTTGGTTCCATGGATATCCTGGATACAGGGTGTTTGGTTGGAGGGACTAGCTGAAACCTGAATATCCACGACAAGGGAATATTCTGGGTAGATGCTGGATATCCTGGTCTTCAGAAATCTAGCGGACGAAGATATCCACATGATGATTAGCACATTGTTTGCGTGGTAATCATAGTAGTATAGTGCTAATTAACATATTTTATTTTAAATTAGTGATTATAATAACAAGATTAGTGTTTGCGCATATTAATTAGGTTATGAATAGTTGTTATTATTTATAAATAATAGATATAATTAGTCAAGTATTCTCATCTCGTGCAATCTCATCCATCCAACTAAATAGAAAAATGATTCGTCCCATCCGTCCAGCCAGACAGACAACATGAATATTCATATTTCCAAATCCATAGATAGCCATATCCTACGTCCTTATCCTCAAACCAAACACACCCTGAGTTTTTGCAAATGTAACCGACTGACTGAGCAAACAGGCCTAAAATGCTACCTAAACGCGCCTTAGAAGCCCACTAGGCTAAAAAAATTTCCTTAGAAGCCCACTAGGCTAAAAAAGATTCAAGCTTCCGTTGGGCCAGACCACCCGTATATAATAAAGAAAAGCTGTCTATTAGTGCTATGGTATTCCATCCACTCTAAGCACTTTTTTTTTTGGTTGCAACAGAAAGAGAAAAAAAAAACAACGACCACAGTGCTTCTTCTACCTTTAAATAATTTTCCTTCTCCAAGCTCTTCTTCTCCATGGCAGCAAGCTTAGGCATAGCCTGACTCGTCCTACTTGTCTCAGGTGTTTTCTCTGCTGGGAAATCCTCCTCATGAGTGGGCAATGAGGAGAGTATTGCGTCTAGAGAGTAGCCCCACACGTCATAAGCTGATGAACTGGGCTGGAGATTTCACACTTCAGTGAATTTAAGCGTTTTCGTTGTCACTAACAATTGTGCTAGTGTGGTTATTCCAACATTATCCTCACGATAATTCGGTTGCACCCAAAATGTTACTGTGATGCATCCATCTCAGCATTAAGTGGCCCAACCATCGTCCTTCGCTGCCTAGGCTAGCAATGTCAGCTCTGTTCGCCTGAACTTATCAGCCAGCATCAGCCTAGCCATTCAACAGTATTTTTCCATCAAAACAATCAGCCAGCCAGCCAAACAGAGTCGTCATCACCACCATCAGTTCACCCTTCCACCCTTAGGTTCTCTGAATTCATTCTAGTCAGTCGGATTCGGACTAGCTCCTCGAATCCTGAACTCCGAACCACCTTGCATGAGTCATTGCTAGAGAAAGATTGAGTGTTGAGATGAGTAGAAACACATGAGTATAGCAAAATTCCTATAATAAATCAACCCTGAAATACTTAGCTTGCTCGGCTCCCCAATGAGGCAATGACCTCGCAGCAAGGGTTACGTTGAGTCCCATGAATGCATTGCGCTCGTACAAGGGTCCAACAGACTAGTCCGAAGTACTACCAATTTTTATAAAAGAAAAAGAGGCAACTAAAAAAAAATTCTAGTAAATTGCCAGCTATCATTGACATTTGCCGCCAGAAAATTGCCACCCATGTCTTTCTTAGAACTTGAAATGGAGTGCGCGCGCAAAAGAAAAGTTCACATGAGAATCAGGATATTTCAAAGCAACCATCTTTTTTCCAAGAAAAACCATCTTGAGATTTCTTTCTCCTAGACTCTAATTTCATCAAGTAATAGGTCGCGACCATTCACCAATGCACTCATGTTCACATCCGATACAACAGGTCTAGTTAGGACAACTGGAGCACCACCTGAGGCTGTGGGTGGTGGTTGTTTCAACTACAGTATATTTTGTGTAATTAGTCAAGACAAGCGTTATTCTTAACAATATCCCAAGATTAGAGAACTAGAATTGTGAAAAAAAATATTTAGGGCATGTTTGGATTGCCTACAAGGCTAGGCACTCCCTCCGGGCGATTTCTAAGATGTTCTCACATTTTTTTCCAGAAAGGGTAACTATCGAAAGACGATGATGCAATTCTATGAAAACACTTGTCCATATAAATTATTTAGGAACTGGTGGATTCCTGTAAGGTTATATGAATATACATGATCATCCATGTTGGCCCATGGATATTTTTTTCCATGTTTATAATGTGAATAGTTCAGTTTGCTCCTTTGAAAATCGTTGATTTTTTTTTTTTCAAACAGCAAACGGCAAAAGGAACAATAGTCCCTAGAGACTAGAGAGGGATTGCGCGAGGCAATGGATTGTCAGTTGAAAGCTTAATAGAAACTCTGTTAACGTACAAAAAGTTGTCTTAATTTTTTTTTAAAAAAAGGAAAGAAAGAAACGTTATTCTCTAAAATCACGTTCCGAAACACATACTACATGTATAAATAACTAGCGTGGAAAGTGCTGCGATCGATCCAAAGAACGATCTCCTTGGGCGAACGAGGGGAAGGAGCGCCGGAGTCGGGAACCCCGACCGGCCGGCCCCGACGATGCAGAGCACTAGGAACGGATGTGCGCACGCGCCGTCCGCCACTCACGGACGACTCACCTATTGTCGTACTACTACGCCGGAGACGATGGGTCGCCATATCACGCATGCCTCCTCCGACCTTCCTCGCCCTCGCTCCCTGACCGACCTGTCCTGTCACTACTACTTGCAGCAACGACGTACGTACGTACGGCAGCACGTACAAAAATTTCCATGGTGATAGGAGACCTGGCGTCTCATCAGCCATTCAGGTCGAAAAGCTACCGGTCGAGGCGCCTCACATGATAACGTGGTTTCCACGACACGATAAGTGCGTCCTCCTACCTGCGACTGCGATCGATCCACAACCATCCGTTCCACTCCACTCCACAGGCTGATGCGGCGGCGGCGGCCACTTTTACTTTAACCCGGTCGTAATTAAAAAGAAAAAAAAAACTTGCACGATGTGGAAAGAAGGCGACTTCACCACCGGTACCGCATGCATAAGTAGGTTGGGCTATGCTAGTTGCCTTCCTTTCCTGCTAATAGACGAGTTTAGGTGATGACCTAATTCCACCATTAGTGCGCATGCATGCAGCCGATTTTTCCTATACATAATATTTTTTTAATACCTTGCTCTTGACGGGATGAGAATATTATTAAGAGGCATGCTGCTAGCAAAAAATAACCAAGGTACGTACTCGTTTCGTCGTCTGAAAGGACGAAGGAGCGATACGAGTGAACTGTGAACCATCGAGCTTGCCGATGCGTAATTGCCGACGATTCCGGCGCCATACTAGTTTACAGGACAACAACAAGTCAAACAACGGCTTCTATCGGCGTCAATCAATTGCGAAATGGTAGTTTGCAACATGGCCGGCGGTGGCTCTGTGGTGGTTCAGCTGGTTGACATGCTTGAGGTTGGTGAAGGAAAGGAGGGGCCAGCAGACAGACAATGCAGGAATTCCTTAATCCTGGAGGGGTTCGGTCCCTGTCGCCCCCGCGCACCCGCACCCTGAGGTCGGTCAGCCAGTGTTTGACAACGTTCGCGTCAAAACTGCAGTGGTGGCTATAAGGTGCGGCACCATGGAATGTCCCCCCTACCATGGTCATGGTCCTTTAATTTCCAAAAGATGATCTCTGTAAAAATTGTAAAAAAGGGAGTCGTGTCCACTTCAGGCTATACTCCGGTCTAGTTTCTGTGTACGGAGAAACAAATACTCATGCCAAAGCCCATGGGTAGAGCTTCGTGGAAACATCATGAAGATGCTACCCTGTAGCAGTACTACCAATGAGGGGTGTGTGTACTTGTCAAACCGGTTGCAGAAATGCACATGAAGGCGCCTTTTAAACAGGAAAGCAAAATCACAAAAATATAAAAAAATTATAGGAATTACACAGAAATGTATTTGTAAAATAGAGGATTAAAGAATGATAATTTGGCTGGACAGTAGGAAAAGAGTAGGATTTTACCGAGAGGTTTGAGTGGATGCTAAATTTTACCGCCTAAACACAATTTTCACAAGAATAACAAAGGATCCCACAACAAAAACGTAGGAACACGGAATTTTTCCCGCATTCCAAATAGGCCCATAGTTCTCAAACCCCCCCCCCCCCCCCCCCACCCAAAACAACATTCAATGGAAAAAATTCCGTACACTATTTCTATATTCCATTGAACCAAAGGCATGAATAGTAACAATTTCTATAGTATTCCTAATTCTATGTTTTCCTTCATTTTTCTATGAACCAAAGGGGGCCGAAACCTGGTTTGAATTTTTTTAGTCGTCTTTCCTTTTTCCTTTTATTCTCTCTTCTCAGTGGATCTAGAGTAAGTGGTAAATCGGATGTAAGTGGTGTTGACCATTTTTTGTTTCTTTTAATTTTTTGAACTAATAAAAATGTGGTAAATTTTTATTGCCCGTTAAAAATATGATATAAAAGGGGTTTTTTACGTTTTGACGACTGTTTTCTAGGTCTAACTTTATGTGTTCATGCACATATACAAGCGCACACCTCACTCACATCATAGCACACAAATATATCTATAACTATACTTAGACTGGCTGATCATGTCCTAGAGAGACCATCGGGACTATCTATGGCTCTTTGGGCAACGATTGTGTCGTATTCCTTTTGTGGTTTCAATTGTGAGGTGGATAAATATACTCCCTCTGTCATGAAGTATAAGGTATTCTAGGACATGTTAAATGTAAACGAAATGATGCATGCAAACCTTCTTGGCCACCATATTTGGGTTAGTAGTAGAAATTAATGGTAGGTATACATGTAAATGTTGCCTTTTAAACTAAATTAAGGGTTGGTTCACTTAGGATCCTTGTAATCAGAAAAAAAAAATCTCAATGTTTAGATACCTTGTATATTAGGATGAAGGGAGTATGTTGCTGGTAGAGTTGGATAAGCTTTTTAGAAAACAAAATAAATATTACTAAATTTATTTTCTAGGAATTTACAGATCTAATTTTTATCAGATGTTATGTGGATTGATAGCCTTTAATCAGTAATAGTGACATGACATTAATTACTTATAATAACAAGATAGCATCCTATGTCCTATTGAGCATGAAGTTTGCTATCACAGGATTTTACTGATCTGAATTCCAAGGGCTAGTTTAGCCATGTTTATCGGGTACAAGCACCAGGATTGAACCCTAACAGGTAGCGTCTCAATGGACAGTAGTATCATTGAACCACAAGTCTAGACTCATCCCAGCTGAATTCTGAAACAACGCAGTGATCACCACTAAATCTTGAATTCTGAAACAACAGACAGCACTGAGAGCCACTGGAGTGCCAAACCCAGGGGAACGCTCATATGCCGCGACAAATGGGATCATCCTTTACGCACTACTACTGCTTTACCAGTCACTTAAAGAGAAAAGATTTCAAGTACAAAAGCGTACCTTCCTGCTGCCTTTCCAAGGCTCTCATTTTAAATTTCCCAGAATCATCATAATTCTACAACCCTAGCCCGGTAGCCCCTCATCCTGGCAATTACATATTGTCACATTTACCCTGCTTTAACTACTTTTTAGGTTAATCCATGATTAAATCCAGGATCGCAGAGAAGATGGCCTAATGATCTGGTGAGTAGAGTGAGAGTGAATGCGTGGCTCGTGTCGCTCTCCTCTTTTCCCCGGCATGATAGAAAACCGCCGATCGAAACACTTGTGCGCTGACCAAATTAGATTTGGTTATCCTGCATATTGCTTGGCGACAGAGATGCTCTGTCTGATAAGATATCAGAGGAGGAGAAAACACTCGTGCCTTTTTCTGCGTCACGGCTCTGTTGTGACCGAAGCAACGAGACCGGAGCAGCACTGACGTGTCAACAGATAATGAGCTGGGTGCGCTGACGTGTCTGCCGCTAGCCACATCGTGAGGCTCCACCTAGGAGACGGCGACTGAGGAGGCATGCCATGTCAGCCGAGCGAGCAGTAGCTGATGGGCTGCAGCTTCTGCTCTGTGGATTCAGATTTGCTTTTTTTTTCCCCCGAACAGATTTGCTGGGATTTAGGTGGAGCCGTGGAGGATTAGACGATAAGAGGCAGACCTAATGTGCATGAAATGGCGGGTCCCGGCTTTATTAATATCGTGGACGGAAGCATGCATATGGTAGAGCAGCGGCAGCAGGTAGTAGTGCGCCTGCCGAACTTGAATTTTATGAGGTTTTGTCGTGGTTGAGCAAACATGTACAGGACACATGGTGACAACGTAGTTTTCCTTTAGCGATAACAGTTGACATCAACAATGGTGAGAGATATTTATTTATTTATTTATTGACATTTTTTTGCAATATACTACTCCCTTTATCAAGAAAGCATACGATTTTAACACAGTATCATGATTTAGTATCTTAAATTTAATTAATTATAGATAAAAATATTAGTAGTTAAGGGTATCAAATAAATACCATTAAATTAGTTAAAAAAATATGATTTTATAATAAATTAATTCGAAGTCATAAATATAAATAGTGATATATGTATACTATTATGAAAATATATTTGAAGACAAATCTATCTATATAGGTTTTATATTTTCAAACTTAACCATTTAAAAGTTATTCATGATTTATATTCTCAATGTTTGACCAAAACCTTTTACAAACGTCATCTTTTACCAATACGGAGGGAGTATTAACTAAGTAAAATTTTAGTTAAATGTGAATTACTTCGCAACGACGTGTTTTGTTAGACATAGGGAGTACCTTGAAAGACTACAATTTAAAATTCAAAGGGAGAAACTAAAGCTAAAGCAGTGACAAATGACGAAAATGGTCCGAGAATGTGACATTGCAAAGATGAACGAGAAGGTTCGAGAGTGCTTCACGTAGCGGCAAAGATGAACCGTGCACCTATTTTTTTACTTTTTTTTTTAATTTACGGACATAGTGCTTCTTTCTACGACGGAACTTTTTTTATTAGTCTTACCTAGATTTTAGAACGGGCACTAATGTTTTTAATGAGTTGTCATAAGACTTTACTCCCAGTTCGTACCTCTAAAGATCTTGACTTTTAGTCTCAATTAGTGTTACTAATATGAACTAAAAGTCCCTGGATGTGTTAGTTTAAAAGGATAACATCCTATATAGGATTATATGTGATGTGTAGTTGAGATGATAACTTACTTCCTCCGTCTCACAAATAAGCGTAATTCTTTGACTTTTATAATTTCTGGTTGACCGTTCATCTTATTCAAAAAATTTCAATAAATATTATTTATTTTATTATGACTTATTTTATTGTTAGAGATATTTTCATAATAATTTATTTAATTTATTATTTGTATAAAAAATTTGAATAAGATGAATGGTCAAAGAGGAAGAGTAGAAGTTAAATAATTACGTTTATTTGTGAGACGAAGAGAGTACGCGCTCTTGAGTTTGAACATGAGCTACAGCGGTGGGAGGCATTTTTTTTTTTAGCGTGGGAGGACCATTACTCTGGTGGCGGCAATGGGGACTAAAGGCCTTAGTTGGAAAAATCGGAAGCAAAATGAGGGCATATATGGACATCCATGCCATCACCGTTTGCCAATAGGCATGAAGTAGTCCAGCCCAGCTCACGAGCACCTCCGATTAGCGGTCTCCAACGCGTACCGGCACCGGGACACATCAGCTGCTGGTGAAGAGCATACGTACATGGCCATATCCTCACATCCTGGATGAGAGAGAGCAAAGCAGTGCTTCTAGTGTCAAGTGACTCAGTGATGTCTCGAAAGTTCCGGCCTATGACCTGTCCAGCCAACTTGGTGTATGCACGCACATAACAAGAGGTCGCATTAGTAGCAACATGCCAACATGCATAGAGCGGTGCGCGTGTCGTAAATTATCTTCTCTTCAACGAGGAGAAGAGAACCGAGGTGCGCTCGGGTGGCTAGCACAGCCGGCGTGCGTGCAGCTGGCGCGAGTTGGAATCCCAGGATTTGCACTCGCGTCTCTCCCCCGGGGTTCACTGTTCAGTCCCCACTAAATTTCAGTTGCTTCTTGCGCGTGGAGCTACAAGAGAAATGTGATATGCCCATCGCTTATGGTGCCATAGATAGACCCGGTGATCACGAAGGACGCGATATACCCGTCGCCTACGGTGCCGTGGATGGACCCGGTGATCGCGAAGGACGCGATATGTTTTATGTGTAGTTGTAGGTTTGTTTGTGTACGCATAGTGTGAGTGTGGTGTGCGTGTGTAGGATTGATGTGAGTCTATATATGAACAGATTTTATAGCTGTATCCAGACAAGAGGCGTAAATAAAAAAAAAAGAGAAAGAAACGCTCGTAGCCCGTAGGCCATCCTGTCCATGCGTTCATCTGCTACAGTCACTATACCAATAGCACTGGCGTAAACACTGCTCACCCACCTATAAACTCTGTTCACCCCGAGTGAAAACACTGTTTATGCCCGTCGCTTATGGTGCCATAGATAGACCCGGTGATCACGAAGGACGCGATATACCCGTCGCCTATGGTGCCATGGATGGACCCGGTGATCGCGAAGGACGCGATATGTTTTATGTGTAGTTGTAGGTTTGTTTGTGTACGTATAGTGTGAGTGTGGTGTGCGTGTGTAGGGTTGATGTGAGTCTATATATAAACAGATTTTATAGCTGTATTCAGACGAGAGGCGTAAATAAAAAAAAAAAAGAAAGAAACGCTCGTAGCCCGTAGGCCATCCTGTCCATGCGTTCATCTGCTACAGTCACTATACCAATAGCACTGGCGTAAACACTGCTCACCCACCTATAAACTCTGTTCACCCCGAGTGAAAACACTGTTTATCCATAATCTTAAATACTTCTCTATCACTGTTCATCATTTTTGTGATATTATTCACTACTGTTTATTGTTCATACGATTAAAATAAGCGCGGAGCGCGCCGTCCATCCTAGTACTTATACTTGGTATATTATAGTCTGAATCCTCTTTCCTGTGGATGCATACGCTACATAAGATTCTTTCCAATAATCGATACCTAAAATATAAAATATATAAGACTCATTTGTTCTTTTGAGTAATGTTGCATTCAAAAGATTTAATATCTATATTTTTTTGTCTTCTTCAATAATAAAGTCCAAAAATACAAGTGGATTTACAGAAGAGAAGAGACTCAGATAAGAGTTATAGATGCCAACTATAAATATTTGTCGGAGAACTATTTAAACGTAATGAACATCCTGTCGAAGATAGCCTTGAAACATAGCATTATTATCCTTCTCGGCTCAGAGGTGAAAGAAAAGCAGATGAGCGTAGTGTCTCTTTCTCTATCTGCCGTCCGATCCATATCTATTGGACAATAGCGTGCAGAGCCATGCCGAGACCTAGTTATATTACAGATATAGACACCCATATGCATGAGCGTATACTCATCTCGATGAACCACACACACGAATATCTCATCTCTATGAGTACTTCCGAATAATCGAATTGGACTGACAAATCTTGAGATTGACTAAGCCTCTGTTCGCTTAAACTTATCAGCCAGCATCAGCCAGCTATTTAGCAGTGTTTTTCTCTCACAACAATCAGCCAGGCAGTCATACCATCTAGCCAGCCAAACAGAAACTAAGCCACGGTAGAGGCCTCGCTACTAACAGACATGTCGCTTACTAGTAAAAATAATAACACTATTAAATCTTAAAATAAATTTTAAAAAATATGAGCGCCATGTCAAGCCTAACCTTGAACTCGGATGGAGGTTTTTTTTAAGAAAAATCTAACCCTCACAAGAAAGAGCTATCTCAAACGGATCGAACGACATTGATCGATCGGTGTACTGCTTGGACGGTCCTGTAATCCTGTTGCACGTCTAGTGTGCCACTTTTTGGCTATTGCAATGGTTGGTACACATCACTTGCACGGGCCACTCCACTGTCGTCTAGTCATTCCGAACTGGCCATTGCATTGCAGATTCATGGACTCCACTTCACCCAGATTTCAGAACGAGCGACAATAGACAGTAGCCGATGTGCCACGACGCGTTCGCGAAAAAAAGAAGAAGAAGAGAGAGTGACCGATCACACAAACACACAGCCACCTCGAACTAGCTGCATCACACAAACACACAGCATGCATCTCGATGGCTCCATCAGCGTAAAAGAAAAACCCCTGCATCGCGTATGTATTTCGCATCCACTACATACGTTCCATCTGTGTGCAGACACGTAGACATTACAAAAATCGGACGCTTGCGTGCTGTTGGGCTGCTGGTCGTGGACCGAGCTAAGGCTCTGTAGATAGGCTAATGCAATACAACTAGCTAAATCGGACGTTCGCGGACATGCTTGGTTAAGAGCATGCTTGTGTTAGTACTTTTGCATGTGCATCACAGACGAATCTTTAGACTGGGCCATGATAGCAAAAGTTGTCAATACAAAGACGTGCTACAGTGTAGGCAATGAATGGATCTAACGGAGCTATCGGACGTCGCGGTGAAGGATGCTTGGTACAGGCGCCAGTTTTGAAGATGGAGGCTATGGCGTTTTTAGGATTTTTTTCCCCAATCAGCGTCCCGAATACTGACGCCCTGTTTAGGATAGCTCTAGCTCCAGCTTCTTCAAGGAGAATCAATTCTAACTAGATAAACATCTAAAATACAAACAGATTCAGGTTGGGATCAACAGATAATTACTTTTCCATTTACACTAAAAACTGGAAGCTAAAAAAACCTTCTTCACCCTGCTCCCTGTTATATGCTGGTGGAGATCAGCAGAGAATCAATTCTCAACATTTTTCCATCCTGCTCTCACTTAGAAATGCAGTGGAATAACTCTACCGGAGAATCAAAGAGCAAAGCTGAAGAATTAAGGAGCGGAGCTCGCTCAAACGGAGCCTGAACAAGTAGCTACCTACACTACAACAGTCGAGATTTACAGTGACATCTGAAGAGTATTTGTAGACATGGTTTCTTTAGCTATCGCCGTCTCTACCAAAGTATTTCTAAAAATTAGCGATCTGTAAGGACGACTATAGAGATATATCTACAAATACATTTCTATTTTTTCAAATTTGGACAAATAAAAATAGAAAAAATTCTTTGGCGAAGGGCCCGCCAGCTCCATCAAAGTCACAAGTTGCGGCGTTTTTCACATGCTACGCGGCCACCAGGAATCAAACTAACTCAAGACCTTCCCCTCGCATGTGACCTCCTCAACCACTCCACCCCTCTCTCACTTGTATATTTCATTTTCCTTCCCCACTTATTATATTGAATCGAGTTTGAATGAAAAGTTATAGATCTTGATGGTTTCTAAAACTTTCATGTTTATGACCTTTTCAGCTAAAATCATTTACTTCTTAAAAATCTACTTATAAATTATCATTTACTGAATATTCATAATTTAAAATGTTCAAACAACATCAAATGAAAAAAATTGCCAAAACATAACAGCGAAAACACTTGATAGAGAATGATTTCAGAATTTTTTTAGGGAAAAAATCATCAAATTTGAAGTTGTATGGAAGAGAAAAACTAGTTACAAATTTTAGCCAAGAAGAAATCAAATAAATTGAATTTTAGGATTTCAAACAATATTTTGAAACAGTTAATAGTTTAAAATTGAAAAGTTGAAAACATCAAAGTTGTATAACTTTTTTAAAATGTACAATTTTTATTTTGGTCATTTCTCTATCCGAGATCATTTGTAACATTCAAATTTTAGTAGTACTTCAATTTTAATATGTGGTGTCTGTTTATAGGGGCGGCTCTTTTTTTCTGTTTCTATAAATTTAGTTTGCAGGGACGTGTATATAAAGCCACCACTACAGATAGATCCATTTTTAGGAATAACATGGATCCTATAGGGACAGCCGGACAGCTCTTTACGAACTGTAGTATTTGCAGCGACGGCTGCATCACCAGCAGTCTCCGCTACATTCGCTGTTTGTGTAGGAATCGCTTCGGCGTAGTCGTAGGGTCGGTCGTACCGTACCCGTGCCGATGCAAGCCACAAGCGATTCTGACATGCATAATCCGCCAGTCTCGGCCTCAGCTGACTCGGGCGTCCTTATCGGCCGTACGTTCATCCAACGAACTATCGGAGTGCTCGGCACTGTGCGCCATCCCCATCTATCCTGTCCACCGCCATTGACTGGCTCCCAACGCCGCGGCGGAAGCAGGAAGGGGGGCGCGTACGAGAAAGTGCGGCAGCCCGGCAGGGGGGTACACGGTGCTGCGGCTGCTGAGGAGGGACGGCCCGTCGGCGGCCGTCGCCGGCCGGTCGGCCGCAACTTGGAGTTGGCGCGTGGATCTTGATGGATATTTCGGCCGCTCTGTTGGTTACAGCTGCGGCCACTACTACCCACTAGCCGAGGCAGGAACACGCTAGCTAGCAGCAAGATAATTGCAGCTCTCGCGCTCTCGGTTGCTTCCACTCCATGGCTGATCCGGAGGAGATTGGAGACGGAGCACCAACCAGATAAGCCCTATCGGTTTTTGTTCCCACGTTGTTCAATTTGCTAGGATGATTTCGAGTGAAAGAAAAATCACTTGTGAAACTTGAAACCCACACTTCCAGATTAGGATTAAATTGTTTGTACAGGAAGCAGAGACCGATCGAAACAACAGATTGCATGGTGGACGTAGCTAGCACTGCTTTCTTTAATTCTCCATTAAAAAGAAAGAAAGAAAGAAACATGTGAAATCATCATGAAATTCTTGTGTGCTGCACATGCTTTCCAAAAAGCCTTTTCCCCGCTGATTTTACAAAAGTTCCGAGCTACAGAAAGATCATTCTTTTTGCTCTTCTATATGGGAAAGGGAAAGCAAAGAAAACTGGACTAGGATTCTATGAAACAACGGTGCATGTGCATCCACTGATATGACTGGCCAGGCACAAATGGCTGCTGGCTAGTGCGATTAGTCCAAGTACAAGTAGTACCACGGGTTCCACGGTCCAGTGGTTTCTCTGCTTTCTTTTTTTCCTTGCACTTTCCCTTACGGCCTACCTGCAATCGAATATGCTCTCGAAATCCAATTTGGCTCCGATTGGAGGGAAATTGCCTGCATTTGGACCTTCTTTCATCCAAGTACATTTCTCTTCAAACAGAACTCACCTTTAGGTCCCCATTTGTATGTATAGTGTTCTAGGGGACTTCGATTTTTTTTTCTCATCATGTCTATATTGTTTTGTCACATCGAATATTGTTTTATTATTACCAATTACTAATTGAAGGCATCAAAGAAGCATCTATACGTTAATCCTCACAAGCCGCTTTAAAAAAGTAAACACTATAAACTTTCACAATAATCACAGACATCTTGTCTATGATTTTATCGACTCTAACCGTCATTGCCAATACTAGCTATTGGGCCTAAAACTACCCACATTTGCCATTATAAAAAAAATACATAAAATAACCCCCTAAATTCACATGTAAATCACCAATCATCTTTCCATTATAAAAACTAGCTTATAACATCCATAAAAATATACATCTAAATTACCCACCTCGATCATCATCACTATAAAAGATAACTTAAAATAATATCTAAATTATCCAACCTATCATTGTGAATTTGTATCTAAATTACATTATCAAATATAATTTAAAATTACCAAAAAAAATTGCATATGCTACCGACCATTGTCATTAAAGAATATAATGTAAATCAACCCACTCTATGTTTGCATCTAAACCACACGTGGCTATGATTATGAAAGATAATATAAGGTTATACTTCTAATTTGTTTTTGTTATAAAATATAAACTAAAAATAATAACTATTAAATTACACTATAAAGATATTTGTAAATTACAAATTTCTAGCATTTTCAACTTTAAAGTAGGCATAGCACTACATACCACCATGTCAAACAACTTAACAAGTAAACATACATCCATTAGGATAAATATCTATTTAATATTTTACTAATCATGGAAAAATTATTTCACACATCACATGCCAACGACACTAAAAGTACACTAATACACCATAACATTTTTTTAGGTTATTAATCTAAATAACTTATACAATTTGACCAAAAAATAATATCATGCCAATAATGGTAACTCTCAAAGGAAAGTACAAAGGATTTTTTTTCATAAAATAGTCATGTGAATAAAATATTTCGTTGGAAACTCACATCATAATGGGTGTAGAAAAAATATATGACGATCACAAATTTGTCGATGCGTGTATATCAACTATCATGCTAGGATAATTTTGACATGTATGTCACTATAAACATTCAATAACATGTGACGTGTCCTTGACATCAGGAGCTCGTGCTCATACTTCATAGTCATTAACAATTTTGAGAGTCACAAATAAATTAAAGGAATTGCTTTTGTGGTGGAGCAATTCCTTTATATTCTTCTTATACATACTAATGTTAACCACTTCTCCTGGACACATGCATGCTCCATGAAAACTCAACCGATGCAATTTTATTTGAATCAAACTAGCCATGATTCAAGATATCAGCACTATATGATTATTTTATGGCAGTCGCAGTCAGAATCCACGTGCGACGTGTGTGTAGAGCAACGTCTTCCTTTTTTTAATCTTGTTTTTATGGTTTTATGTTTTTCTCCTATGTTAGTGCTTGTACTCCTCCCTCTCATCTATTTTGAATAGTCATACTTTGTAAATATGTTTAATGAAACATTAATGCATGACACAATCACAAAGAATTGGAACTTTGTAAATACGTTGTTTGTATGAAATAAAAGGATGGTACGACTGGATGGATTATACGGCTGGCTGCCTGATTGTTGTGAGAGAAAAATACTGTTGAATGACTGGCTGATGCTGACTGGTAAGTTCAAGCGAACAGAGCCAAAGTTGGCGACTGAAACGTTTCTTGTTTTATCTAACAGAATATATTGCCTAAAAAGGGTGTTTGGTTGCTACCCACACTTTGTCATGCAAGTTTTATCAAGTTAGCAAGTGTTTGGTTGACAACTAAACTTATATAAAATTCTTTTAAGCTCCATAGGTCATATAGAGTAAAAAGCATAGTAATATTGTCTTAAGTGACAAAATGTGGCTCCAAATTTTCTAGTCATACCTTTCTAAGGTTAGTTGTGGCAAAAAATGAATATGACCAAACATGTCCAAATTAAAAGTAGGACCAATAATACTTCCTCAATTCGAAATTGTAAGACGTTTGACTTTTTATAGTTGCATTGTTTTTATTGTGTATTTGGAGTTTTGGACATAGTGTATATCTAAGCGGTTAAGCACGTAGCAAATCTTATGTATCTTGAAAACTAACATGTCTTATACGGAATAGAGGGAGTACAAAAGAAGTCATGACCATGAGTAGCTCGTACTAGCCATTGACGCGGAAGAAAGGCATCAAAGTAAATTATCTGATCAAAGCATGACTACGAGCAAGAGGTATGCAAATGATCATGATCTCTCTCTCTCTCTCTCTCTCTCTCTCACAAAATGACCATGATCTCTTATGTAAGAAGGCCTAGAACGAATGGCACTGTCCGGCCCAACATTGTTTTGGTCGTCTTAAGTACGGTCTTATCATTTCCTTGTTTTGCCATTTCCTCCATTTTTAACTTCTGCAGTTAACAAAGCACTAAAAATTCCTAAGAAAACTCCAAAGCACTAAAAAACATTTAAGACCTTTTGGCTCCATTTTGCCAGAGCCATTTGTTTGAATCCCCAATGTGCAATGGCACTCTCACAATTAGCAAGCTTTACATGGCCCCTTTCTTTAGCTACGACATTGGCTGATCAAAATCACTCTCGCCCAGAAACTAACAAGTAGGGGAAAAAATATACAACTTAGTGGCGAACAAACGTATATTAGCTAGGATGAAAAGAAATGGTACCCTATCTGAACGTACCACACTCGCAATCCTATTGCCGATCCACTCGCGCGCATTTTTCTCTGGCCATGGCCATCCAACCCGCTTTTCAAAATGCATGTATGGCTGTTGCACTGAGTCGTATGCCTGCGTGCAGTGCAGCTTAGCTTTTGTGCGCGGGGTTGGTCTTCCCTAATCTCTCTGCTTTTGTGCCCTACGTCAAAGTCCAATACCCCCCCAATCTCTCTCCCTCTCTTCCTATATATACACCAATCTCCTGCTTTCTCACAACATTCCATCCACGACGAGGAGATCGTTTGCTAAGAAAGCCTACTAGCTAGCATTTTTCTCTCATTCCTCTGCTGGAAGAAGGAGCAAGTGAGACAAACAAACAAGCAACAAGAGGATCCAATCCAACAGACAGAGAGAGAGAAGTCAACCTCAGACAGAGCAGCCCTCACAGTACCAAATACTCCTACTACACTGCAGGGGTCACATACATTCTGCCGCCGCGTTTTCCTACACGCTTACAATAGGGACCGAACCGGTCTTGGCAGCCGCGCTCGAGCACCGGTCAGCATGGACGCCGCCGCGAGGGAAGCGCAGAGTGGTCTGGAATGGCGGGTGACGGTGCCGGAGGGCGCGTCGGTGACCATGGAGCAGGAGGCCGCCGGCGCCGGCGCCGCCGCGGCGAGGGCGTGGGCGTGGCTGGTGGCCTGCTTTGCCAGGGCGTGGAGCCTGGTCGCCGGGTTCGCGAGGAAGGTGTGGAGAATCGGCGCAGATGACCCCCGGAAGGCGGTGCACGGGCTCAAGGTCGGCCTGGCGCTCGCGCTCGTCTCCGTGTTCTACTACACCAGGCCCCTGTACGACGGCGTCGGTGGGGCTGCCATGTGGGCCATCATGACGGTCGTCGTCGTCTTCGAGTACACTGTCGGTGAGTGAGTCCATCGATGATCGATCGGCTTTGCCAGCTTGCTTGGCAGAGTACGTCTTAATTCAGTGCGCGCAGAACTGCATGCGTGCGTGCGTGCTGCATCTGCATGCATGTGTGGATATTCTCTTCTCTTGACCTTTCTGATCGTCTCCTTTGTATTGCATGGGCAGGTGGCAGCGTGTACAAGTGCTTTAACCGGGTCGTTGCCACGGCGAGCGCCGGCGCTCTCGCGCTCGGCGTGCACTGGGTGGCGGACAGATCCGGCGAGCTCGAGCCGGTCATCGTCACTGGCTCCCTCTTTCTGCTGGGTACGCATCTTGCATTGTCATCACTGTCTCTTAACCGACAACGATCGAAGAGCCACGCGCGCTCGCTCGATCGATCGATCTGTATATAATCACAGCAGCGCTAGCTAACACCAAAAGTGATATAATGCTACGCATGCAGCTGCGGCGGCCACCTTCTCGCGGATTCATCCCGACGGTGAAAGCGCGGTTCGACTACGGCGTGACCATCTTCATCCTGACCTACAGCCTGGTGGCCGTGTCGGGGTACCGCGTCGACCAGCTCGTGGCGCTGGCGCAGCAGCGCGTCTCCACCATCGGCATCGGCATCCTCCTGTGCCTCGCCGTCACCATGCTCATCTGCCCCGTGTGGGCCGGCGCCGAGCTGCACCTCCTCACCACGCGCAACATGGACAAGCTCGCCGACGCCGTGGAGGCCTGCGTCGAGAACTACTTCGCGGAGGCGGCGGATGAGCCGACGACAAGGCCCGCGCAGCAGTCCAAGTCGGGCGGGTACAGGTGCGTGCTCAACTCCAAGGCGTCGGAGGAGGCGCAGGCGAACCTGGCACGGTGGGAGCCGGCGCACGGGCGCTTCGGCTTCCGCCACCCCTACGGGGAGTACGCCAAGGTGGGCGCCGCCATGCGCGCGGTCGCCTACTGCGTGGAGGCGCTGAGCAGCTGCGCGGCCGCCGAGGCGCAGGCGCCGCCGCACGTGAAGCGCCTCCTCCGCGACGCGTGCACCAGGGTGGCCGCGCGGTGCGCGCGGGTGCTCAGGGAGGCGTCGCGCTCCGTCGCCACCATGACGACCTCCACCACGGCGCTGGACTTCGCGGTGGCGGACATGAACACGGCCGTGCAGGAGCTGCGGGGCGACATGCGGGCGCTGCCGTCCATGCTGGCCGTGAAGCTGCTGCTGGCGGAGGAGACCACGTCCCTGATGATGGACACCATGCCCGTCTTCACCGTGGCGTCGCTGCTGGTGGAGATCTCGGCGAGGGTCGAGGGCGTCGTGGACGCCGTCGACGCGCTGGCGACACTTGCGAACTTCAAGCAGGTCGATGACGGCGACGATGATGATGACGAAAACAAGGGTGGTGAGACTGAGATGACCATCAAAGTGCACCCGCTGAACGAGCCGGACACCGACGAGGAGTCACCGGCGGAAAACAAGACAAGCAAGGCTTGATTGATAATAAACATAAAAAAAAAAAACAAAAGCTCGATTTATCTCCAGACGAGGACGGCAGATGACCAGACACGACGAACTCGATAAGATTTAGCCTGGCTACTACACGTACCATTTCATTATTACGAATATTATTTGAAGGCCTTGTTGAGGCTTATTATTTTCCGTGGATCGGGGGAGCTCACCAGAGCTTCAGAGATCCACGGCTGTATACACGGGAACGAATAAGAGCAAAAGACCCGGGCGGCCGGAGAATCATAGCAGCTGGTAATTCGGCATCGTGGCTGCCAATGTACATAGGTTTCACAAAGCAAAGCATTTTGACACGGATCGTACGTGCACACCACTCACACACTCGTCGCTCGTGTATAATTGATCGCGTCAGCAGCTTCGCATACTCTCTGTTTCTCGTGGTGCTTGACTGCTTTCCCCCGGCCGGCCGCAAGTTTTTTTTTTTTTCTTTTCTTCTGCACGTTGTTGCATTACAGCAGCACCACGCACTAGGGGGACCTATGCCGGTGCGCGCGCATTGCCTCACGTACGATCGATCGCCATGGCTCGCAGATTACAGGATGAGGAATGGAAAAAGGATTCAGAGGGATCGGAGCTGGATGTGGATGGGATTCGGCCTGGCTCGCTCATACTAGTGGAGCACAAAACTTGTGCACTGAAAAATAAAAACAGGTACGGTAGGCGATGATTATGAATTCCCTGCCTGTTCGCTTGTGCTGAAAATAAGTACTGATTTTGCCTTGTGCTGATTTATTGTGAAAGAAAAATACTGTTCCGTGGCTGAAAATAAGCGGCTGATTGATGAAGCGAACGGGCTGGAAACCTCATACATATGCATATCTGAAACAGCAGGAGGGACCAAAGTAAGTAAAAGCCCAAGAAACACTGAGCCGGCAGTCCCGGCCGGCACGAGCTCGGTCAGCCTGATCTCAGATCTCGCCGATAGCTGAGGGATAAGGATTCTGAAAATATTTAATGGGATGAGTAGTAATGCCGTAATTAGATTTAGAAGAAGATAGGACGAAGCGATCTGTCAGCAGACACTGCAATCTTAAAAACTTCGGTACCGCTTCTCATGTGCTCTGAGCAACATCCCAAAAAGCATAAAGCTTCGCACTCAGAAATAAACTAGCACTCACGACTCGATCTTTATCCATCAACTCGCATTGCTCTGCAATTTAAGCACTGACTGTTCGTATGCAAAGTAGGAGTAACCGTAACCGTCGGTGCTAAAGTTTATATAGCCACATTTTCTCAAACCATTTGTGGCTTCATGCTCATCAACGCCCGGAGCCCGGAGTAATATTGCGCACGGCACGGGGCAACAGGTGACAAGCTCCAACAGTCTTCCTCCCTAAAGTAAAAAAGATCCTCTTTGGCACGGTTTCTGTTGGCGCTTTTCCAGTGATTTAATAAAAAATATCCTGTCAAACATGTCCATGAAAAAACGGCTCTTGTTAAGTCCCAACCAAGCTAAATATGAAGAAGCTGAAGCCGTTTTGGTCTATATAAACTGAAACAAAAAAAAAATATTGCTTTTTGAAGCCAAAGTCCTACCAGAGGGGATGTAAATAAGAGGGAACAGCTGTACATAGACAAATCTCCTACATACAAATGCAAATAATAAATAAATAAATAAATAAAAGTTCGAGACTGTAATCTTGATGGGCCAAGAGATTCTGGCAACCTGCTCTTCTGGTCCAAGAAGAATTCAGATTTGGGCCTATTTAGCCAACTTTCGGTGTGGGCCTCCATGTCATAAAAAGGAAACGAAAAAGTTCACATTACCTCCTCTAACTTTTATGAAAGTCAATTTTTTTCTTCTGAACTCCAAAACCAAGAAAACTCTCTTTAAAATTTTAAAAACGTTTGTGTTTTCCTCCCTCAGTCTCTCGCCCGATTATAGGTGGTTTTAAAGGCGATTTTGTCCTTTTTCTTTTTTATTGATTTTGGTTGAATTTTTGAAAAATCACAATAAATCGTAGAAAAATCATAAAATGAAATACCCAATTTTGTTGGACTCCACATGAAGAGATCTATACAACGAATATAATATGATATGATTTAGTATAAAGCCTTTTGGTATAGGTTTACATCTATGCTTTGTTTAATTAAATGGAAACAATTCATAGCTACAAGTCCAATTGAGTTGAAAATTGAACTATAGTAAAGTTACATACACATTAGATAATGCATAACTCAGTTATAGATTTATTTAGGTTTTAGTAAGGAAAAAACCGAAATAAGTCTATAACTAAGTTATACACGATCAATAACTATGAAAATTTTATTAAAGTTCAAGTATATACAATAATTAGCCAACAATAAAAAATTTCATCGTGATTGAACTATAGACACCTGTGTTGATGTGACCAATGGCTGCCCCAGCTCGGGCAACAGCGGGCTGAGACCGTTGGCATCTGAGCATAACCTTAAGTTGATGAATTTGTTTGATCATGTGATGTCTATCTTCTATGCAACCTCCTGTTTGTGAGTAGTATTACAACAAGTGTTGCTTGATCACCTAAACAGCCTAGGACAACATAGGATCAAGGACTCTCCTATTTTATTTATCTTGTTACCGAACCAAATACGCATTGCTGTTGAGCAGCATGTACTAGCATGATAATGTGTCCCTTGCTTTGCAAATAGACAACAAAACTTGGAAAATATTTAGACCTCATTTGGAACGGAAGATTTTCACAAGAGAAGTGTAGGTCTCGTGAGAACAAAGGAAAGCCTCGCAAGATCGCGTTTGGAACCAAGGTTACAATTGAACCTGTTCCTTTCGATTCCTTTAGCAGGCCATGCATTTCACATGAAGAAAACGTTCACTTCTACCTGCGGTTTTCTCTTCCTTCGCATTTGGCTTGCTTCACACCCTGCTCAGCTACTTGTTGGTTGTTGCCACACTAGCGTTCTAGAGCTGTCCAGCGCAACAGCAAGAATAAGCAACATCATTTTGCATGCGGTCCATAAACAAATATAAAAAAGTTGATTTGTACCCACGCGCAATACTGTCTTTTATCAAGAATTGTATGTTTACAAATTAATCTAACACTAATTCGTTGTAGTCATCTCATGCCTCACTAATTTCATTTGTTTAGTTGTTAACTTAAATTTTAATTTGTAATCGTACTCTTTGAAATAACAAAATTATCTTTTCCTTTTTAGTCATATTTCATTTTTTAGAAATCCTGTGTTACGAGTTCCTATGTTCTAAACACCCTTGTATATATTTTTTCTGTGATTTCCATTCCTATGTTTTCACATGGTACCCCTATTCCGTTTATGTGTTTTTTTTTCTTTCCTCCATTTGGTGTTTCTTGTTCTAAACAGGGCCTTAGGTTCTGTTTAGAATGCCGGATTTTTGTTATCTCCCACGTTTTGTAGCTGTATGCCTATAAATAAAATAAAATAAAATTCCTGCGTTTAACGAGAGCCTCCTAGTTCAAAGCAGAGCACCATAACCTGGAGTCTCGGTGTTCTCTCGGAAGCAAGCTCCCGCACGTAACTTTCCCTTCCCCAGCAAGATCCTAGCCGGTCCCCTCCCTTCAGCCCCCGGAGAACTCGCTGGCGCCGGCTGGGAGCGGGGCTCGCCTCTAGTAGCCAGTCCCAAGTATCTAATAGTAGTCCGTAGTTGATAGTAGTTGGTCATATGAACATCTCCACTGTGAGGAAGTCCTGCCTTCGTGTTGCAGCTGCCGTCTCCATCGCCACGGTGCTCTTCCTCGGCGCCGACGAAGCTGCTTCCAAGGTATGTGAAAATAAAATAAATACCCTCTTCTTCTATGCGGATCTCCTTCCTCCACCTCTGATTCCTTCTCCACCGTTGGTCACTGTCGAGATCCGTTTTTCTCCGATTCGCAACCTCCACCTCCCGCTTTCTTCGCTCCACAGCAGCCTACGGTCCTACTGCTCCGTTCTTCTGTGAGGCAAGCCCTCTTCTGATTTTGGATCGATGACTCTGCCTCCACCTGGGTTCCTGATTTGAGCTTCTTCAACCTCTGGCGACGGCGTCAACAACACCCTTCGGTCGCCGGTGTGCTGCTCCTCCGATGGCTCAATGGACCCGCTTTTAATCGACGCTTTGCGCGGCCAGTCCATCCAGGTGCATGCGTTCTCGACGCCCTTGTGACCCCTCGCCTGCGGACTCGTCTTCTCCATCACCGTCGATGTTGCTGTCCTCTCTCCCAGATGCAGGACTTTGTTGTAATTTCGTCTTCTTTGGAGGACGTCTTTGTAATTTGGCTGCTGTGATAATATAAATTATGTGTTGTAGTCAAAAAAAAAAAAAAGCAGAGCACCATAACCATTGCTGTTTTTTTGATTCAATAACCATTGCTGTTTTGCTTCACAGCGCCAAAAGAAAATAAATCACAATTCACAAACAGATAGAATAATCCCCAGGCAAGACCCGAACGCCCTCTCCCACCTTTCCCTCCCCACCACCACCAACCTCCCTCTTATTCGCCGCGGCCTACCACCCTCCCCCCTCCTGTCCCTCCTCCCCGTGCAGAGACCTCCGCTCCGCACCGCCAATCCGTTGTAACCCTAGCCTAGCCCAGCCTGGCCTCACCTGGCCCCGCTCCGTCCATGTGCGCCGCCACCGCCTCCCCGTGTTCGTAGCCGCCGCCGCAGCCGCCGCGGAGAATAATATTCCTCCCATGGGTTCCGCATACGCCGCCGAGAGGACGCCGATCGAGGGAGAATGAGGTGCTGCGTCTGCCGCGTATCCTCCGCCGGGTGCCGGGCCATGGGCGTTGCGGGACGGGCGAACCCGACGTCGTCGCTGCGCAGCCGACGCTGCCTCCGCATGCGGCCGTCGTACGCCCCGTTCTCCGAGCCCTTCACTGAACGCCCGGCACCCGCCGCCTCGTTTTCCCCGTCATCCCCCGCTGCCGCGCCCAGGGCGTAGGAGCCGCGGGCGGACCACCGGCATCTCCGGCGATCTCGCTGGTCCATTCCTCTTTGCTTCCTCTCTCTCTCTCCCCCCCTCCCTCTCGCTCGTAGAGTCATTTGCTTGTCGGGGCTGATCCGGAATGGAGGTGTTTGGTTGTGGGGATGAGGTGGTCCATGCTGAATACGCGGAAGTAGATCCAACCGGGCGATACATGCGCGTAAGTTCCTTGTCATGGCTTTATCCTGTCATGGATTCGTAGTACATTTTAGGCTTGTTCGATGCGAATGTGATATTGTTTGACATCTCCATGGTATTAATGGTATCCTGCACCACTCAGCTGATCAATTTACTGAAAAACAATGCATGCATACATCAATCTAGTGAAAAAAATGCATCCTGTCTCTTGATGTTGATTGGTATGTAGTCGATTGGTTGACGTGTTTCTGATTAAGACAATATTATTCTAAAAAACTTATTGTAATTATTTGTAAAATGGAGTGTCCTGAATATTCATGCTCAGTTATGGAAACAGGGCATGCAAAATGACACACGAAAACGACACGAAACTCTGCCAGTCGTATTGATGTGATTCTCTTTCCTCGGTGCAGTATAATTTGATTCTGGGGAGAGGAGCTTTCAAGACTGTGTATGCCCTTTGCTCCTCAGCATCCTCTTGGTCCACTTTACATTTCTGTATTAAATAGATTCCTTTGCTTGCAATTATTCTCCCTGCTCCTGGCATCTTGTCTAAGTCTAACTTTGAAAATATATTGGGTGAAAAGATATTGCAAACATGCAAGATGCTGTTGAACATAGATGCACATTTTAACTGGTCACAGGCTTATATCAAGAGCTGTGAGCCTGTGACCAACTTCTTTAAAAGTAGATGGTTGATATCAAGGCATTTGATGAGCTGTGAGCTGATTTGTTCCTCTAGCATTTTGGTGGTTGACACTTGACAGTAATAATCATTGTTTAAGATATATCCCAATCCCTCCACCTCTCTTTCACATCAGGAAAAAGGCATTACTGTTACATGTACATGCCAAGCATGGTAGTGATTTACTGCAATTCAGAAGGGATATGCTTGCTTATTAGAAATTCGGTACACAAGCATAATCGCACATGATTTATTATGTTTTTATGAAGTGTCTTCAACTCTTTAGAATATATTAATTTTAGTATGTCTAAAATTCTGTATATGCTTTTATTAAATTTATATAGTTACAAGGCATTTGATGAGGTCGAAGGCATTGAGGTTGCATGGAATCAAATCAACATAGATGAGGTGATGCAATGTCCAGATAATCTTGATAGGCTCTACACAGAAGTTCATCTTCTGAAGTCTCTCAAGCATGCAAATGTTATGAAGTTTTATTATTCGTGGATTGATGACCAGAGTAAGACAATTAATCTCATCACAGAGCTGTTCACGTCTGGAAGTCTCAGGCAGTAAGTAACCAGTACTAATTCCAATTCTTTATTATTGCTTCCATTCTTATTGATAAATGGCACTTGGACCTTTGTGTGTTTCTAGTTACCGTCAGAAACATCCACGCGTTAACTTGAAGGCAATAAAGAATTGGGCACGGCAGATTCTTCATGGGTTGGCTTACCTGCATAGCCACCAACCTCCAATTATCCATAGAGACTTGAAGTGTGATAATATTTTTGTTAATGGAAACCATGGAGAAGTTAAGATTGGAGATCTTGGACTAGCTACAGTAATGCAAACACCTAGGGCAAGGAGTGTTATTGGTAATGATCTTATGACTTTATTGCTTCAAATTCTCAATTTACTATAAACAGATCTCTTATTGATCTAATGTCCTTTAGCCTGGACTCTGGAGAGATAATCTAGGTGACCATTTCAATGATACCGATTACTTGAAAGGAGAATTGAGGATTTTTTTATTCCCTAGGCATTCTTGATTGGATCTGAGCTACCGAGTATACTGTGGTTGTACAGAATTTGCTGTCCAGTGGCTGTCAGTCTTATTTACATGCAGAGCCAATTAGCCACATACTAGTCCAACTCGCTGACATTTGCTGAGCTTGCTTTGTATCTAGGGATACAAGTTGGTACCCAATGGTGTTTTCTGAGCTAGGTTTTAGATATTGCACCATGCCATTTTAGATCCCCTCTCGTCAGGCACACGCACAAAAAATTGGAATTTGCATCCCTATTCTTATTCATACCTGTCGCCTTGAATTACTTTCTCTGTGGTACCTGTTTGCACCATGTCATACTATACTAGGACTACCATGCTGTAGAAAGTTGACTCAGGCTATTTCTTCAGCTTAGAACTATAAACTTTGATGTATCTTTTGTTTCAATTCAAACAACGGCCTTCCTCGGAACGAGCAGAAGTTCCATCATGGAAAACTGCTACTCTTTCTTATTAAAAAGAACTTTGTTGTGCGGGTGAATGACAGTAAAATCCTCGTATATGCCTGTTCCATCATGGAAAACTGCTACTCTCTTATTAAAAAGAACTTTGTTGTGCGGGTGAATGACAGTAAAATCCTCGTATATGCCTGAGTACACCAATGGTCTCGTGTTTCCTCTGTTGCTCTTGATGTATTTTATGACATTATTAATCATAATTTTTAGACATTAATTATTAATTATTAGTTGACAATGTTAAACTTTTTATCATCTGTTCATGTTAGCGTTCTTACATGCTGCAGGTACTCCAGAATTCATGGCACCTGAACTTTATGATGAAAATTATGATGAACTTGTTGATATATACTCGTTTGGAATGTGCTTGTTAGAGATCTTTACTCTTGAATATCCATACAGTGAATGTACGAATCCAGCTCAGATTTTTAAGAAAGTATCCACAGTAAGTGCTTCTTCACTTATTTGTAGAATTGCAACACTACTTTATCTAAACTACCACCTCATATCTGTAGGGTGTTAGACCTGCTGCATTGACTAAAATTTCTGATCTTCAAGTAAAGCAGTTCATTGAGAAATGTTTAGTTCCTGCTTCTGAGAGGTTGTCTGCCAAAGAACTTCTGCAAGACCCATTTCTTTGTCCTGACAATACACATGAACCTGCTGTCACTAAGTTTACATCTCCAGCACCTAATAAAGCAGTAGATGTTTCTCTGGCGTCTTTGCATATGGATGTTGACACTTTCGAATCTAGCCCTACCAAGGAAAATGGTTGTGTTGGTCCACACACACCAGTCCTGGAGTTCACAAGAACCAACAAAAATACAGAGCTAAAGCTAAAGGGCGAGAAACTTGATAACAACTCTGTCTCACTGGTTTTGCGAATAGCTGATTTGTCTGGTATGCCTTAAATACATTTCTTTTGAACCTAATTTTTTGTATAGTGTTGGTGCCTTAACAGCTAATGCCTTTCTGGTTTCAGGTCATGCAAGAAATATTCATTTCCTCTTCTACTTGGACTCTGATACAGCTATGTCTGTAGCTGCTGAAATGGTTGAACAATTGGAGTTAGCGGACTGCGATGTTACTTTCATTGCTGATTTTATTGACCTTTTGATAGTGAATCTTGTTCCGGGTTGGAGACCTGTAAATGATGCAGCAGCGAACTCGTATAGGCAGTCTGAAAGTGAACT
This sequence comes from Eremochloa ophiuroides, assembly GCA_038502445.1. NCBI lineage: Eukaryota > Viridiplantae > Streptophyta > Magnoliopsida > Poales > Poaceae > Eremochloa > Eremochloa ophiuroides. The sequence goes on along the minus strand of JAHLJS010000005.1, from coordinate 66,478,265 downwards.
TGCAATCACTTCCCATCAGAATGATTATGCATTAGTTGATGGTATGATGCACCCAAAAGATGTGAATGCATCATCAACTGGTTTTTTTGATTCTGTCTCAAGTGCAACCAACATAGGAGGATCACAAGGTTCTGAAGGTTCAGTCATTTCTGTACAGCTTGCCGAGAGTTCCAAAAGTGTGAGTGACTACGGGGCCGAGGATTATGGTACTATGGACTGTGGTGGGTACAAAGAGCGAATCAGTAAAGTAGATTGCAGCCATGTTTTAAATCATGGATCGAGATCGATTTTCAATATAGATCAAGCATCACCTTTCTTGGAGTTGGCCAGCAGTGGTACATCAACTTCTACTGATAATCAGGATGTGCTGAACGGGGAGCTTGTTTTGATTGAAGCTCAGTACAAACATTTGGTTGACGAGTTGACAAGGATGCGAGAAGAGGCTATGGAAGGAGCTCGAAAAAAGTTGTTGCCAGATAAATGATGTTTTTGTTCAAATTTGGCATTTCTTAACATCATAAGCCATGTTCGATTTCATGTTCGAAATGCGAGAAATGTTAATAATCTGTTTTAGTTAAAGCAAAGATATAGTTTGCAAGTCACAGCGAACTCCGTGGCTGTCCCCACCTTGGTCAGGTGATCGTTTTCTTGTTGAGGGTGCTTCCCGGCCCTGCCTGGGTGGCCATGTGATAAGTGATTACAGAGAGGAGTGTGGGATAATAAAAAAATTAGCAATTTGGTTTCTCACAACATCACTGAACATCGAGCATCTAGTGTGCATTATTGAAAAACAGGAATCACCTTTGAATCCATCGAACCACGAGCTATCTAAACTTGGTGAATGATCTGATGAGTGATTTTGTGAAACTGCCCACAGCCTTAATGAGTGATTTTGAGAAAATTCTTGGTAAATTAGCTCAGGAATACCTTTTTTTTTCCTTGTAAAAAAGTCATTCACGCTACCAAGTACGAACAGTAGGCTGTAGGCGCGTAGAAGTCACCAACCTAGAATTGAAGCACATACAAATCGCTTCACTGCCACTAGTGTAAGGTCAATTTCAGTGGGGTTCAATTCTCAATAAACGGGGTGCCAGCGACACAAGTATATTTGATAACATGGCACTAAAATTATGGAGTAGAGAGATTTCATCTATGAAACCGAGTGTACACTCTTTTTAAAACATGGAAAGTTGGAGACTGTTTCACACTATTGAGGGACAAAAGTTTCATTCATACAATTTTTAAGTAGCCTATTAAACAACAAAATCGAAACTATGCATTGGACGTTCATCATCACAAATAACTCTATATGATGTGTCACTCTCGGAAACTTCAAAATAAAGCTCTGCGTTAAAATTGGCCAACTAAGCGCAACAAGCAATGTCTCCAGCAGCCAAAAAACGATGCATGGTATAGTAGACATTTCCAAAAGCTTGTTCTTAAGTACACGCTGATTAAAAGAAACATTACATGTGCAACAGGACATATCAACAATCAAAACTGAAGAAGCACAGGGAGCGTAGTGTAAGCAAAGTGCGAATGTTGAGATCAGTCCTCTCTCCATTCATGCTGGCATTCCTCATTGCAACACCTGTATATTGTTGTCATCGGTTCATCAGCTGATCGAATCTGCATCTGCTTGAAGTATGCTTCTCCATGGTTGCATCTTTGGCATGTAACTGCGAGTTAAGTGAATGCACTTAGCAGACTATGGTTTTGCACATTACTACATGCATCCAGGTTCAGGCCACAGAGTAATCTATAGCAGGAAGAAAAAGGTCCATCCATGTGGTCATATTGTATTAAGTTAGGCTATCAATCTGATTTCACAAATTGCTCAGATCAAACAATACACACTTGTTCAAGTTTGGGTACGTGGCTCGTATTCAAGTTTAGTGAATGTACTTGGTGGATTATGTTGGCACATCACTTGTTCAGCTCAGGTCACAGATAAAAAGTGAAAGTGTCTAAGAGAAGGTTTCCTCTGTATGGCAACAATCACTAGTGAATTATGGATATTGCATCACATAATATGCTATTTCCATCATTTCGACAGTGACAACTAAGACTGCAAGCATGACATTCCAACATTGTGATCTAATGTTAGTAAATAGGTACTCCAAGAAAAGTTGCAGCATGCCAATAATAATAGTTTTCCAACAAAAACCTGTCAAACATCTGATTGAATATTTCCTAAAAACATCTGATTGAATACTCCCTGCTCCTTGATAAGTAGTGAATATTTTTTTACACCAAATTGTAAGGTTTCAGGTTTCTTATCTGTACTTAGCAGATACAATACCTAGTCAGCTTTAAGTTTGAAAATAAAAGTGGGCAGAATGAAGCTAGTAAGAAACATGATATGCTTCCTGTGTAAAATACTTGCACGTTGTGACACAACTTTGACCATATCATTCATTCTACCAGTGCTTTAATAAAGAGGTGATATCATTTACTATATTTACTAAACCGCTTAGGCCTTGTTTGGATGCCCATATATTCACCTCAATCCATGTGTGTTGGAATGGTTTGGAGTGGAATTTAAACTCCAACATACATGGATTAAGGTGAATACATTATACAAGGAGAAAATTGCATATTGGGGTCTCCAAACGTTGTGCTTCTCGTTTTTGCCATTCCTAACATTGACTTTGCAAAAATGGGTATCCAAATGTTGCGCACTTGTTTTTCATGCTATTCCGTGTATTTCATCTCTTTTCCATTCCAAATACATGTATTTGTCACCTCGAGTGACCCTTTGTCCTTCTACTCGTAAAGAGGTCACGTGCCTTCGCTGGGCACGGTGTCGTTCGTGACGTTGTTGGGACGCAGGAAGGTTTTACTCTATCGCCAAAGGAGGAGCAATGGGCAGCAGCGACCGTGGTAGGGCAATCGCAGCAGACTCCGGTGCACCCATGTCTTCGGCAACCAGGACAGAACCTGGCGGACCCACGGCTGAGACCTGCGTGGCCTGGCCAGAAGTCGGTGCAGCCAGGGCAGAAGCTGTCGTGGCAAGCCCTGAGACCTGCACGTCCTGGCCCGAAGCTGTCCCAAAGGACACGGCACTGAGGTCATTGCTGCCTTGCCCGAGGGCATCGTGGACAGGCCCAACGGCATCGCGCACAGCCCCAAGGGTGTCGCTGTCGGCAAGCTGAGGCCTGAGGCCGGAGGGGCCAGGCCATCTGCGGGTGCTACTTGCCCTTCAGCGGCTGGCACAGGAAGGGCCAGGCCATCTGCGGCCGCTGCTTGCCCTTGGGCGGCCGCCGCAGTCAGGCCAGGGACGGCCGCAGCGGCTTCATGTGTCTTGCCCTTCATGGCGGCGGGTGGCGGCGGGAGGAAGAAAGATCATGATAGCGACACGAAGGGTCATGTAAGTGCGAATTTCACTCAAAGGGCAAATAAGTCCGGTTAGAGGCAAAATACATGTATTTGGAATGGAAAGGAGACAAAATACACAAAATGGCATGGAAAACAAATGTGCAACGTTTGGTGACCTATTTTTGCAAAGTCGATGTTAGGAATGGCAAAAACGAGAAGCACAACGTTTGTAGACCTAAATATGCAATTTTCTCTTATACAAGGACATCCTAACAAGCCATTAGAGAGTGTGTTCGGTGGAGGTAAATATAACGGGACTTGATTACAGACGGTAACAGATCCCATTGCTTCTTGAGCACAATCTACAACGATGACCCGCACCCCCTCCCCATCCAATAAAGAAAAATAAAAACGAATCTCTGATCGTCTCCACTCGACACTGGCTCATACTTCACCAGCTCAACAGTGGGAGGAACGCTGTCCGTCCACCGGCATTTGCTGCTTCCGCAACAGCAAGTCTAGCATGTTGCCTATGCCTCCTTCCTCACCGAGAAAACCCTCTATCCAGTTTACCAGGATCTGAGAGGAAGATGAGTAGGAGGATATGAAGCAAGATGAAGAAGACGATGGCGCCATGCACAGCAGAGGCAAGATATTGGTCGGTGCAATGTCTCACCCTGTCTTCTCTTGCTTTGGATGTATTCCTTTTTTTTAAAAAAAAATGAAAGCTCGTTTCTGGATATTGCTCTTGATTGGTGTTGCTGGGATTTAGAGATTGGGGATTTTTTTTCTGTGTTTTCTTCATATTACATATTGGTCTTTCAAATAGGATCACACAGTTTTGATTTTACACTCTACTTCTGTTCAGTTTCAGCAAGATCAGATGAAGCAATGGATGGTACCCTGTACTGACAACGCTACCAAATACAAAACATGAACCATTACGTCACCAAACACGCTGCATCCTCATTTCATTTGTATTTCCGTTACCATTTTACGAACCAAACACTAACTATATTGAAATTGGTGATTCACTCAAAAAATGACATAAACCACCAATTAGAGAACCAAAGTAAAAGGAAAACTCAGTACAACTAGAATATGTATTGACTCTGATATAAACCGTTTGCTTTCAAGACACAAAACTTCGAGGCCAGAGATGATGACAACGATGCCCAATGGTTAACGATGAAGAGCTATCAATATGAATAAACAACAAAGCAATCGCCTTGGGAAAGAGCCGCATCATACTTCGGAAGATCGAGCAGAGTAGCTCCACGTAACAAAGAGCGGGGCGGAGAGCTCACCATGCGGTCTTAGGGGCCGACTTCATTTCATCCGACGTGCTGAAGATGGGCTCCACCTCCTTTTTGACCAACCTCGCCTTCTTCACGATCTGCGGCACCACGAAGGAAATAAGAACCGCATCGGACTCAGATCGACTAGAGGTATCAGAACGACAGAAAGCAACGAGACAGAAAAGGATGCAGCTAGCGAGGAAGAGGTACAGGGCGATGGACCTTGTTCTGGATGGGGCAGACGTAGTAGCAGACGGGGCAGAAGAGGCGAAGGCGGTGGGTTCCGGTGCCCGGATCGATCTGCAGTAGCAGCCCACACCGCGGGCAGAATTCCATCGCCCTCCCCCTGCAGCCCTTCGCCGCCGCCGCCGCCGACGACGACCTCCAGACGTCTGCGCGCCCCGCCGAATAGACGGCGATTTTCCTTTGTGGAGTCCAACACAAAAACCTGGTTTATTGGGCTTGGCCCGGATTATTGACGGATCTCTCAGGGTGATGACATCATGGGCCGGTGAGCGACATGAGTGTATAAAGATGGCCCGGATTGTTGACGGATCTCTCAGATGATCTATTGATCCAACAATGCACTCACTCTTCTAGGCCGTGTTTGGATCCTCTAGCTGTGCTAATGTGGTAGATGTTAGAGTTAGTTTCTAACTGTAAAGTAACACTCAACTAGCTCTAGCTCAAGTGTTGTTTGAATACAAGGGTTAGATCGATAGAAAAAGTACTTTTCCAATTATTCGTATGGGCCATGGTGTGATGTGAGGGAAAAAATATGGTCTCTACCTGAATTAGCCCAAATAATCACCTCTTGGAGGGGCTAGTTTTTTGGGGTGGGCTAGTTGCAAATAACTCACTCTAATCCTCTTGTTTGGATACTTTTAGTCTAGTTGAGTTCAAACTAGTTCTAGCCCTGTGATCCAAACAGGCCCTAGTCTTCTTCAACAGAGAGGGACAGAAGCACGATCGCTTAGTCCATCAGATTAGAGACCATATGTTGTATGACTTTAATTCTTGTAAAGTGAGACAACATGTTCTTTTAGGCCTGAAAATAAACGCTTAATTTTGGATCATGCTGATTTGTTGTGATAGAAAACTATTTCATGGCTGAAAATAAGTGCTGAAGATTTAGCCTCTCATGAAGCATGTGTTTTGGCCCTTGACTGTTCTATGTTTTTTAGTCAAGCTCCAGAGCTTGCAACTAATTTTGTATCTAGCGACTTGCCTGTACATGTTTGTTAATGGAATCGAATATTCCGATTTTTTTAAAAAAATCCACTCACTCTTGACTCTCCAGCTTTTTTCAGCGTTTTTTCTATTTACAAAAGACCAAATTACCCATCTAACTCTGTGCAAAATTATCCACCATCGCCATTGTCCTTCCCGCCTTCCGCGTAGTGACCCCTGCATTACGAGCTAGTTTTAGGCAAGCTAGTATTGACATCCACAAACAGCAATCCAACCAACCCAAAATCCAAGCTACTATTAACATCCACAAATAGCAATCCAACCCACCCAAAATCCAGGTTGTTAGAGCATCTCCAACAGTTGTGCATTTGAGGTTTGCATTCTTATGTTTTGCTAAAATTCACAAAATCACCTCTCCAACAGTTTTGCATATTGGTTTTGCATTTTAGTAAACTTGGCAATTTCAGAGGGAGGTTTAGCATATATGGGAGTCCGTGGCGACTTGGCATTCGCGACCTCCCGGGGTATGACTGGTGGACCCCGGGGTATGTTGTGGTCCATTTTTGGGATTTGCCAAGTTAAAAATGCACAACTGTTGGAGAAGGATTTTTTTCTCCTTTACTAGATCATTTGGGGAGTTGGCAAACAACAACAATTGCCAAACCAAAAATGCACAACTGTTGGAGGTGCTCTGAGCATCTCCAACAGTTGTGCATTTGAGGTTTGCATTCTTATGTTTTGCTAAAATTCACAAAATCACCTCTCCAACAGTTTTGCATATTGGTTTTGCATTTTAGTAAACTTGGCAATTTCAGGGGGAGGTTTAGCATATAAAGTAAGTAGCGTTTTTTTTTACAGCTACAGTAAGTAGCTTTTGGGCCTTTTGCACTTGTTAGACAGTTAGTAGCTTTTGCACCTTCTATCTGTATCGACGGTCGAGATTCAAGCTGCCTTTCCACATTGTGTCCACAATCCACATCACCTATAAGCTGCTTTTCCAAATTCAGCAGGGCCCCTATGCATTAACCAATTTCCTAAAAGGAATGAAATTATTGCCATCAGAAAAGAAAAGCAGATTTCCTTTCAAATTTGGGACATACCCATGCACTTGGAATTTGGAAAACAAGACAAGATGGGCCCTGATTACATTGGTGTCAATATTTGTTGGGATTCTTAGTGTGCAATTTCTTTCATATAATATACTTATGAAACAATCCTCGGTAGCCAAATACAACTGAACTGCCTAATTTTACAACAGGGGTAACGATAACAGTGACGAAAACAATATGATCAGTAGTGGGTCCTGACATGGTGACTTGCAAGTAAGTTTGATAGCATCAGGCGGGCCTCTCACCACCATCTGGCGCAGCAGCCTTCTGTGAACTACTTTGGTCAACATCCATTGGGGCGCTTGTCCTGGGAGGTGACAGTGGCAGGACCTCAACATCGGGGTAAGCAGCCTTGTACCTTGCTCTCAACCCTTCATCAACAAGCCTTACTCCCTGCAATTGGTTACCCAGTGAAAGCCATCTGCCCAGGAGAAAAAGGTAAGTTGAAATATAATAGTTTGCATCTGGTTAGAATGAGACAACTCGGCCAAGAAGAGAGGCGACGATTAGTACGCACCCAGCTTGTGTATTATGCATTCTTGCAAACAGTTCCAACTTCCTTGTCCTTGGGCTAATTCGTTCTAGCATTGCGTACATCTGCACAAGACAGATTTGAAACATCAATCCTGTCCGTGAATGGCACATTTTAAAAAGACAATAAAATCTTAGGTTTTCAGTTTTGCCTTAGGATATATGCAATTTTGTTGGAGGAAAGGCAAGCATCAAAAGATGGTTTTGCAAGCAACATATAGTAGCTAAACAAAAATTTAATACCTCATCAGGTTTTCTGCTTGTTTCACGGACTTCAGCAACAATAACATCGGTATCTATATTCCTGTTCACTAAAGGGTTTCCTTTTATTCCAACAAGACAATGTTCTTTGCTGTGATTCAACCAATGGCCAGTGCGGCCAGTTCGAATGATACGTTGAAGTTGATTGGTCTTCACCCATATAATTTCTTCAACACGCTTGTAACCCCAGAGCTCCAGACTAAGATTGAAAAAAAAAAGACAAAGTGAATAGGTTAAAGATATCAGGTTTCCAAATGCAAAAAGAACATATATAGACTCTAGAGGGCATTGGTCTAGAAGAAGATCAGAAGAGGTACTTAAAAATAATAAAGACATTGTGCTGTAATAAAGTGCACACCAAAGAATAAATGAACATTTATAAAAGTTGTAACGAATCTTGTCAATATGGCACATCATCTACATTAAGTAACAAGTATATGATTATATGAAGCATGAAATCAAAACCCTTCAACAGCAATAGAGATCTTGTTGGAGAAAACATATTGTTAGTTGTCACAGTAAAGCTAAAAAAAATTAAGATTTTAAAACAGGAAACTTACCATTCACGCCCAAGTTCCATGGCACGACCAGTGACCCATAAAAAAATCAAACCATCAGTTTGCAAAGATGGAACATTAAGTGTCCTCATTTCATCATCAGCCATTGTGCCATATGGTAGCTCCATATGAATATCCCAAGGTGGGTCAGCCATAATTACTCCAAATTGTCCTAAGATGTCCATCCTGAAGTTCCGAATGTCACAGTTTATCCATTGTGATTGTCCAAGCTCTATTTCTGAACAATATTCAGCTCTCTGGGGCTTTATTTGCCTAGGCGGTGCGTCGGCACCAGCCATCATTTGAGGTACATCTGGTGTTTGATCAAGCTCGTAGTGGACATACTTGCAAGTCTGGACATTGTACAACATATGTAAGATACATACTTGCAAGCCTGGACATTGTACAACATAAAGAAAAGTCAAACAAATATATGACAGACATTATATCAAAACAAAGAACACACCTTTGTGTGACGGCATGTGTCTAGGAAGGAGCAATCTCCTAGGTTTGTATCAGTATGTGGAGCTATAATACGCCGAAAGTGAACCTGCTCACAGTGAAACAGAATTATATAAAAATTAAAAGTGATACCTGAAAACCATGTAAGAGGGATCCAAGAATTGAATTAAATATTAATCATATGAATATGACTGAGAAAATTATATTGTGTGATATTAATAAAATGATACATTTCTCAACAAAGTAAAACCTTATTTTTGCAGGTTAAAGCCACATGTTTGTGTGAAAATAATTTAACTTAGGTTTGCCACAAATAACAGTTGTTGTCTTTCCAAGTTTCTAAACAATTTGCAGATAAAAATACATAAACCATTTCTCCTGGCATTGACTTCAAGAAACAAATGGTACTGAGATTTTGTCCTTACCAGTATGATCTCATTTAGAAAACTAGAATGAAGCACTAGAGGTAAAGGATGGTTTTTGAGATTACGATAACTAAGTAAACATTCTAGCTTTGCCACAAAAAATTGTGGTTAAGCGCTTAATGTCAATGGACAAACTGATTTCTTAAAAAAGTGATGGCATTAAACGTGGTGTGTGCTTTTTTTCTTCAAAAAGCAGAGAAATTATCAAAGCAGGGAAACCAAGAAGTACATTAACACTGACCTTATCACAGGCCACAAAAGAACCTGTTTGGCGTCGGCAATCTTCTTTAGTTAAGTTGGTGCAATATTCCTTCAGCTGGGAGCCACCCTTTGTTTTAAACTGAAAGAAATAAACCAAAGGTGATAATCAAAAGGTCAAAAGTATACCAATAACCTGAATATAGAGTAATTCGTAGTTCTAATGTATCGGACGCAGAGGCTACAATTTTGGGAGTTAGCAACAGCCAGGTGATGACAATGAAGCACCAAACGCCAGAAAATAAAGTCGTCTAGTCTTTAACAGTAAGCCATCATGTAGTTTACCATTGGTGGCTCCAACAACTCAATTAAGAACATCACAGGGTCAAGAAAGAACAAACCTTTGCAGCGACAGCAGTCTCCTTAGCTGTAGGCCGGTGAATGAGATCGAGCAGCTCCTCTCCAGTCTTTGTATTCTGCTTCTCTCTATACGTCTTTTTGTTTAGCAACAGTTCGAGGTCCTTAAGATCATCCTCCTCTGTCCTCAGCTTCAGCTGCGTGGAACTCGGCCCCGGACCACCACCCATTGGGATAACCACCCCTGGTGCCATGAATGGTCTCTGCAGCGGCATCAACCCTGGCGGCATTCTGGGCATTGCCATGCCCCTGGGACGTGGGAACATCGGTGGCATTGGGTGACCCCACATATCCGGCTGCTGCAGCGGCAGAGGCCTTGGTATGATGGCGCTGTTAGTATCAGTATCGGTGGGAGCCACCTGTGGAGTTGGCGGAGGTTGGATTTGGAGCACAGAGGCGGATTCTGGCAGCTCTTTGAGGAGTTTGCTCCGGTCGATGGCCCAGACCATAGTCATCTGCTTGCCCCCAATGAAGGCCTCCTCGATCTGCAAGCCGCCGCTGTCTTCCGCGATGCGACGGAGCGCAAGAGCAACCGCAGCGGGCGCGGAGCCCCCAAGCTCCGTGGCGAGGTCGGCCAGAGCAGCCCGCTCGGCCTCGGTGGCGGACGACGTTTCGGACTGCAGGCGGCGCGCGAGCGCGGCGGCATCGATCTCGGCAAAGGGGACGAGCTCGAGGAGACAGACGGCAACCATGGTACGCACGGCATCGATGCCACCGCCGGTTCCCGCGCCCCCCGCGGCGGCGGAAGCTGGGGAGGACCCCGGCGAGGTCTTGCGGCGGGTGGAGCGGGCCGGATCGGGGAGGGCGCGGCGGTGCTGGGGCTTGAGGCCGGGGTTCTGCACGTGGACGCTGGCGTTGGGGTACAGCGTGGGGAGGAAGGGGCGGCCGTTGAAGGCGGCGATGAGGCGAAGGGATTGGTCGAGGGAGGGGACCAGGTCGGGGACGAGGTGCTGCAGGGAGCCGATGAGCTCGAGTTGCGCCTCCCGGCGGGTAGAGATGGACTCCTCCAGAGTCCGGCACTGCTCGCGCATGGTCGCAAGATCGTCGCCGCCGCCGGGGGCGGCGTCGGTCTGCGTTTCCATGGCCGACGAGACGAGATCGACGAGGGTTTTGGATCGACCAAAGCTAGTAGCTGCGGCGAGGAACTCTGCCCCCAGTTCGGGGCCGCGAACGCGAAGGATGGGGACTCCAATCGGCCCACTTCTGACGCGAGGCCTAATAACTTTTTTTTTTTTTTTGACTTGCCTAATAACTCAATTTCTGCGGCAGCTGGGCCTAGATTTGAGTTTTTTTAAAAAAATTAACTATTTGACCTCACCTAGTTAACATACTATTATTTAGTCAAATTCAAAAATCAAAGCCAAGCCTAGATGAAGACGTCAGTTTCTGGGAGCTTCCCTAATGCTCGCCACAAGGGGCTGGCCCTTGCTAGTGATCTCACCCTACAATTTGTCACAGTGGCAAGCGACTATGCGAACGCGATGAGAAGCATCCAGGCGAGGGCTTCAGAAGGTATGGACCCATAGACCTTGAGATAAAGTCTACGAAGGAGAGCTTCACAAGAGTAGAATTCATCCATGAAAGCCGGTGATCCACTGTTGATGCTCATGCTCTAGCTAGAAGCACTGTACTTTTATCTGGTAATTAAGCCTCCTGATGGAGTTTGTAATTCATATGTCGTTGAATAAATAAAGACAGGATCTTCTAAAAAAACCTAGTTGTTGATATAGCTCAATTATATACCTAGTTCTTTAGTTTAATTTTCCATCCTCTACTACAAAACAAGATATTACGTCCTATCTCAACTGAAAAACAAGATGTCATTCCTCCTCACAAATTTAGTAGCATGCAAATCTATGTTTTCAATATTTTTTGTGTCTAAAGGCGTTATACTTCATCAAGGATAGTGAGCCCCACATGTCATATATCGCACCACTTTCTCTCCCTCTTCTATGTTTGATGTACTAAAATATGACCCACTAAGGTGCAGTTAGATCGATCCAAAAAATGTTCTAGTCAGTATAAATGCATGACATAAAATTGCTTCACAATTATCAAACCATCTTCTTTTTCGTTTACATGTCGATGTCTTATATATATTGCTGGCAAGTAAAATTTTGTGTCAAACAAAATGTCTTTATGGGATAGCACATAAGGCACAAAGGATTATATACTAGTCCGAGCGATTGAGTTCTAAGTCCGGTGTGAGATGGAGATTTTTATTGATGTGCCTAATTGCCCGAAATTTGGGTAGAGGTGTGTTATATGAGGTCGTGAGTAACTTTGAGTATATGAGCATGGATTATTTCGTTGTTTTCCTAGTAGTCCCCCAATATAATCGAGGGAACCACGTTTACAAGTACAGAGATTTGGTGGTGATGTCATCACGTTTAGTGTGGCCTTGTATGACAGGCTTCTCTCATACACCATCCTTTTGATTGGCCTTTCTAGGCAATGTTCTTTTTGATGGGCAGTAAGGCAATTCTTCTTGGATAGTCGCTACTCCGCCGAAACAATGATATTCATGTATGTTAAGTAGTTCAAGTTTAACCAAAATTTACAGTAAATAGTATTCATATTTATGTTTCCAAAATGGTTTATTAAAAAAGTATATTTTATAATTAATCTAATGATATTTATTTTGTGCCTTAAATGTTAGTATTTTTCGTATAAATTTGGTCAAACTTAAAAGTATTTGGTTTCTCGAAATGTAATGATTGATTTTTTTTTTTTATGGACAGAGGAGTACGTCAGTTAACTTAGTACATTGACGAGGGTACTACGGTACGTATCTTCATCGTTGTATAGGTACTACCATTATTGCAGAATTCCATTTTTCATCAGCTTTCAACCACTAACAGAAAAAAAAAGGCTCTTTTCCACAATAATCTTATCATATCCACTTACTTGTCTGTGTCATTATTGCTTAACTGAAAACTTTAAGCTACTATGGATATAGAGTACTGGTGCTCAATAATATGGCATCAATAGCATTTTGAACCTAGAAAACCTAACAAGTCCTAAAAATGTAACCCACCCTCGCTTCAACAGGACAATAAAAATTCACGCAAATTTTGGATGGGATCAGACAAGAGTAACTTTTTTAATTTACACTGGGAGCTTGGAGCTAAAAAATACTCCACATTGATTCCGGTTCCTTTCTCACCAAAATCATATCCTTTCCACTTGTTCCTCCATCATGCTTCCTCACCAGAATTATTCCATTAGAGAATGGATGGAAGAGCTGGAGGTAAGAATCAGAGAGCTAAAGCTTACCAAACATACTTTAACGACACCTAATCACAAATGCAGATGTGGATTCCCGTGAAAACAAAAGATATATGCATGTCTTCATCGTCCAAGATTTGTAAGGTACAGGTGTGTCTCCAATATGGAGAACGGCTAGATGCAAATAAAAAACGCAGTGGCTGAACAAACAAATTCGAAGAGAGCACAACTCTAGCTTAGCTAGTTTCTACAGCCAACCAGTCATTCAGCATAAGAAACGACAAATCAAAACGCTATCATAACACCGAAATTAATCTGTCGAGATCCACTTACCAGTGACAGTGTGCCAAACAGTGGAGAGTTCCGTTACGATTTATGAATGAAGAATACACGAGCGATATTGGTTCGGCTCATCGCCTCTTGCTCGAAAGAAGAATATGAGCCGAAACAATATCACGCCATGTCGTCTTATTCTCTCGCTTCTCTCAGTAGTTTCCCTCCGAATCGGATGCATCATGCACACGGCTCCCAGAAAGTTGCCTACCCGTCTGCTAGCTCTTTATCTGTATTCTGTAAGCGGTGAGGAACCGAAGGATTGTGGGCTAGTTTCGTGCATGGACGGCCTATATATCAAGCAGGAAAGCAGCAGCACTAAGCACCCATTTGCCTTTCAGCACTATCTAAATAACTGGCGCTAGCTCCTGGATATGCCCAAGGACCAGGGGAAACGATGCCGATCGACATCGCTGGGATAGTGGGATCCCACTGGCCTGCAGCTAACCTTCCCGATCTGAATTGTTTTAAGCACCGTGACAAAAAAATGGCTGCACTCCTTTAATTTAGGGCAAAACCAATCTAGTCCTAATGCCAGGCTGCCCCTCATGAGTCGGTGAAATTTAAAACATGTCTCAGTTTGGATCATTGTACTTGTCAAGAATCTTTGTCCTTTCACGGTTGGGCGTGTGGCGCGATAAGTTCAAACAAAAGGCTCAAAGCATCACCTTGCTGTCCATGTGTTCCTATGTTTCTTGTAGTGTGTGTTTGGTTGCAAGGTTGAAAATAAACTAGGTTAGATTAACCCTCTTCCACGTGTGTTTATTTATTTAGAGATAATAGGAGAGTAGGAGAGGACCGCACGTAGTGCGGATGGCAAGAGCCGGTCGGTGGCTGCTTGTCCGCCCGCGTTCGAATCCCAGATTCGACGCTTGGTGTCTCACCAGGAACAGTAGGTTCTAAAATATTTCAGATCAGCCTCTCAAGCGCGTGGAGCCATAATGGGATAGCGATGCGCCCATCGCCTACGGAATCAGTGGATTTTGGTAATCTCAAGAAGGACGCGGTCTTCAAGTCTGTGTATAGTTATAGGTCTGTTTATACATGTGTGTTGTGTGTGTGGTGTGCGTGTGTAGAGTGGACGTGCGTATGTATGAGCAGATACTATAGCTGTACCCAGATGAGAGGCGTCAAAAAAAATATTAAGAGAGTAGGAGACACAAGGGTCATCCGTCAGAAAAAAATACGTGCAAGATGTATGTTCACTCTATCTCTCTAAAAAAGAGAGACGGAGCTATCATATCTAGGACATGTTTGGTTGGGTGGTTTTATCCAACGTAAACACACTCTGAGTTAGTTAGGCTTAGACAACACGGTATTAGGCGCGGGAAGGCGGGATAGTCAGATAGATATGAGTTCATTCCAACAATGCCTCGTAATGTTAGATTGTCGCACACATGAAATTCGGCAAGAATCTAGCGAGAAACTACATTTCAGTACAGTACGAGTTTTTAATTGGTTGTGTATATCTTACCATTTGCCATGTGATGGCCAATTCATGATCTCTAACTAGCAATGAGGCCACATACTTATCGCAGTTTGTCACTGAATAGAGACGGCATATAAAAAGTTGCAGCAGTTGTACTCCCTCCGTCCTATTAAAAATGTTGTTTTGGGTGTCGTACCATCTTGTTTGATCCTTTGATTCTTAGTCTTATTCAAACTTTTTATATAAATATTATTTATTTTTATATGACTTATTTTATCATTAGAAATATTTGAATAATATATTTTTTAATTTATAAATTTTTAAAATAAGATGAATAATCAAACGTGATATTAAAAAAAATCAAAAATAACATTTTCTATGGAAGGGAGGGAGTAATACTGTAATACATAGCAGAGATGAGATTTTCTCTCTCTCCAGACATTAGCATATGAGTTTGCCTCGTACTCCCCAGCCAGGCTTCTCTCTCTCCAGACATTAGTTAGCATATGAGTTTGCCTCGTACTCGCCAGCCAGGCAATACATTTTATTTGTTCGTACAACACCAGTTTTATAGATAAAGCTAGAATCTTTCTTTGCATTTGGAATTTGATATGTGTTGTCTGTTGGAAAAGTCGTACTGCCGCCGTACCGTAAAGAAAATCATTTTGAACAAGATTTTAGTTCAACATTGAGAATGTAAATTATGAACTTTTATTTTGTTGAGTTTAAAAATATGAAAATTATATAAATAGATTTGTTATGAAAAATTGTCAAGTTCTGAAAATGGCCCAGTCTCATAAATTGATCTGGAAAAGTAAAGTTCCTCAAAAGGTTAAGATCTTTCTTTGATTGGTTGCAAACAATGCCATTTTGACAAAAGAAAATCTAACAAAAAGAAATTGGGTAGGTGACCCATCTTGTATGTTCTGCAACGAGACTGAAACTCTATCTTATCTGTTTTTTCAATGTTCTGTTGCCAGAGTAATTTGGGCAATGGTAGCCATATGCATTGAGGCTCATGATATACCTACAAATTTTACACAACATTGGAGTTGGTGCAAAAAATGGTTACCAGAAGGGGAGAAAACTCATGGTTGGGGGATTGCTGCTATACTTTAGGGTATCTGGAAAAGTAGAAATAAGACTTGTTTTGAAGGAAAAATATCAATAACCCTTTAAAAATAGTTTGTCATATTTGTGCCCTGTTGAAATACCGGACAGGTCTACATGCTCAGCTGGACAAGGAGCAGCTGATCGAAGGGGCTGAGCTGATGCTTAAAGTGGCCAAGGACATGCTGGCGTCGCAATCTACTCGGCAGGGACATCGACTTCTGATACAAGATGTCGACCCGAGGGATGGCGGTCGTCCTTTCTAAAGTTGGACCATGATTGATTTTTTTTTTTTGTACCGGACTAGGTTGACAAATTGCAGGACCGCGGTTAAAAAGAAAAACGCTCTTTGTTGCCGCTCTTTTTGTTCTTGTCTTGGTTAGTTCTACAGATGTTTGCAGCCCATTCTGTTTGTCACCTAAGGGGTGCCGTAGTATCGTTTCAGCTTTGTTAGACGAAGGTCTTGCTTGCCTTATCTTGGTCTAAGACCTTATCTTGGTCTAAGGTCTATCTCTGTCCGTAAAACTCTGAATGCTGGTATTTCCGTTATCTTGTAATAGAAATAGGGGGTTCTCTTGTGTGAAAAAAATATAAATAGATTTGTCTTAAAATATACTTTCATAGAAGTATGCATATATCACTTATCAATATATATTTTTATAAAAATATGAAGTCAAAGTCATGCTTTACAGACCGTGTCGTTGTTCTAAATAACTTTTACAGGTATGGAGGGAGTATATACTTAAAGTTGCAAACAATGAACGAATATAGATGGATATCACCAATATTGCATTTATTTTCATATTTTTATTCGAATTTGGATTCGAATACAGATAATGTCAGTTATGTCTAATAGGATAAGATTGGACATGAACATCACAAATATATGGTTTGAGTATATCGATATGAATATGGTATCGGATATTGAATATCCGGACTTGATACGGACAGATCTAACTTCTCTAAATGGATTTGGTCTCCATACTATTTGCACCTCTTCTGTATATAGTACATCAATGGTCTTTAGTTTGTAAATCAAACAAAAGTACTGATATTTATGATGATTTGTGTTGGATCTATGGATTATAAATGTTACAAGTAGACAATTTTGTAGAGTAAAATTAATTGCCGCAATGCTCTCACTCTTCTTATTTCTAATGTTGTGGAAGAAAGACAGAGATATAATAGTCTTTGATGTCTAGAAGTAGGAGCTAGGAGCTAGAAACCTGATACTGTTTTATTGGAGAGGCGAAACCTGATACTGTTTCACTGGAGAGACGAAGCCTGATACTGGGTATGTTCTCCACTAAGACGAGGCAGTACAGAGGTTCTTAGCATACTTGTAAATTCCATTTCGGTATCGGCCGGAATGGTCAGAATGCCCCGTTCCGGTGCCCAAACCGGTATAGAAGGTCTGCAATCCCGTACCGGGTCAAATACCGGTCAATACCGGCCATTCCGGTCAATTCCGGCCGAAACGCCTGTTCCACCCATTCCGGTACCGGACTAAAACCAAGTGACGAAACACTTTTTCCATGTGTGAGCTATGGAGTTTAGAAAAAATATGTGAGTTTAGAAAAAATGTCAGTGCGATGAAGCGTAACTATGCTTAAAGTCCGAATGGTATCGGTATGTTCTCCAAGGCGAAGTGTGGAATTTACAGTATTAGTGTTGTACATGCTGCAAGTGTGGCATATATATGCTGTAAACTTTTAATCGTTAATTATTCATCGTAACTTCATCGTATGGGAAACCTATATTTTTTTTGTTTGCGTCAAAGGGAAACCTATGTTTCGGTGGAGGTTTGTGTGCTGTAGAATCGCAATTGAGATATATTCGCTTCAGTTTATAAGCGCTTATTTTGGTTTCTTTTCAGCTATAGCACAGTATTTTCCTCTCACAACAAATCAGCGTAAGCCAAAATCAGGGCTTCTTTTTCATATGCCAATACTTTTCCAAATATACTCCTGTCACATTTATTCTAAGGAAACAACACTGTGATGCTAAAAGAAGGGATTTTGAGCATAACTCTACTACAGTACACATGAGACGAGTGACATGAGATTCCACAGCTAGGAATCCATTCTTTCAAGAATGAGTCAAGCATACTGTAGACTTGTTTCGAGACGAATGTGGTCACAGACATGTCGCTCAGTTTGAATTGTTATCATATCTTTCTGTTTTTACACGTTCTCAAGTCCTAGCATATTCTTGAGAGGTGAACTAGGCTATCAATTAATGTTTCATGGTCGCGACAGCTAATAAGTTAATCTGCAAAAGTGTACGAAAGCAGCCACAAGCAAACCAGCCTTCAGCTTGACACTCCAGGGGATGCCATAGCTTCCCTTGCCCACAATGCCTGTCACAAATGGCCAGAAACATATGAGCAGCCAGCTACAGCAGACGAATTCTCCTACACCCGGGCCACCGTCTTCAACCGCTCCGGCAACCATTCGCCATACTCCTACAGCTATGCCGACAATGTTCAAGATTGCAATTGCTGTCGGAGTGATGAACACCGGTGACGAATCAAAGGTGAACCGCCCAAGGGCAGCCTCATCGGCACTGCAATCACCGTCGGACGTGGTCTTCTCCTTGCGAGTGACCTCGAACACTGTATCAGAGCGCCCTATAGTCTTGAGTAGCACGGTGAGGAACGCGAGGAGCCAGGCAGATGATGAGATAATCCGTTGCATCCTTTGGTTGTTCCACCAGGCACGAGCTGAGAGCCGGCAATCCATGTACTCCATGAAGTTGTATACATTGTAACTCAAGAATAGGGCTAGTGGGATGTTGAAACCTGATTCTGATGGCTGCACACAAGAACATAGAGTTCAGATAGATCAGTGAAGCCAGAACTCTTCACTGCATCGAGACCTGTTCAAGCCTCCTCGAGTGGTACAAATTTGAAACAAATAACAAAACTTTTTTTCTATATGAATCTGCAGTTGGAAGAAAAGGGAAAAAAAAACTGTAGTTATACCTTTGGCAGAAAAGAGTGGTTTGCAAGAAGGCAGTAAGGTCCCAGCAGCGAATAGCATAGCTCAAAAGGTGCCCTCAGCGGCCACACGTCGATGACCAGATAGGCAAGGCATTGCCGGAATTGCAAGCGCTTGCAGATGCAAAGAAGAATTGGGTTGTTCCGGCTCATGAGTATCTCAAAGAGACCTGTTGCCCATCTCTTGTACTGGGTTAGGCTGGCTGGCCCACCCGTCGGTGCACTACCGAGGAATGCTGGCGGATTGGTGTTCAGAAGTGCTGATTTCCAGCCAGTAGCATGGATCCGCTGCCCGGTGAGAATGTCCTCGGTCGTTGATCCATAAACCCAACCAATCTGCAGATACGTTATTGTGAAGCCATGTAGCAAAAATCTACAAAGACATGTACTGCTACACTATATATAGCAACCTTAACAGTGCTAAATACCTCTTGTCCCCAACATGTGCTGATCTCAAAGCTGCAGGCAGACACTTCTTTTGCCACTTCGATGCGACTCGATAAATCTACAGTTGGTGCTAGGAACATGCCTCCGGATATGATGCTCCTAGCTGATTCGATTAATTCATTTTGATTGCCAAGCTTCACTTGCAGTTGTAGCTCCTCGCTATATGGTGAGCCTGACAATTATTTTTCAAATTACACACCAACTCATGTAATGGTAATTTGTATGAAACGAACTGAAATACATTGGTTTTTGCATGCATTTCTGAGTTCTGACCGTTGCGTATCAGTTTAATTATGCTCAGAATTCACCTTTTATCCTTTGTTTGATTTGTGTGGTGTAGTCCGGTGGCACGCCATAAATGACTTTCCTTCGGTGGAAGCAACCCGTCCCGTTATAATAAATTCCTTGAAGTCCAGCAAATCCATACCCGAGCTTCTAGACTCGTCAGCACAAAAATGATAGCCAGTAGCAACTAACATTAATTAGTGTTTAGTAGTCAGGACCGCACATAGCACAATGAGCTCCGATAGGATGAAGATGAACCTCCTTTTTAGGTTGGATAATTTAAAATGAGCTATACACTAGTATGGCAACATGGACTAAGACTCTTCTTCGGTTTGGGTGCATCGTGCATGTATTTTGTTGGATAGTTAGGGTTTTGACTGCGACCCTCCTATTTCTAAACAAATTGTTAGCACTAATAGCAACATGATATGTACTACCTCCATCCAAAAAAAGATTTAATTCTTGGGTCTAGTTAAAGTCAAACTACAGTAAGTTTATCTAAATTTATACAAAATATTTGAATTTTTAATTCCAAATAGATATGAGATGATAAATGATGGAAATGTGCCCATACCATGGCTGTGAGCGATTGTCAAGACGAGTTGATCGAGCTTTGGTTGAGTTAAAATTGTGTCATTTGGACTAACCAAGTCAAATCAAGTTACCGTGTGCTGTCTCTATGGCTTATGATCGAGTTGGTTGATATGCTATAGAGAAGGTTAAGTAAGGAGTCTGTGCACGATAGACTAAGTGCGGTGAAGAGGATATGAAAGGCTTGGACTAAAGGTCCAACGGCCATTGACGCCTGTCATTGGGCACATGTAAGGACAAGGGCACATGACTGAATGAAGATGATGTTGCCCAGAGTGAAGGTCAAGTTTGGACCTAGTCAAGGCAAGGCGTCATGATGGACCTTTGGGCTGAGGGCGTGGACACGTGTCGACATCATACGGGTTGAGGTTACCAGCTACGCGACCATGGAGGGTTTGGTGATTTTAGCCTCAAAAGCGCGGGCACAATGGTTTTTTTTTTTGGTTTAGGC
Organism: Eremochloa ophiuroides; assembly: GCA_038502445.1. Taxonomy (NCBI): domain Eukaryota; kingdom Viridiplantae; phylum Streptophyta; class Magnoliopsida; order Poales; family Poaceae; genus Eremochloa; species Eremochloa ophiuroides. The sequence goes on along the minus strand of JAHLJS010000005.1, from coordinate 66,457,626 downwards.
CTCAAAATCTGTGGTGTTATCAGAGAAAAAAAAAATTAGATTCCTGTTTACTCCTCTGGTCATTTATTTTGGTCATTCAAGGTATCTTACACAAAAAAGTATGATAAAATTCATAAATACTAATATTTTTATATAAAACTAATTAAATTTTATTTTAAGATTGTATGTTTTTTTCAGGACGGGGAAGTACATCTCTGGTACCTTGTACATGACTTCAGTCTGGTTTCCAAAAGGATCATCCTTGAGGGCACCATAGAATATCTGTGGTGCCTGAACAAATCCGCTGTGGGCCTCGCTGTCGAATCCCAACAGGAGGCACATTGCATGGAGAATGACCTGTGGATTGTTTGCAAACATGTCGCAGTCCACATTGAGCATGATTGGTGCATTGGTCAGCACAGCGGAAACCCTTGTCTGCATCACCAATAATGTCAACAATCACTAATCAGCTGTATTCTGCAAATTTTAATGCAACAGACACTTCTCTGAAGTCTGAGTGTTGTTCCTCACTAATCGGAATTCAATTATTCTGCCGAGGAACGTGAGAAACACTGACCAGGACATTCATGGCCCCGGCCTTGAAGTGGTGGTGAAATCCGGGTCTCTTTTCTCTCGAGATGTATACGAGACTTGGGAACCCTTCTCCTGTCGCGCTCTTGCTATTGTCCCACAGGACCTGGAAGTCAGCAAAAATGAACATCACAAAACCAGTAAAAGTCTCGCAGACGATGCATATTTCACATATAATCGAAACATCTAGTTACTCATAAAATTGGCACAGCTTCGTCTCGACCTTAATTATGGTCGGGTGATTATTTCGCTCCACGGCCAAGAACTCAGCGAACTCGCTGTCGCTCTGCACAAGAGAGCCCTCCTCTGCTTTCTCGACCCGGCTTACTAACTTCTCGTATTCGTTCTGCAACACGAACAAAAAAACAAGCATATATAGGCAACCAACTCTGTTCGTCTGGGATGAAATTTGGCTCAACTATTCACCTTTATGAACGTCCATTCTTGGAAGAGCTCCTGATCTTGAACGGCGGCGCGGGGCTCTGGGGCGGAGGCGAAGTAGACCAAGGGAGCCCTGACTCCGACTCCGTGCCTCCTGCAGAAGGGCACCCAGAGCGTCGCGAACGCGGCAGCCTCGCGCAGCGCGTAGCAGGTCAACGGCGAGCAGCCGTCGTCGGAGACGTAGCACGCCAGCTTGCCGGCCGGGTAGTCCACGGCAAGAAGCGAGAGCACGGTGTTCACGGTCACAGCCGGCGGCTCCAGCTCCGGGTCCGCCGTGGTCACGAACACATCTACCGCCGGGAGCTCGTCGGCCGCCCTAGTGGAAATCAGAAGGTGTGAGAACCAACAAAAAAAAGTTTCTTTCGGATACACGAACAGCGACGGCACGTTGAGCTGCTTGCTACACCTTTCGGAGAGGCGGTCGGGGTACGTCTCGAACCGGACGGGGTTCCACTTGCAGTTCATGTTGAGGAGCCAGAGGAGCGTGAACCACGCCTCGCAGACGAGCGCCGCGACCGCGAGCCAGCAGCGCGGTGTTGACGTGGTGCTGCCGGCGCCGCCCACGCCCAGCAGCAGCAGAGAGGTGGCACGGTGGGCGAGGAGGGCGAGGAGCAGGGAGAGGACGACGAGGTCGGCTAGCTTCCACGCCGTGCGGCGGATCGGGACCCTCTCCTGCAGCTTCTTCTTGCCTCTCGCCATGGCCACTGCCGGCCGCGGCTCCACAGGCAGGCAAAGCACACAAGCAGCACCGCGAGTGGTGGTTATATTATTTTTATTTTTATGCAGATAGGCAATAGGGCATCGTAAGATGCCCCGGTTCAATTTTTTTTTTACACCTCTCATCTAAATACAGCTGTAGTATCTGTTCGTATACAGACACACACCTACACCACACACACGCACACCACACTCACACCACCTGTACACAACCAGACCTACAACTATACACAGATTCGAAGACGCGTACGAGCACGTCGCAGTCCTATTATGGCTCCACGCGTTGAGAGACTGTACTAAAATGATAATGTGGGAATAAATCCCGGTGAGAACACCAGTGCCGAACCTGGGGTTGGAACGCTGGTGTGCGGCGTGCTCCCCTGCAACGCCTGCCAACCGAGCTAGCGCTCGTTCTCTGCCCCGGTTCAATTTATTAAACGAAACCGAGCCATAAAGCTTACATCGTGATAGAATCAAGGAATACATTATCTAGAAGAAGGAAAACAGGAATATACACATGTGCTCTATGTATTTTCTTTGTTATTATGTTTTACGCTAACGGAAATACTACCTCTGTCCGTAAAAGAATACAATTATATGATGCATGCCAGTCAAACTAACTCAAGTTCAACTAAATTTATAGTAAATATTACGAGGATTTATGTCTCCAAATAAATTTATAATGAAAATATATTCAATAACTAATCTAATGGTACTTATTTTGTATCATGAGTGTTTGTACGTTTTTATATAAATTTAGTCAAAATTCAAACAGTTTGACTTCTAAAAAAACGAGAATTGCATTTTTTTGGACGGAGGGAGTACATGTGTGTCAAGACTACTATATATAAATATAGATATATTATCACTCAATAGCATATCTATGGATGCGACCAAATGTGAATTTATAAAATTCTTACCTAGCTTTTTTTAATGTTTTTCGATGCTATATTATGGACAATTAACTGAGTAATGAAATCACTTTAATTTTAGAATGTTATAATTTGGCTAGCAATATTGTTTGGTAGTTCAAGGTTGATTTATCGAAAGCCTAACTCTAAGTAGTCTATTACTCTTTGTTCCTAATCTAAATACATAGCAAAAATATGTATCTATAAAAGTCAAAATTTCTTATAATTATTAGGAATAAATAGGGTACTATTCTTTTGAACAAAGAGGACCCGGCCAAAACCGTAGGAGAAAAAAGGATAAAAGAGTTTATTAAGAGAATATAAAAGAGAAACAAATTAAAAATCATACAAAGTTCTCGGACCATGAAAAAAAATCTTAGAAAGTACTTTTTTCTTTGCACAACAGATAACATAACATGAGCAAACATCCATTTGAAAATCCTCTTGCATGGAGAAAGGCAAGCAAGAAATCCTATAAGAGACCAAATACTCTAACACATGGCTATAATGATCTCCATGAAAAAAGATGAGAGCCAAGATTTATTATGATGATCCTCAATGATTTCCATGAAAAAAGGCGAGAGCCAGGATTTATCATGATGATCCTCAAAGATAATGAATGGAAAAATATCATGACATAATAAAATCAGATTTTTTTATTTTTTTATTTTCTAGGTATGTAAATGGATAAAGCCAGGCTCTAATTCTAATAAAATAAAAAGAAAGCAACGAGCTTAACTTCTTAATTGGTTGATTGGCATGATTTCCTAATGTAATTAGATGTTAAAAATTAGATTAGTGCCTAATGCGGGAAAATGTTAGGTTTTCCTATGAGTGGACCCTTTACTTTTTTTTAGAAATCCTAATTTGATGGTATGAATTGGATCAAGGTTCGCAAAGCAATAAATAAAGTTTGATTTATCTTTTTCTTTCTCACAATATACTTCTTGTCCTCTCAAGATTAAGACTTCACCAATAGCCAATCAAAAAGAACTTAGATAGAGAAAGGTTCATCATCAAAATTTGTCTTTTTTAGCAAAGTCACCAAATTTGTTGATACCTACTGATGGCGACGTATTTGAATCCGCATGTGTTTAGATAGAGAAGGGGTCATCACAAAAATGTGGTGATAGCTACCTTGATGGCGACGTATATGTGTAGCAGTTTGGACCTGAGCATTTGTAAAAAAAAAAAACTCTTATTTACATGTTATTTTTAGGGCGATCCACTGGATGTGGTTTAGTCCACGCTAAATAAGGCCAATGAAAGGTCCTAAATGGTTAGAGTGAGATAAATAGCATATAAAATTCTACAAACAATACTTAAACAAAGTGGTTAGATAAATAAGAGGAGAAACGAATTTTTTGCTAGCCTACTAAAAATATTACAAGCCATCTAACCGTTTCTAGAGTAAAGTCTCTAATCACACACCAAGGAAGTTATGTCACTATTTTACTCTACTCCTAAGTGAGCAAGCTAAGCAAAGCAAGTCTACTTCTACACAAAAGTAAATACTCAAATGTAAAGGAGAGAGTGATGGTTATATTGACGACCAAGAGATGATGAACCAATCAATTCAATTTATCAAAATATACACAAGAGATCCTTGGCAAAGAGATGACATAAGATTTTTTAGCCAGGTTCACTTGGTTGCCGACAAACTATTTCTCGTTGTAACGATACACCCACTTGGAGGTTCACGTGCTAATTGGCATCACACGCCAAACCCTTCTCAAGGGTGCCACACAACCAATACAAGATAGGATCCACCAAGCTACGAGCAATCCACTAGAGTAGCCAATTCACAATCTTCCACGGGGAAGGCTCAAGAACCCCTTACAACTTCACCGATCGGAGGCGGAGACAATCACCAACTCCCGTCAACGATCGTCGCAGCTCCAAGCCATCTAGGAGTCGACAAATTACAAGAATAATAAGAAACCCCGCTGCAAAATCTAACTATTAAGTGCCTCTAGATGAACACACTCATGCAATACATTTGATGCTCTCCAATCTCACCAAATTAATGTTGCAATCAAGTAAAATGTGTGAGAGGGGAGTGAAGAGGCTCACTAGCTTTTTGAGTCAATGAAAATATGCAAGAACTAATCCACAAGCCGGCTACTCCACCTTATATAGGCTCCAACTCAAAATCTAAACGTTACACTCAGTTTCAGGAGGGGGGCACCGGACGATTTATTATGTTGCACCGGACGCGTCCGGTGTATCGCCCGCGGACACATTTACTAGCCGTTTGAAATCTGCATGTTACGCGCCCAACCACCGGATGCGTCTGCCGTCATATCGGACGCTCGGACGCCAGTGTCCGTTGAACCACTAGAGAGGTTCTAGAGAGCACTTTTGCTCATCGGACGCTCCTCAGCATCCGCCGTTCCAACGGCTCTCTGCTGCATGTTAGGTCAGAGGCACGGGATGCGTGAACAGTGTGCACCCCGCGTCTAGTGATTGCGAGTTAGTGTCCGGTGAAAAACTCACTGAACAGACCCGAGAGCGTGGGGTTCACACCAGACGTGTCCGATGCGCCCCCACCATACGCTCCAGCGTCCAGTGCACTCTGCTCAGCGCACTCTCAACTAGGGTTAGCCACCGCATGCTCCAGTACAACATCCGGTGCTCACGACTCAATGCCCTGTGCATGTTTTTCCACAGAGACATCACCGAAAATCGCTGAATTCAATTCCCGTTTCCAAATGTGCCAATACTCCAAGATGTACTATACCTTAGTGCACGTGTGTTAGCATTTTTAAAATAGTTTTCCATGGGTGTTGTCAGTACTCACTAGCGTCTACATGCATATGCAACAAGTGTGAGCATCTAGTGGCATTTTGATAACCGTATTTCTTAAATGAGTTTTTCCCTCTTGATAGTGCGACTGCCTATCCTAAATGTGATCACTCTCTCTAAAGAGTCTCGATCACAAAAGGCAAACAAACTCCTATCAAACATATCTTTGCCTTGAACTCCTAACTTTTTCTCCCTTTTCCTTCTCTTCCATAGATGAAGCTTTTGGACTCTTTGATGGACTTATACTATTTTCATGAACACCGTCCTAGCCCCTCACTTATGGCCTTCACCGATCCGTTCGCCTTACTCTATCTTGACGTTTGCTAATTTTATTCATGAAATACTTAGAGCAAACATTAGCAAACTCAGTTTCATCGATTATCAAAACCAAACGTAGACTTTCAGCCGTCCAACCAAATTTGAAAAGGACTTGCTGAGTAATAGAGATTTTTGCCAAGAATGGATTGTTACTTTCTAATAGGCTTAGAGCTTAATCTACTATACCTAAATAGGAGGAACCCACTAGTATATTTCTCTGCGTTCTCGTGAAGCCACGTCATTGAAAGGCCTCACCACAATCACCGAGCACTCCATCTCTCTATTTCTGCTACAGAACCGAACAGTCTTTCCCTTCTGAGCCAATCAGTTTCCAGTATGTACGATGCGCCTGTGCTCTTTTCTTAAAGTCGATCAGTGGCCCAATCAATGAAACGAAGAGGCAGCAACTTTCGGTGAAACTGATGTCGACCAAGCTAGCTGCATCTCCTTCCAGACGTTTCACATGTGAATTAAAAGTTGCATGTCTGTATCACCTTGGGCCCCCTATATAATAGACAACGACAGCCTTCATCCCATCACATCCTGCAAGATCATCACCTTTGGATAGAAGCAAAATATGGCTCAATATTTGTTTTGTCATTTTGAATTCGTTATTAGTATTCACGATATGCTATTTTGCTTCCACAACGGCGATGGCGTCCACGGAGGAGAACGAGGCGCTTGCAGAGCCACCTCGTGATCGACAGCTTTTGCGGCCTATGGCCCTCGTGGAGGCCCCTCGCTACCGTGGCGCTGACGGCCGTGAAGGCGATGGCGGTGGCGCCCATGGAGGCCGCTCGCTAACGCTGGCGTTCGTTGAGGCGGCCATGGCATGCGGAGCACGTGGAGGCCACGACGGTGGTGACGCTCAAGGGTTATGGCACTGATGGCGGCCGCCGGTAGGATGGGATCAACTCCATGGCCATTGCCGGTGTTGGCAACACCATGCCGTCGGTAGCGGCGAGGGCTCCCACTCCATCAAGCTCACCAAAGACATATGCGCAAAAAGATAGACGATGCACAGCTTGAGGTCAATGAGGAGGAGGAGGAGGAGGAGGAGGAGAAGCTGGACCCGTCGCCGAAGCCGTCGCAGCCTAGAACTGGTACTACTACCCCTATGGCCCTACCTGCCGCGCTGATGGCGGCGGTCGACGCCATATATATGACTAAAACGTGTGCCTGTATATATTTATTGTTTTCGGAAAAAGGATGTGCAAGTGTAGTTTGTGCATGGCAACGAGCCAACAACTTTGTGTCCGAGTCTTGACCAGTGGGAAATTGCAGGTGCAGGGGCTACTTGCTCCATCTTCATTTGCATGTGTGTATCATAAATATATTTCATCAAATATTATCAATAGATATACTATGCTACACAATCCCGCAGCAACGCGCGGGGTATCGTTTAGTTTCCTTATATAGTCTCGTACACTTTTAACGCTTTTTAGAACTTCTCTTCGTTGGCTTTGGCTGAAACGTTGCAATAATGAACGGTTGATTGCAGAACTCTTGCAGAGGCCAACATAAAATTCCTTGTCAAAAAAAGGCTAGAATAAAATTTCTTTATCAAAAAATGGGTAAGTTTTTGCTTGGAGAACCAAACGTGCCTCTATTTGACGGAGAGACAGTGTTAATGGTTATTTTGTCAATACCAGAGCCTTGAGTTTTTGAAAGTCTAGATGTCCCTCATTATAAAAAATTTACCTAGAAAAATTACCTATTTTTATTTGATATAAAAAACTTTTATCTAAACCTAGTTTGTTTGCTTCAGCTTACCACACAGAATCAATCTTACTTTTTAACCATGAAATAATATATTTTTTTTTCTCACCCTCTCACCACGAATTAGCCGCAACCACGGTAAATTCTGCCCATCGAAGCCCGTTAACGATCCCGGGCAGCTGCTAGGGGAGTCAGGATGGGCCGGGCGGTGCCTCCTGCTAGTCAGAACTAGGGGCCCTGGTCAGAACTCCTTGGGCCTTGGCCCTTGATAACTTGACGGCTGATTAGCGTAATTGGTGAAGTACGCCTTTCAGGCTCAGTGTTGCTAGTTAGAACTCTCCGCCTCCCCGCACCTCCCAAGTCCCAACAGCTCCAGGGGTCCAGGCTCCAGGGTCCCAGACTCCCAGTGCTCTCGGCTTCCCCATGGCGGCGCCGGAACCGGAGGTCAGGCTGGAAGACGAGACCCCATCTCTGTCCCGCGAGCCGCTACCAGAGTCTGAATCCGATGCTCCTGCCCCTGCCTCCACTGGCCGCGAGCCGCTACGGGAGTCTGAATCCGACGCCCCTGCCTCCAGCCAGGAGCTAAAGCCGTGGGAGCAGCACGCCGCGGTGATCAACCTCCCGCGCTACGACTACCGCGCATCAGGATCCCTCCTGCTGCGCTCGCACTCCGGCTTCCTCATCACGTGCCCCATCAGTGCGTCCCCTCTCCAATTTTAGAGATTATTTTTCTCACTGAAGCTTCTGTTGTTGGATTTAGTTCTGGACAATGGATGCCCCAAACTAGCGTCCTGTCTTGTTTTGGCGTTTTCGAGTTCCTATATAATCGGGGATACATATCTAAAGACTTAGGCTTTGGTGTATCATACAAAAGCGTTGAACTACGATATTAGACGAATTTCGACATGTTCGCAGTTAAATTTCCATTATGCACTAGTAAGATCCATATTGGTGGGCATAATCACTAAGCATAATAACATACACTGGGCCCAGTGAGCATTTATTTATTCCGCCTATATCGCATCGTGAATGACTCCCAAGAGTTGATAGTGTTAAGTAATCAAATTCATAAGTGTCGTCAAAATAAGTTTAGTTTGTGAGTCACCTGTAACTCTGTTCAGTGAACTTAGCTGTGCTCTTGGTCATTGCATGCTTGCAGCACAATCTCTAATGAAAAAGTGCAATGGGAGTGGATGAGAATTCTACAGGAAAAATGATAATGTATCATTCACTTACAGTACCATTTATGAAATTTTTACTACTAAAAAAAGAGTTTGATTCAGTATTGATGGCATGTGGGCATGCTTACAAACTTGGTGCTTTCCGTTCTTTGCAGAGCGTGAGAAAAGTGCAACCAAGGAAGCCATTTCCATTCTTGAAGAGGTCATCGCTCATCAATCTTTCTCCATAGTTTTTAATTGTCTTTCACAGTAGATAATTCTAGTGCATGAATTCTATCTTAGAGAATGCCGCTATTTCAATCTGTTTTTTTTTTAAAAATTTGCAGCACACCGAATTTATGCTGCATTTCATTCACTATTTGATGCACACTCTGAAACCTACGTGCGAGAGTTTTATATTTTCCACCCAATAACGATTCCTTCTGTGCATATGGCTTTCTCATGCTATATGCTTGAGTGTGTAGGCTTTTCTTACTTCTTTTGAGTTGCACTGTTTGCAACTTCATTCTGTAATCTTTTCTCCAAGGACCGAATAGCTTAGCTAAGACTATGAGCACCAGCAGTTTAAGGGACATTTACAAATTCAGTTTTACATCTTTCGTTTGAAACCCTTTCCAACTCTAGCTTCTTCACACTCTATTTAAAATATGCTCATGTGAAAGCTTCATTTGTTGTTTTTTATTCAGTATGTTGGTCATCCAAATTGCTGTGTTTCCGAACACGCAGAACCATGTGATGTGAAAAATGCAGTGAAGAAAAGAAAACTGTGCTCAGAGGCATCAGAAAGTTTAGAAGAGGCAGTAACGAATGGGAATAGTAATAGTGTTTCGGAATCAATCGGTTAGTACAAGTTACCTGATTGTATCCTTATGGTTGTAGTGTGTCTTATTATCTGATCTTATGTCCTTCTTGGCGCTATGGTAGGAGGCAATGGAAACTCAAGCTCACCCCAGTCCAAGATGAATGACAATGTTGACAGGGCTTCAAATCTCTCACTGGTTAAGCTATCAAGAAGTGGCTTGCTTTTCTTTAAATTCCCTAGCGGAGGTCTTCCTGTTGTTCAGATGCTTACAGAAATACTTCATTCACTCGGATATGGGAAACTCAAATCTCCACAGTAAGGTTCCAACTTCATTGTAAGAACTCATGTTCTGAAGTGCTGACACTAGAAGTTGAGATGCTGTTGCTGCCAAGTGCCATGTAGAAATGTCTAAATGCCCAGTACTATGCATTATCTAAGTTTTCTGGAACTGGAAAAAAATAGCTCATGACACTTGACACTTTGTTACACTACTTTACTGAAAAAATTGCCAGCCTTAATTCAGTGATGATTCTACATGGCATGTTGTCCTTGCCTATCTTTTTCTGCTTATTGGCCAAATGAGACTAGTGTTGAATAGTGTCCTAGAAACGCAAATCGCTAAATGAGATGACTATCTGGGGCTAAGCATGCCATCATTTATGTTGCTATATTTTCATTCTAGCAGTTTGTTTGTGCAACCTGTGTTACCACTCTTCTTTTCAATAAAGTGGAACAGCAATAGTATCTTGTTTCTTCTGACCAGTTGCATATGTAAAATACAGTGATGCCGCTGATTATAAGCTACTCCGACTTCATATAGTTGGTGTTTAGAGTTTGTTTCAGAATAAATATAAGATTCTGTTTGGATTGTTAGATTGTTATATCGTCTAAATTATTAAACTCTGAATTGACAAATTGACAGATGGTGCCACCGCATATTTCCTATTCAAGAAACTTGTGTTCTGTCAGAAGAAGACCTGCATGCCACTGTGTCAAAGTTATTCCTCGACTTCTCGAGGAGCAAGACTAAAAATGACAAGCCTATAAAGGTAGAAATTGTATCAGTTATTCAGTTATCTTTGTTTAACCATTTTGTTAGTGCTTAGTGGAGTCAAATTCATACTATTTTTACTGCAATTTATGCACCATTTGTATAGATACCCTTGCTATCGGTTCTCATACGCTGATTCATGTATTGTTTAAGTTGTCTCCTGCATTTTATGTAATACCCGGCTCTAGTGGCACTTGCTCTACTACCTTAATTATTATGCATCAAAATTACTGCATTCTTTTGTTAATGATTCAAGTTTCTCTTTTGCACTTAAAGAACATCAGTAGCTCTACAATCTGCACTGTTTCATGAAAACATTTTATACTGAATAAGTTTTAGCATATTTTACAGTTTGCAGTTGCCTATAATAGAAGGGGCATCGATGAGACAGAGAAGAACAGCAATGAAGGTTCAAATAAGCAAGTTTTGATGGACAGGGAGCAATGCTTCAAAGTGGTAGCTGCTGCTGTCAAATCCGTTGCTGAGAACTGTTTGGTTGATCTTAAATCTCCTGAGGTGAACTTGCCTTACAATTTTCAACAACTTGAATAGTTACTTGCTGCTGGTTGGATGACAAAGAACATCATACTTGTTAAGATTAGAAATTGGAAAACAACAAAGTTTTGAATGCTGAATAGTGAATCTAAGGTTTTATTTTCCATGCCATCATGATGAAAACTGCTATAAGTTTGGTCAGGTTTTGACATCTGACGTACTGCAGCTGCAGCATGTTTACTTTGTGTTTCAGGGCATATGTCAGAGAGTCAGAAGACCCTTTCAGATGTCTCTAGCAGCTACTAATCTAACTGTTTGTTCATTGAAGTTACCAAACTTAAGACTGCCCACAAATTTTATTATATGTACTTGAAAATATGAACTTGTATTCCTCCGGTTTGCTTAAATTAGTTTTAAATATTTCACCTACTGTTCTTTCCCATATGCAATATACATTAGACGAGAACTAGACTTTGAGATTTATGTTTCTTTAGAGCAACAAGTGTCTTTTTATATCCTTCCGTATTAATAGGAATAGAGATTTTAGTTAAAAAAAATGTCTTCCAGCGGCTTCTTTAATTAGATCTCCAAATATTGCTATCCTCTATTCTTGATTTTAGCCAAAGATGGCGGAGCTGGTTATCTAGAATGCACACAAGATATATAGAAACCATTGGAGGGTTGAAAGATATACGGTGATTTTTATTCAAATTGCTCTCCAAATAAGGATTAGAGAGTGAGTTTAATAAAGATTCTTGGAGATGCTCTTTACCTTAACATATACGGGGAGACTAGGACTTTGAGATAATTTATGGGCTATGTCAAGTTGCTTTTGCATTTATTCTCATTAATTTTTTTTTCTAGCTTCATGGTTTGGTAAAGTGAATGACATGTTCCTAATGTCCAGGTTGCGGTACTCGTTGAGATGCTCCCCGTTTCGGGGGTACCTCTTGGATCTTCGGTGGCTGGGGTGTCCGTTCTCCCAGCCGAACTCATCTCGACCAAACCTCGCCTCTGTGTCAAGTCTTTGGTGCTTGATGCAAAAGCAACAAAAAAGAAGTGAAATCCTGTGGTGCCTCTCACCAACCAGAGTAGCTGTAATGGGAAACTGTGGATGCAGTTTTTCACCTGCCTATTTGTACCAGAGTAACATCACCTTAAGCCTTGTTTTTATAAGGACGTGAAACAATGATGAAGGCAAGTTTTTAACAAGCATAGAAGACACTGGCATGCCTTCGACAATGTATCATCCTTTGCCCTCCCACAAATAGTCGTCTGTCTGCCTTTGGGGAGGTCAATTTGTGTTTTGTAGCAGCATAGCAGAGGGTTCATCCAGTTCTTGCCTTCTTGGAGGCTAGCTTCTCGTCCTTTTTACCAGCGTGCCGAAATGTCAAAACTGGCCGGCCATGATGGTTTCTCCACTGTTTGTTTCAGAACTTTGGCCATCGTGTCCACACAGAGCATGATGCATGTTGCTGAAGAAACCAGCCTCTGCGACGGCTTTTGTTCCGGCCACCGTGCTTTTCCCCTGTAATCTACTGTGCCGTTCATCATGGTAATAATTTGTACTTGAGGCGAGATGCCGTCAGTTTCAGGCTTTTGGGGAAGTGGTAAATGGTCGTGTGATTCTGACAAAAGGATTGATGCCGTTTCCTTTTACCCAGCATCAAAGCTAAGGCGAGCACGGAAACTGACGAGTGTATTTTTGGACGAGACGCAGGATGGGATTTGTCAATCCTTGAAGCAGCAGATCAGTGGTCTGCATCAAACTAGCTTTGCTCCTGGCTCTTAGGCTTTTGACAAACACCAGCTCAAATGGAGTAGACGTGGACAACACACGCACGCACATGAAACGACTGATGTTTTAATCATTCTGTTTGTTTCATTCCAGCAGGGAGGGTGCTAAGGACATCATGCATACTTGCGTAGTCATGGCTCATGAGTAGATTGCTTATATAGTTGTATACGAAGTGCTGAATTAGTCGTCTCTTCTATTAAATCTATGCTGAGACATCTATACCTGGTATGAAAATTACAAGAGGCATGCAACATGATCAATTATTCTTGGTGTACTTTCTGAAAGAACATTGACACACAATCCTTGGTATGAATGCTTGCAAGAAAGCTGAAACATTTTAAGGACATGGAGAATCTCCTTTGTTCAGGAAATCCCTGCAGGTACAGGAGCTGCCAGCCAGAGTAAGGGGCAGAATGGGAGGAAGAGTTAGGACAGGTTGACAGCAGCACTGTATTCCTAATAGGGCACCTATACTTGACCCTACAGGTCCTGTTTGGATCTGGACCGTTAATTACTAGCTGCTAGCAGGAGCAAGCCAGCTAATAGAAGTTATTAGTGGTGTTATTAACTCCCCTATCAGCTAAGCGTCGTTTGGATCCTTAAGCTAACAGTTAGTAATATTTAGCCTAGCTATGAAAGTCAATTGCCTTTTTACTACTATTAGCCAGGTAATTCTTTACGCTATTTGTTAGGTTATTAACAGGGACCTTTTTTTTATCTACTTGTTATGCATATTTTAGCTGCTAACAATTAGCAGCTAGGATCTAAACACACCTCCCAAGTTTGTGGGAGTACCTGTCTTAAACCGCTATTTCCATGTTTGAGGCTTCCATTTTGCTGGTCACTGTTACTGCCAGTGCCAGCAGACAATTTCGTCTTTACCATTAACACAAAACGGAGCATGTGAACTGTCATTCTTCAGATCTTCATTAACACACATAGTTCTAGACTAGACAACCAATTACGTACGTTGAAGAAAAGCGGGGCCAAAAGACTGACAAGTAATCACTGCAGGCTGCGGCATGCACTCTACCATACCATACCATTGATATCCAAATGGAGCTACATCGGCATGCAATGCATCATGGAACGTTGATGTACAAAATTCAGCACCGTGATTAAGTTATGATCCACATATGGACAGTGAAAGGTCCAAGTTAACTCTCTGCCTGGCGAATATGCAGCTGCCTGACGGCCCTGAGCATGCACTCAAGCTGGTCGACGACGACAACGGCGGGAGAACGCAGCCGCCTTCTTCGTCACTGGGCCAGGAGACAGCGGCCACAGCTTTGGGGTCAATGGAGGCTGGCCGTCGCACTTGATCTCTAATCGCCGTGCCAAACAAGAAGCGTCCGTTTTCGCAGTTGATCTCCTTGGAAGATAGCCGCCTCACCATAGGGCTGAGACGATTTGCTATGGGCCTGTTAGTCTGTAGAACAAAACATAGCAGCAGTCAAAACAAATGTAAATATTTGTTTTTTTTTTCTTATCCACTGCTATAGAATGCAACTAGTTACTAATTGAATATGGCCCTGTTTCGTCTCAAAAAAAGTGGTCCTGTTTGATAATTGAGATCGTTTCTTTGCAGTGAAACTGCAAGGATCAACAGTGGTCGACAAGGAACTACAGTATACTCATCATGTGCTTCATGAGAATTCAGAAGCAAACGGCCGGCCGGTACGCTGGCCTTTGCACGTCCTCTTTTCTCGTCGGCCGGAGCAATGCGCCAGGGAAGCTTTAATGTGCTTGTTCTTTCTGAATCTGCATCTGCATCTGTACTGCACGTCTGCAACGCTGCTTGTGAGGTTGGAGTGGAACGGGAACAGATCGAGTGCTGCAAAAGCCCCTTCTTTTGGCATATCATTGTCGACGAGTTCGAAGCAAATGCCTGAGGGCTCAGGTTCTCAAGAGCCATTTCTGGCACTCCTCTGCTACTCCTAGCAAAAGCAACAGTACCACTCATGCATTGCTGGATCGCCGGCTTTATATTTGCCTCCATTTCTGGCTGGCCTACTTCAAGCCAAGAATTCTTCCCAAGAGCAGCAGCACCGAGGCTTAATGAAAACTAGGGCTGTACTATTGTGTATGCAAAATGCATTTCAGCTAACGTGAAGTCCTGATCCTGAACGCATGTTGCAGAAGCACGTACCTACTCCATTATAAAGCAAGGCATGCAGATGAGACGACTTGAGAGACATGTGAAGAGAAAGATCAGCGTGCAAAAGCAGTTAAGACAAGAGAGAGATATCTTCTTTTTATACCCCCTAGCTCTTTTTACCCAATACTTCTTTTCAGTAGCTTTTGTGTTTTTATTATTTCTTTTCTTTTACCTGCCGTACCTTGAAGGGCTCGGTTCCTCGCACCCAAAATCCCAGCTCTCGCAGGGTGGAAGCGGCTGTGGCAGCACGAGCGGCATCCCTCTGCAGGCCCTCGGTTATCCTCCTGCTGCTGCCCATGGGAATCGCTCGCGTGTAATCATCGCCGCAGCGCCGGGTGCCAGGAGCCTCCATGTCACTGTTCCACTTCACAATGCTTTCGTGCGCTGCAGCTTCTGGCCCTGCCTCTACCCTGTTCATCCAAGCAGAAGCAGGCAAAAGATGGTATGGCAAAGGTACGGTGTGCCAAAGTTTAGGGAGTTTGATCATTCTGTTGGAACGGTAGAGATGAATAAAAAGCGGCAGCAGAGGTGGAAAAACCTTTTCATGGCGGGTGGGCAGATGAATTCCTTGGGGCCTCCCTCATCAATGGTGAATGAGTGCTTCAGATGTCCATGTCCTAGCCGTGGCTGCACTTGCATCTCTAACGGTAAACATGAAAAGGAGAAGTGGTAGTTAATAAAAGATGGTTTGGCTTTCCACTAATAGTATTCGTGTGCAGAATTAGGGCACTAAAAAGTGGTTTGGCTTTCCGGTTTCCATTTAGCACCACGACGCATCTGCAAGTGCAAGTGCAAGGCAGCAGAAGATATATATGCATGCATGGCACGTGCCGAGCAATCTTGCAACTAATGATTGTTGTTTAGTGGTGTCAAAATGGTCTGTGTTTATAGCTATATAAAGGATCTTAAATCTTAATCCCAAATCCCAAGAAAGAGGCTCCATCACCGGGAGAAACTAAGAAGATTGCCCTAATAAGAAATTGAGCTGTGGGAGGAGGCCGAGGAACAAATAAAGACAAAGGCAGGATCTCTCTCACCTCTCTTTCTAATGTCATGTCCTGAACTTCTGTACATCTGTTATACCCAGAGCAAAAGGAACCCAGTTAGTATAACGTAAATGAGCATTAATCATTCTTAGCCATACATACCAAGAGCATCCTGATCATCATTCAATTCGTGCGTATCACCATGAATCCATGATATATATATCGTCGTACTGAATTAAGATGAGAAGAAAGCTAACTATAACTAACTAACTAACTAACCTGAAGGTGGCTCTTGACATGAGCAATGGTAAGCCCTCTGACATCCATGAGCTGAAGAATTAGCTTAGGAGTAGCTTCTGCATGCAGTCAGCATCGATCACGCACCAATAGAGCACATGAACGAGGCCAGTTTGGGCGAAGAAGGAGAGATATATGTCAGAACGCATCCACACCATGAAGCATGAAGAACACCAAACCAAAGACGTGTATTATGTATGTGTATGCATGCTAGCGTGAGATCGAAGTGAGAAGAAGAAGAAGAACTGAAGAAGACAGAACAGAACATACTGTCCTGGCCACCGAGGCAGTCGACGGCTCGGACGAAGCTCCGATGGAGCTCGCTGGTCCACCTGAGCCTGGGCACCTTGGACCTGTTGTACCGCCTCGTCGCCGCCCCGTCCCTCCTGCCGCCGGCGCCGGCGCCACCCATCTTGCTCACGCTCGGCTAGCTGCTGGCAAGCTTGGACCTGCTAGTTGCTTCTTCCTTACCAGTCGCCTCGCCTCTCTCGCGTGGTTGCGCGCTGGCGTCTAGCCTCGGTCGCTGCATGCGTTGCTATAAACTACTAGCTCCTGTTCTTCATTGCATCGCTCTGCTCGTGGTCACTTTCATGGCTTCAGCAGCCGGCCGCCCGGGTTGTCTATATATCGTTGGGCGTTCAGGGCGTGTCTACCTCTGTACTAGATTATAAGAGGACCAGCGGCTAGTGGAGCAGACGGTGCATCGCCCCCCAAGTGAATACTGAATAGTGATCCCACGCGCGTGGCCATCATTAGCAGGATTCATTGAGTTTCAGGGGTATCGCAGAAGAGTTTGCTGCCGTACTTTGTTGTGAAGCCAGTGGTGTTGCAAGCTACTAGTAGCAATGCTACCTACCTAGTTGCAACATTGATTACTCGTTGTATGACACACACCTAGTAGGCACTCCTACAAGAAAGCAGGACAACGAGAGCTCGAATCCTGTCGTGTCTCCTTCGAAGCAAACGGCACGCTGCAGGGTCTACTCGATTCCGTCGCAGCCTTTCTCAGCTCAGTGTACATGCCGCTATCACAGGTCACAGGGATGGATGCACGTTCCTCCTGCACATTCTTTGGCTAGCTTTACCAAGCTACTACTGTCTACATATCCATTTTCAGCTGCAGCCAAGGGAGAAAAACAAGGCCGGCGCGGTGGTGAGCAACAACAGGCCAACAGTCGAACAGAGCCGACCGCCAGTGCAATGGGCAATGGCAGCGCGAGCATCCAGCTGAGATGAGAGGCACCCAAGCACATCCTACACCTACAGCTGTGCCACTTGCACTTGCATAGAAAGAGCACACGCGGACACGCCGTATCGGTAAAAAGAAGACACATGGAGAATTGGAGATGCCTTCTTGGCGTCAGGTCAGGTGTCGTTCATAGTTCATAGCGTAGCGGCCATAGCCTAATGCTAGTTCCATGTTTTTAAAATCCTGTTGTTTATAACGCAAGTCTAGAGCAACAAACGGCTTATCTTTTTTATTTTCAGAAAAAAAGGTCTAGAGCAATAAAGATGGAGGACACGCGTCCCTCACTTGGGGCGGCTCGAGCTGCGACCAAACAAATTTCGCTGCCATTGAGTTCGTTATTTGAGCTTGAGGCTAAAATAAGATCTAGCTCGTTTGGTTTGTGTCCTAGGAAATTTCGCTACCACTGAGTTTCTCATTCGAGCTCGAGGCCAAAATAAGAGTTTGTTTGTTTGGTGTCTAGCGAAGCTTACCTGACCTTGACAATGGTATCTCTAGTTTTTTTTTTTCTGGAATACGCACGAGTGTGCGTATCTTTGTATTAAGAAGGAGAAAAGTTAAGTACAAGAAAAATGGCACGTGGCCAAGCACAAAAAAGGATTACATCGTGGAAAAAACAACGGGAAACACAAGGGGGGAAAACTATGGCTGAGCCAGAACTCAAAGCCCTTTCGCTCCCGCTTCCATCCACCGCTCAGCTACCTATCGCCCAGTCCTCCAAGGTCAGTGGGTCTGCATACTATCGTCTAGGAGACCATGCACTTCCCCTGAACGGATGTGTTAGAACCCGCCCAAAAGAACTTCCTACAGATGTTGTCGATCTCTTTCCGGGCCCATGGTGGCAAATTTTCCGCGATCATTGCATAGATTAGGACTGATCGGAGGACGGATTTAAGCCAAACTAGGCGACTGCTCCGTGCCATCAACGCTTTCCAGACTGACTGATAGTGTGCTTTGGGGATTTTCTTGGTGCTTAGGGGCAGCCCAAGATACTTGACAGGGAATGGCTACACTTGACAGCCCAGAATAGCCACAATTTGTTTCAATGCGTCCTCCCCACCAAATATAGGTGTAATAGAACACTTGACCAGTTTGGAGGCAGCGGACTTTGTTGAGCACTCAATGGAGATCGCTGATGGGAGAAACATTGTGAGGTATAGGCGTTGGCTTCAACTAAACTCATCGAAAACTACTCGTGAAAACGTAGGTTGTTTTTTGTTTTTTTCCTAAGTTTTTTTTTAACAAATAGCCAGTTGCAGTAACCCTGTACTTTAACCGGTTGTTTTGGCAGCGGGCAACATTCGGTTTTTGAAGCCGTTGGATGAAGAATCGAGCGCCTTGTGTTTGCGATTTGTCTGTTTGCTGTCCGTGCGTGTGTATGTCTCTGTGTGTGTGCGTGTGTGTCGTGTGTTTGTGTGTGTATCTATTTATGTTTTATTATTTCTATAAAATTTTAAAACTATAACTATTTTATGATGATATATTTTTTTTTTGTGTTCTTGTTGTTTAGGATTATTCTAATTTTTTTTCGTCGTTTGTTTCATCTACTGCGAATGCCCGGTTGTCGGTAAGACTATTAAAAAAACCGAACGTCTTGTAGACAGTTCCTTGCCAAGAGCAGGTCGGATACGATATGGAGTATTTTTGTGTGCAAAGAGTGATTGTTTTGTACTACTCCGTCTTAAATTTGGTGACGTTTTGTATTTTCGTATCACAAGTTTAATTCGATTTTGTATAAAATACGTGCTTGTGCTTGCCTCGCCATCGCCGCCTAGTTAGCACTAGCACTAGCAGGTAGCAGCTCGGAGGCCGGCGCGCAGTAGGGTGCTAATAGTACGTGGAGACTGACAGATCGTGCTCACTGACCGGCCAACCGGTTTACAGTATGGCTGCCTCTATCCACTGTTCCATGTAAACCAGCACGTGCTAGTATGAATACTGTACGTGCTTGTAGTGATGCAAGCTCGTGAAATCTGGGAAACGTTATTTCAGGCAGCAGCAGGTGTACGTAGTTCGAGTGAGATTGGGAGAATCTAGTTGTTTCATTTTATTGAAATAACTAATTATTGATTATACACTGGAATAACCGAATGTCTGATAGACATACTCGAGTTTTATCCATATAAATTCGTTTTCAACTGGTAGCTTTTCTAATTTTGCCACTCAGAAATGCACTAAAAAATAAGGCCAAATGGGTCAGGCACCAGACCAACCAGGCACCAGACCAACAAGGAACAAAATTCGATGCAAACATAACTAGGCCCAGTCCTCTTTCACCTGGCAACCGGGAGACAGACAACAAACAAAAAAGTCAGATTAATATCCAACGGAAGAAAATTCGTGCGTTGAAAGACATTGAAACACACGATTATTGCTTTGGCTGTATTCGGTTGTTTTCATGTGTCGTAAACATACGGTTGTTGGGTACATGGTGAAACATCCGAATGTCAGATAAACAAGCCCTTAAGCAACAATAGCCAGTAGCAGGGTAGCTCCTACAGCCTACAGACACTTGCTTGTGCGTCTCATTTGACTCCATATACCTCCTCTCTCCATACATGAATTAGTTGACGTTTAAGACATGATTATGCTTACCAATGCGCTATTAATTAGGTGCTATTTTTCCTCCTTTGCCCTTATTAAATAGCACTGTGGTTATGTTCACTATAACATTCTTGCGTACCTCAATTGGTTAGCCCTCTGCGCCCAAGGCTGGTGGAGGCCGTTTGAGTCCTAGTGGAGACGTCTTTTTTTTTTATTGGCCGTATTAATGCGCTCGGCGGCCTGACGCTTCTGCTTCCTAGGGGTAATCACGTCCAAGACCACCGCGGTGCAGCCTCAGCGACAAGTTCTGCGAAAACACAGCTCCCTCCCAAAACGTCAGTTAATTCGAGTACGAAGGGAGTAGGCCTGTAGCAACTAGGTAGCCACCGTACCCCAGTACCTACGTATGCCGGCAGCGCGGTTGTGATACGGATACCCCATATATATCTGCTTTGACCACTCGATCGATGTCCCCGGTTCGCGCTGCAGCGACCCGCTCGTGCGGGGCGCGATCCATGCCATTATGCCAAGAATCTCGCATGATTCGCACGCATGCGGTGCGCCCATGCAATGCAAGAAACGGGTTGCTGATCATGTAGTCATTCTCATTCCATTGTCATGCTGTGTGCTGGGTGCCGGACTGCACGGTTGATTTTAATTCCTCGCACTTGTAATAACTGATTCTCTGTCAGCAGTCAGCAGCACTGTAAATTGGCGTTTCTTTGCAGCGAAGCGAACAGCCAAGTATCCAGCATAGGAGTATGGCTGAGTATTAGAACGCCGCGTGGCTGGCTAGCATCTGCGCGACCGGTTAAGTGAAGAACATCCGTCCAGTAGATCGAGCAAGAAAAAAAGCAGAATGCATGGCATTAGCTCGAACTACGTCCTGCGAGGCGTATCCCAGCTATTATGCAGCAGATGCGTACTATCTCATCAGAGGGCCTAATTATTCAGTTGAGCAATTACTGGAGCCCGGACGGTCGAGTTGCTTTGCTATAAATAACGGGAGCTGAGGTAGGAATATGTCTGTTAATCGGACGGCACTCCTTGTCCATCAGGATGCTCTACAGAGCGGCGGCAGGGCGCGCAGGGAGATTAAACATTCAAGAAGAGAGATCTCGTGTCAGTGCCACACGGACTCAAGGGCCGGCCAGGGTCGTCCAACTCGTCACGAAGCAAGGTCCTCAATGTCCTGTGCCTGTGATTCAGAGTTTCAGATTGGCCAACCAAGGGAAGGCCGGACGAAGACGCGGAGCTATCGATTTTTTTGATAGCTGACATAAGACCGAATCAGATACAGATGTGTCAACGATTAGTTACTACTAGTAAATCACTCTCTCCATCCGGCCGGATGTTGCGATTGAGCAACATGCACGTATCCCACGTTCGCTAATTTGGATCAGTTATGGACACAGTTTGCATTTCCCTCGTCCCTCGAAATTAGCCTACTTATCCAGCTATGGATGTTGTTGTTAAAGAGCAGGACGGAAGGAACTCTTTGCTCTTTAATAAGAGAAAAGAGAAGAAAAATACATCGTTCATAGGAAAAACAATTGGGCCGAGTTAATTGTTGGGCTGTATTATTGTTCGGCAGGCACGCTCTCTATCCTGCTTGCGGCCTTGCGGGCCAATTGCCTCGCTGGGCCGCCAAAGAAGCCGAACGGGACGCCGAGGCAGACGGAGGCGGACGCAGGCATGGGAGAGGATTGGAGATGGTCTCGGGCTGCGTCTCCGTCTCGGCGTCGCTGGCTCGCTTCCCCATTGTTGCTGTTGGCTGCTGCTGCTCTATACTGTTGACGTTCGCATCTTGCTATGGTTTGCTATAGCAGCTAGTATACCGAGAACAGAAATCTAGTGAAGTAGTAGTGGCGCCGACGCGCCGTGGCGGAGGCGGTGCAGTGCAGGGGCGTGCAGTCGATGTGCACTCGCTTGTGACACAGGCCCCTACCAAAGAGGACATGCAATCACCACTGATCTGCCAGGGTCTGCGTGCATGCGTGAACAGAAGACTGCTGCTACGCTACGGTACATACAAACCGCGGAGCCAGGAGCCATGCACATGCCTTTGCCGGGTTCCAGTGAGGCGGTGAGAGGACCGGCCGCGCGTATCGGCACATGCATACGATAGCAACAGGATCATTGTTAGAACCTAGGATCGACGAACAATCAAAGAACAAAGGAACATGGATAACTTTTCGGCGACGAACGCCCCGGCCGCCAAACGGCCTGTATCTTGGTTTCTCTATTATTCTTTGAACTCAGTACACAATGAAACACGAGGGGAGACCTTCACGGTCGACCCATGCCAGCCGAGCCACAGACACCGCAGCGGCAACACACACCGGAACTCTCTCTCACACTCGGCTCAGTTTATACACGACGCTTACACGTTGGCTTTATAGCCCAGGCAACGCAGCTCTCACGTAACTACTACGCGATCTTCACGCGCACGAACGCATCTTCACCTGACCGCGCACGAACCGGCCTCTTCACGTAGGAGTACGCCACTAGCTCCTCCTTGAGATCAGCACTACTACCATCTAGGCCTCGTACGACTTGGCCAGTGCTGCATGCACGCACATGCTCCTACCGGCTGCACCTGGACACTAACAGACGAACTCCAACGTACGCACATACGTACGCATGAGCACAACACAGACACGCACTCAACGCACTAGTCTAATAAACTCAAGATTATCCTAACAATCATCACACAGCAAGCAGCCCGGCTAAGAGGCCGGCCGCTTTCCGCCGCACCATGATTGCAGCTGCAGCTGCTGCAAAAGGCTAATTGACCGTGAAAACGACGCGTCAGGCCGAGACCGGAATCGCACATACACACATCCTCCGGCCTCAATCCGCCGGGCGCCCGGCCGGGCCGGGGCCCCTGAAAGCAATACAAAGAGCTAGTCCGTGAAGCGATGAGTGGGGCGTGGTACTACTAGCTTAGCAGCCTAGCACCCGTGAGGCGCGCGAGGCCGTGACCGCGCCCGCGAGCGATGCGTTATATGATTGGGCTGGGCGTTATATCGGCGGCCTCCGGTGGGCTGGGCGAAGGGTGTTCGCGTCTCGTGACTTTGTGAGATCGACACTACACGCATGTGCACAATGCACAATAGTAGTAATGCGTGGCATAGCGCTAGTATGTGTACAGTGTAGGTCAGTAGATACTAAAATAGCACGTGCGGGTGACGAGTAATCTATGCTGCCAGGCCTATTGCGTCGTGTGACATCGCCATCTCATATGATTGAGGGGGTGTTGTTTAGACGGATACTTTCCAAGATAATCCCATCAGGCACGAGACAACAGGCCGTGTCTGGGCCACTACTAAGGCCCACGGGCGAGCACGGCCCGGCACGGCATATCACAAAAAGGCCGAATTCCGGCCTGCTAAGAGCCAGCCCACCCTAATCCCTTCCCTCTCCTGTCCCAACCGGCCAACCCCAGTACCCTACCACTCTCCCCACGCCACCCCCTCCCTAGCCGCCGCACGCCCGCACTTCAGGCGCTCGCTGCCTCCCTCACCGGCTCACCCTTGCGGGCTCGCGCTCCCCAGGTTCCCTCGCGGTCGTGGCTCGCCACTGCTACCACAACAGCTCTCCACGGCGGTGCTCGGCTTCGAGCCTTCGAGCGATGGCGGCGGCCCCTGCCTCCTCCACGCCTCTCGGCCCTCTCCCCACGAGTCCGCACCGACGGGCGACGGCGGCGGTGTTGGTATTTATTAACGCACACAGATTAATCCGCAAGCGTACGGATACCGTTGTACCTTTCACCTAAGAGTATTTCAAGGTATCGATTTTCCACGGGGAACGCGAAGTTAACTAGAAACAAATCAAGAACGTCCAAGGATAGGCGAGATATATATTTTTGGTGGGTAGAAAGGGGTTATCTAAAGTCAACTAGATGAAAAAGGATCAGACCTACTATACTAAACCTACTTTGGAGCAACAGTACCTTTCCAACTCTCGAAAAGATGAGAAAGAAGTAGCTGGGTTAGGCTGCCAAAAAGCTCTACGAAACACCAACTCCGACGTGGTGGAATACGAAGACCGACAGAGCTGTCACCTCTGGGGCTACCATAACTAACCGTAAAAATTGGACGCAAACTCAGGTAAACACTAGCCTAAACACCACGTCTACACCAATGAATGCTACTCTAATCGTGTACATTAACTAGAGCACTCAATACGAGCGGAGTTCCCATAAGCAAAGTAAAGAAATAACTGAATTTATTAAATAGAAAACTTAGAATTACCGACTGAAGAACTGAAGATGAATCGATGAAAAATTATCTCCGTAGAGGTACAAAGTTGAGGAAGATCCGACAGGCTGACTCCTCCTCAGATGTCTCTCCTCTCCTCTCTCCCTATTTTATAATTACAACTAGATGAACTAGAACTAGAACTAGATCAATTAGAGGGACATAACCCTAATTTATGTAGAAAATATGAAGCTCCGGGGTGTAGAATGCCTTCTGGAGGGAGCCTAGGGCGTCCTTATATAGGCCGAGGTGGAGTAGGGGGCAAGGAACCGCCATGTCATCGATCCGCGTCTCATGTTATATGCACCGTCGGATCAAACCGACCTTACATCGACGTCGGGATACTTTGCTTAGGTGCCAAGGAAGCGTGGGAGGAAGTTCCCAGAAGCCGGAGGCGAGGCGGCGCAGTGGAGGGCCACCCGGCCCCACCCTAGGGCTGGCCGGCGCTGCCCTGGGCCCAAACGTGTCTTCTTCGGTCTCCCGCAGTCCAGTGGTGTATGTTGGGTCGCAGATTTTGAGTCCGAACTCCGAATATAGCAAATGATAGGTTCGTTTCGATCGTCTCGACGAGCCCGTCGCAATGCTATAGTCCAATTCCTTATTTGAGATACTTTTATTGATGAAAAATTAAATATACCTGCAAACATCGGGAGAAAGCAAAATTCGTGGAACTTGTTAGTATAAACCCTACAACTATTGTCTATAATTTATTTTATCTCTTTTTGTTCAATAGTTGATGGTTATATTTAGTGTTTAACAAACGTCAACAAGTTCCCCCACACTTGCTCTTTGCTCGTCCCGAGTAAAGGTTAAGATAAAGACATAGCTATTCAAGATATAGGACCCGCATGCAGATTATTCCAAAATATTGCTTGTACCTGCGGGGTATGTGGAGTGGCTAACATGTCTCCTTAGTAGAACAGCTCTTGAAGCGAAGTCATCTTCCCGAATTCCTATCTCGGCAACTTGGAGTTTTTAAATTTTTTTTCACAAGAAAAGACATAGATCACTTTATACTCTCCAAATGGTACTCTCTGTCACTCAATGGTGTATGATTTCTCACCAAGACATAACTTAGGATTGCATTCTTTTCCTCCATACTTGTAAAAAGCTTATGTGGAGTTTTGGGTAGGGAAATATATAGCATACTTACCTTGCATATGTTGTAAAGTCAACCCCTGGATCCAAGGAGGAAAATGTCATACTCTTAGATCAAGAGGTGCATGTGTGTGGAATATTTGGTGGCTAACCTAATTCTACTTTTGCTCCTTGTAGACAAATCTATCTTTCTGAAACTTGAGGCTTATGTTGCAGGACAACATGGGCTAGCTCTTTCTTTTTTTCTTTTTGTCTTTTTTTCAGGCGGGCATCTGAGTACCCATTGTTTTATTCATTCGGACACTTGTCCATTTTTACCTCTCAGGCGGACATCTTTGTACCCATTGTTTTCTCTCACATCTCACACTTTTGCCTAGCCTCATGCCTCTTCTCTGCAACATGATTCTTTTGAGAAATAATAACAAGAACTTGGAGCATTTATTTGGATTAACCTATCAAGAATATTTTTGGTATTCACTCCTAGTGTAGGAGTAAAACATTTTGGGATGAATGGAAAGCATGTTTTTGCGTACTTCTAGTGTAGAAGTAGCATATGTATGTGGGTGTACGTGATCTTGATCTTGGGAGTATGATAAATCTCTTAACAAGGGTCAACAAGACTTGACAAAACTTAACACAAAGCAAGTAGCATGTGGAAGGTTTCTATCCTGTAAGTATGGCTCTGGTAGGAATTTCTCACCATGGAAGAGTATGTGATACTATGGTTTTTATAATTTTTATCAAAAGAAAATTCTCCAAGCACCTTGACCAGAATCGATAGGATTTCTAAGGCAGAACTATATCACACTCCACAACAACTCAGTCAATATGATTTTCCTATATGATATTTTCCCACAAGCATAAGTATATGTATATGGAACATTCTTTATGCAAGATTCTATCTCAAGTATGTCGCAAGCATGTCACCTTTCCAAGTTTTAATTTGAAAGTTTAAGCAAGTACATAACAAGTGCAAAACTCAGTAAACATATGAATACATCAGGAAAGATCAAACCGAGTTTCAGTAGTTTGTATGCAGACTCCTCCACTAGTTCATGATGTACTTCAGCGTATTCATGGTGCAGGTGTCACCTTCCCCCACACTTCTTCGAGACAATACCTGGCTTTTATTCATAGACAAAAAATGGTGAAAATAACAGGGACTCTTCTGGTGCGTAATACCAGAGAGTCAAAACCTACTAAATTAATGAACCAGCCTAAACTAGAAAGAACTAAGAACAAGACTGTATATATTTATTATTATTATTTATTATTTTCTTTTATTATTATTATTATTATTATTATTATTATCATTATTTTAAATTGGGTCACTAAATTGCAAAAATTCAATCAAGTCTACTTCTTCTAAGTTTTCGGGTTTAAAAAATATTTTCAAACGTTGGCCATTTACCTTGAATATAGCACCAGAGTCATCTTGAATTGTGATGGCACCATGTGTTGATGTATCAATCACCTTGAATGGTCCTTCCCATTTGCTTCGAAGTTTTTCATGACCAAAGAGCTTTACTCTTGAATTGAAGAGCAGAACCTTGTCCCCAGGCTTGAACTCCTTATGCTTGATTCTCTTATCAGGCCACCGTTTGGTTCTCTCTTTGTAAATCTTGGAGTTGTGGTAAGCCTTCTCTCTCCATTCTTCAAGCTCAGATATTTGCATTTGGCGATTCTTGCCAGCTAGATGGAGATCCATGTTTCATTTCTTGATTGCCCAATGAGCCCTGAATTCCAATTCTATAGGCAGATGGCATGTCTTTTCATATACAAGTTGATAGGGTGTCATGCCTATGGGTGTCTTAAATGCAGTTCGGTATGCCCAAAGTGCATCATTAAGCTTGTATTTCCATTTCTTCCCCATCTCATCTACGGTCTTCTGCAGAATGTTCTTAATTTGCTTATTTGATGTTTTAGCTTGACCACTTGTTTGGGGATCGTACGGTGTTGCAACATTATGCTTGACTCCATTTTCTGCCAAGAACTGTCGGAATCTTTTATCGATGAAATGTGGTCCTCCATCACTTATGACCAATCTAGGCATTCCAAAACGCGGGAATATGACTTCATTGAACATCTTCTTGGAGTGCTTGGAATCGGCGGCTCGACATGGTAATGCTTCTACCCACTTGGACACATAGTCAACTGCCACCAAGATGTATTCAGCATCTCCAAACTTTGGGACTGGTCCCATGAAGTCAATCCCCCAGCAATCAAACAGTTCCACTTGGAGGTTATTCGTGAGTGGCATAGCATCTCGAGTGTTGATGTTTCCATGCTTCTGACATCTGACACATCTTTTGACAAACTCCTTTGTTTCTTGATACATTGTTGGCCAGAAAAATCCACTTTGCCAAATCTTAGCATGTGTACGGAATGTTCCATAATGTCCTCCATAGGGTGATGAATGACATCTTTCTATGATCTTCATGCCTTCAACTGTTGGGACACACCTTCGTAGCAACCCATCGACACAGATCCTATAAAGATATGGATCGTCCCACATGTGGACACGACTTTCATACTTGAGTTTCCTCTTGTCTTCTCCTGGTGGTACATAACCTGCAACCATATAATTCACAATATTTGCGTACCAGGGATCGGAGTCTGTTACTGCGAGGAGTGTGTCGTCCCTTAGATAGTCATTGATAGGCAATTCATGAGTGTTTTTATATTGAAGCCTAGATAAATGGTCGGCTACCGAATTTTCTACTTCTTTCTTATCTCTTATTTCTATATCAAACTCTTGGAGTAGAAGAATCCATCGGATTAACCGAGGCTTAGCATCTTTCTTAGTGAGGAGGTATTTCAAAGCAGCATGGTCCGTATAAATTATTACCTTCGCTCCCACTAAATAAGATGTAAACTTGTCTATTGCAAAGACAACAGCCAACAACTCTTTTTCTGTGGTAGCAAAATTGAGTTGTGGCCCAGACAAGGTTTTGCTAGCATAGGATACAGCATAGTGCTTTTTATCATTTGTTTGGCCTAAAACAGCACCAACCGCAAAGTTGCTAGCATCGCACATGATTTCAAAAGGAAGATTCCAATCAGGTGGTTGGATAACTGGAGCTGAAATGAGTGCCTTCTTGAGAATTTCAAAAGCTTCGTAACACTCATTGTCGAAAATGAAAGGTGCATCTTTGGCTAGAAGGCTAGTCAGGGGCCTAGCGATTTGAGAAAAGTTTTTGATGAAACGCCTATAGAACCCTGCATGGCCTAGAAAGCTACGAATGCCTTTTACATTTGTGGGAGGGGGAAGTTGCTCAATGACTTCAATTTTTGCTTTGTCCACCTCTATCCCACGTTCGGACACCTTGTGTCCTAGCACTATTCCTTCTCAGACCATAAAATGGCATTTTTCCCAGTTCAGGACTAAGTGCTTTTCTTCACACCGTTGTAAGACTCTGTCTAAATTCTCAAGACAATCATTGAAGGTTTTGCCATAGACAGTGAAGTCATCCATGAACACCTCCATGATTTTCTCAATCATGTCTGAGAAAATGGACATCATGCACCGTTGGAAAGTAGCAGGAGCATTGCACAATATGAACGACATTCATCGGTATGCGTAAGTTCCATACAGGCATGTGAAAGTAGTCTTACTTTGGTTATCAGGGTGGATCAGGATTTGTACCCGGAATACCCATCAAGGAAATAAAAGAAGGAATGGTTTGCAAGCCGTTCTAACATCTCATCTATGAACGGTAATGAAAAGTGATCCTTCTTAGTGGCATTATTTAGCTTCCGGTAATCAATGCACATCCACCACCCATTGACGGTTTGTTGAGGGATGAGGTCATTCTTCTCATTCCTTGCGACCGTCATTCCTCCTTTATTTGGCACTACTTGGACAGGGTGAAAGGTTCTAGTATGGCTAGAGGGGGGGGTAAATAGCCTAATAAAATTTTTACAAAGAACTTAGACCAAGAGGTTAGTAACAAATATGGCTAAATGTGCAATGCTAGTGCAACTACTAACCTAGGCAAGCCACCTACACAATTCTAGTTAATTCTTAGTTTTAAGCCACACAAGCAAGCTAGCAAAAGCTAAAAGACTACACAACTACACAAGACAAGAAAACAAGCTACTTTGCACAAGAATAAGAAAGGAATGATCGTCGATTAAACCTTTGCCTTGTGAGGAAGCCAATCACCGGGACAATCAATAAGTCACTCACCCGAAGGTGAGGAAATCAATAGAGACACTAAGCTTTATCCCCGAGGTTCACGTGCTTGCCGGCACGCTACGTCCCCGTTGTGTCGACTTCAACCGGTGGTTCGGTGGCTAATCGGTATCACACACCGAGCCTACACTAGAGGCCACAAGAACCTACCACGGAGGAAGTAACTCAAAGACACGAGCAATCTACTAGAGTTACCTTTGAGCACTCCACTCGGCGAAGGCACAAACCGGTGGTTCGGTGGCTAATCGGTATCACACACCGAGCCTACACTAGGGGCCACAAGAACCTACCATGGAGGAAGTAACTCAAAGACACGAGCAATCCACTAGAGTTACCTTTGAGCACTCCGCTCGGGGAAGGCACAAGAACCCCTCACAATTGCCGGGTGTGGGCAAGCACAATCACCAAGCTCCTCCACACCTTCTTCTCCTCCAAGCCATCTAGGGACACGGCAATGTCCCAAGAGAATAAGAACTGAACCAAGGCTTGCTCTCAAGTGCTCTAGAATGCAAATCACAAGCAATGATGCACTTGAGGTTCACTCAATCTCACTAAGGATGATCAAGATGATGAACTAGTGAGAGACTGGGAGGTTAGAATGCAACAAAGTGTATGACAATGATCCAAGTGTGCAAGTATATCACCAAGTGACCTGAGAGGGAGTATAAATACCCCTAAGTGCAATCCTAGCCGTTACCCACCGAAAAACAGCCGTTAACACGTTTTTCGGGGCGTCGGACCGACCGTCGGACCGACAGTGTCGGACCAAGCGTTAGCGTCCGACGCTCTAGATCTCGCCACGTGTTAGCTCGATTCAACCACAGCCGCTGGATCGCAACGGCTACTTCTCGCGCTCAACTGTGGACCGTCGGACTGGGGGCACCGGACTAAATGCTCCGTCCGACGCCCTATTCCCAGTACACTGCGTGCGTACCGTCGGACTCTTCAGCGAACACCGTCGGACCAACGAAACGTACAGTCCGACGCTTCCAGAGAAGTTTAAAACCGAGAAAACTGCGTCGGCGTCGGACTAAGCTTCAGCGTCCGACGCTCTCAGATTGCGCCACGCGTCACACCTCGCTGCTCGGCACCGTCGAACTAGAGTGGGCAATGGTCCGACGCTCGTAAAACGAGCGTCTGACGCTCACCATTGGCCAGAACTAGGGTTAGGCGTCGGACTCTACTCAATGGTCCGACGCTGCCCCTCTGCACAGTCCGACGCTCACTTCTCAGGGTTTTTCAAGTCTATTTCTCACCCCTTACTTCTATGTGCTAACACTCAAGGTCTTCAACACTTGTGCACAGTGTGTTAGCATTTTGCAAACATTTTTCAACGGTTTTCAAAGAGATTCTCTAGGTTGGTTAGATCAATGCACATGAGATGCAACCTAGAGCACTTGAAAGTAATCCAATAGTTTAGTTCTCCCCTCGATAGTCGGCTATCTATCCTAAATGTGATCACTCCCACTTGGAGTCTTGATCACTAAAAGAAAATCCCTATTTGGATATATCTTAGTCTCTAGCTTTCCTTCTTTAAGTCCTTTTCTTTCTCCTTGATCATTTCATCTTGATCTTCACTTGAGCTCAGGTCATCTTCCTCCCTATCACTATTCTACTCTTGGCTATACATACTTAGCACTTAGATTAGTAACTAAGTTTCATCAATTACCAAAACCAAACTAGGGTCTTTCACAGGGCTTACCCACTCATTATGAGGTACAGGATAAATAATCCCAGCGTGCAGGAGTTTGAGGACCTCTTTCTTAACAACCTCTCGCATAGCATTGTTAAGTCTCCGT
Organism: Eremochloa ophiuroides; assembly: GCA_038502445.1. Taxonomy (NCBI): domain Eukaryota; kingdom Viridiplantae; phylum Streptophyta; class Magnoliopsida; order Poales; family Poaceae; genus Eremochloa; species Eremochloa ophiuroides. The sequence continues at coordinate 66,426,233 of JAHLJS010000005.1, read as the reverse complement.
TGTGGCTCCCTTGAAGGTGTGGAATCATGCTCGATATGCAATGTGTGCAGAGAGCAGAGCTAATGCCCTTGAGGTCTTCAAGTGAGTAGCCTATGACCGCTTTATGTTTTTTTAGGACAGTGACAAGTTTATAAGTTTCTTCTTGGGAAAGCTTGTCACTTATGATAACAGGGGTTTCTCGATTATTGTTCAGAAAAACATACTTTAAGCCAGAAAGAAGTGATTTTAGCTCAATTGAGGGTTGTGGTGGCACTTCTGTTTCGTCTAATTCAACAGGCTCTGCCAACTCTTCCTCTTCTTGAATAAAGTGTTCATCATCGAGAATTGGTTGGGCCATGTCTTCTAGAGATGCCATTAAGACCTCCTCAATTGGGTCTTGTTCGGGCTTGGGTTCTACTATTGCATTAGTTGAGCGTGCAAGCGAGATGGCAATAGGAGGACTTTCTAATTTTAGGTCTAAGATACCTTGCTTTGGTCGCTCTTGAAAGAGTGTCCCAAAAGGCACACCAATCAAGAGGGATGTGTCCCAGATGTCGTAGATATGAAAATCTAGATGATATTCAGAACATCTTATTTGCAAAGGGATAGACCTTATGACCCCATAACTTTCTAGAGTAACTCTAGAAGGAATTCTTATAAGCCTATGAGATGGAATCACGAACTCGTTCGGGCATAGCTGTTCGGCCAAAACCTTTGAAATAATATTCATCCCAACGGTAGGACTATAGTGAGCCTCTATGGTGGTTCTCTTAAGGATGCAAGGGATGATGTCTGAGGGAGCAATAATTCGGGCTACCTCAGTGGATAACTCTGATTCTGCCAACCACTCATGACTCATGACGGTCGATAATCCTTTAATGTGTTCTATAAGAAAAGGTTCATTATGTGGACCATCGTCATCCTTAGATGGCACTGAATGTGCCAGAGGCTTCACTTGAACAGGTAAATTCGAGGCGTTTCCAAAATCTTCAAAAAGGCCATCCCCGATTTCAAAGGGGAACATGGAAGGATTGGGTTCATCATCTTCCAAAATGTGTTGTGTTCCCATAGTGGGAGGTTCTTCGACAACTAAATCATCAGAAGGATTTGAAGGAATTTCAGATTCAGTTGTGTCTACCTCCTTTTGTTGGTCGGGGCTTGACTTGACTTTTTCTTCTTCTTCTTCAAGAAATTCATCAAGAATGCCTGTGTAAGGGGTGTTTTCTAGAATTTTCTCTAAAATAGCTTTCCCTTCACTAATGGTTTTGTGCAAGAATGAACCTCCAGAAGATAAGTCGAGATGTAGAGCAGCTTCCTTTCTAAGACCAAGTTGGAAGTGGCTAAGAAGCACGTTGTCAGGCAAGGAAAGGGTTGGACCGTATTGATAAGATTTATGAATCTAGCCCAGGCTGCTCCTATGGTCTCTTTCTCCTTTTGTTGAAAGGTAAGAATTTCTATTCGAAGAGCGGCGATCTTGGAAGTTGGGAAGAAAGCAAGACAAAATTTGTCCCGAAGTTTTTCCCAATTTCTATCTACACTTCTAACGTTATGATCATACCAATGTCTCTCCCTCTCAGAAAGAGAGAACGGAAATAAAATCCATTTCAAGGTCTCATGTGTCATGCCAGAAATAGTCAAGCAAGCACATAATTGCTCAAATTCTCTAAGGTGAATGTAGGGATTTTCGTCTTCTAATTCAGAGAAGGGTTCCTCCCGAACCATGGCTATGAAACCAGGGCGAATTTGAAAGCCATCCGTAAGAATAGGATGTGATGATGGTGGTGACTCTAGTAATTCACCCTTTGGAGCGAAAAATTGGTAAATGGGTGTGGAATCCATGTGGTAAGGGTGGTGGTAAGAAAATAAATGATACACGGACGAACTTGGTTCAATCCCTGAACAACTACCGTTCCCCGACAACGGCGCCAAAAAGCTTGTTGGTATTTGTTAACGCACAAAGATTAATCCACAAGCGCACAGATACCGTTGTAGCTTTCACCTAAGAGTATTCCAAGGTATCGATTTTCCACGGGGAACGCGAAGTGAACTAGAAACAAATCAAGAACGTCCAAGGATAGGCGCGATATATATTTTTGGTGGGTAGAGAGGGGTTATCTAAAGTCAACTAGATGAAAAGGATCAGACCTACTATACTAATCCTACTTTGGAGCAACAGTACCTTTCCAACTCTCGAAAAGATGAGAAAGAAGTAGCTGGGTTAGGCTGCCAAAAAGCTCTACGAAACACCAACTCCGACGTGGTGGAATACGAAGACCGACAGAGCTATCACTTCTGGGGCTACCATAACTAACCGTAAGAATTGGGCGCAAACTCAGGTAAACACTAGCCTAGATACCACGTCTACACCAATGAATGCTACTCTAATTGTGTACATTAACTAGAGCACTCAATACGAGCGGAGTTCCCATAAGCAAAGTAAAGAAATAACTGAATTTATTAAATAGAAAACTTAGAATTACCGACTGAAGAACTGAAGATGAATCAATGAAAAATTATCTCCGTAGAGGTACAAAGTTGAGGAAGATCCGACAGGCTGACTCATCCTCAGATCTCTCTCCTCTCCTCTGAAACGACCTCGATTTCCGCGAAGGGAAATCCACAGGCTCGAATTGTAATTCAACAGATTGCTTGGGACAATCTATGAAATTACCCATATCTCAGTTGATACCAGGATCCATACAACGGTAATTAAGTCTTACATAAGCATTTATTACATCGCCACATTGGCGGAATCAACATTCAGAGAAGCTTTAGAAGATGCGAAAGCGATTCATCCTTCACGGCCAACTTGAGTGTAGCACGTGACCCTATTCCTCGTCATCATTTCCCTCGAAGTCGTACTCATTCTCGTCACCTGACAGCAAATTTATCAGTACGATTTGTACTGGCCACGGAGCCCACCTATGCAGCATTTGCTTTGTGGAAAGTGGATGCAAGGCTATACAAGCAGACCTATAGGCTGAGGTTTTCCTATGCAGCTGTAATCAATGTTTAATTAGTCAAGTTTTATCACCAGTTAACACCATCATCCCTTTTCCCATCACCACACCTCACATACCCACACCTCACTCTCATTCGACAGGCCCAACTCCCTCTCGGGCCTATCTCAGCGGCACACTACCACAACGGGTACACTGCCGGAAAAATGTTATCCAGGGGGAGAAAAGAATATGCTCTCATCTAATAGTGGTTGCAGAAACATTAGGAAAGGTCCATAGCCATCGAGTTGGCTTATGTATCGATCGATCAACCATACACTCTGCAGAGGTTTTACTACTCACAAGATTAGCCATCATCGATGCTGTACAATCATCTAGGCAGAATTCTGGGTGCTTGCTTGCCTAGGTCGGTACCACCCTACCACTCAGCCCTGAGATATTCCGGATCCAACACCGTCATGCTGAGACTGGGAGACGCAGTACCGGGCCCCATCAGTGGTACTGCGCATCTAGAACGGTACGGGAATCTGCCATCCGTCACCGTCCACCCTTATCACCTCTCAACCTAGCAGTAGTGGCACCGCCCTACCAAGTAGTCCAGCCGTCTCCCGCCCATCAGAAGCGAGTGAGTAGCAAGGGAATCCAGATGTTTCCGGTCACTAGTCAGATCCTAGGTTGTGACCAAGTAGGCATCTCCACTTAGGGGATACTCTCCCCGTGCCATCACGGCACCTCCGCTCACGGGACTTCAATGCACATCCCGGAACCACCTCATAAGTCATTACCCGCCACAGGTATCTCTCGTGGGGATGCCCAGGTTGCACCCCCGGCATGACTTGCCTCACGGGCTTGTCTCACAACCCACTTGGTCGACATCAACCCTTACTACGCACCCAAGACGTACGCAGCACTCTCTCCCAGTGGTTATAATCAGTTATGCACCGTCCCAATTCTACCACATAGCATATAGCATGTCGTAAGTACTGGAAGAGTAACAGTAAATTAAGCAGCAGCTAACCTAGCAGCGGATAGCAGGGTAAAGTCTTATCAAGGCAGGGAATTCAAATATACTACCATGCAACCAATCCATACATAATCATAAAGCAATAGCAACAATGTCATTTGCAATGCGTAAATAGGATCTAAGGATTTGGTGGGACGTGGCACCTTCGTAGTCGTCTCCTAGCTCCTGAAAGTACTCGTGGTTGTCTTCCTTAGTCAGATCCTCCTCCGGCTCTGAAATCGAACACGAAATAGTCGCGTCGGCGACTCCTATAGAGTATTTCAAAAAAATCCAATAAAATAAAGAGCCAAATGCACACAAACATAGTCTTAGATTGTAGATCTCATTTTTCTGAGAATTTTGATATATGGTGCGCAATTTTTGGACATCGAATGAATAAGTTATGAATTTCCGAAGATTATCCTATTTTCTGAAAATGGGAAAATTGGTCGGTTAATCAGGGGCAGTTCGGGATTGGTCCACGTGGCGCGCGGGTCCAGTAGTGCGGCATGTGGCGCCTCATCAGAACACAGACCCGATGGTCGCCCACCAGGTGTTCGATGCTGGTTCCCAGAGAGTCGCTGGCGTCGGCGTAGCTCGGCGGAGCTCGGCGGTAGCTCGGCGGTGGTCGGGGGTAGCTCGGCGGAGCTCGGCGGTGGTCGGGGGTAGCTCGGCTGAGCTCGGCGTAGCTCGGCGGTGGTTGGGGGTAGCTCGGCGGAGCTCGACGTAGCTCGGCAGGGCTCGGCGTAGCTCGGCGGGGCTTGGCGGAGCTCGTCGTACCTCGGCGTAACTCGACGGAGCTCGGCGTAGCTCGGCGGGGCTCGGGCGAATCGGACATTCGGGCGCCGAGGGTGCCGCTCTCCCGAGCTCTCCCAGGGAGGCTCGGGCGAATTGGAGATTTGGTGCACCGAGGGTGCCCCTCTCCCGAGCTCTCCCGGGGAGGCTCGGGCGAATCGGAGATTTGGTGCGCCGAGGGTACCGTTCTCCCGAGCTCTCCCGGGGAGGCTCGGGCGAATCGGAGATTTGGTGCTAGCAGGGTTCCAGGGCGTCTGTTCAAGGCGGCGGTGTCTCTCCGGTGCGGCGGACGATGACATGGCGGCGATGACCATATTTCGGCAAGACAGGGCTCGGCTTTCCCCAATTGGCGTGCTCAGGCAGTCGTCCGACCAGATGGTGGCGGGTTAGAGTCGTGGTATGGCCTCCTTCTCTCCCTCGGCATACGGCGGTTCTCCGACGAGGTGAAGGCGCACGTAGCCAAGGCGACAGACATGATTCGGGGCTCGGCTATCTACGCGGCGGTGCTGAGGCAGACTTGGCGAACCTCGTCGGCCTCTCTCCGCAGCGCGAGGCGATCGGGGGTACTCGAAACGGATTTAGGCGAGGCGGATCGTGTCGGCGGTGATCACGTTTCCCCGAGAACGCACCTCGCGGTGTTCCGGGCTATGGAGGTTCGATCTTCCGCAACTAAGCTTGTCCGAGGTGGTCGGTTTTTGTTCCTGGTCGCGGTATTGAGATGCTCCGGTCATTGGCGGCGATGTCGCCGCGACTGTGAGGTTCTGGCGGGGCTAAGGTCTTCTAGGAGATGTATACGCCTCCAGGGTCTATGGCGATGGTATACCAACTACCAATTTTGGCTACCGAGATTCCCAAGGTGCTCGGTTGTGGCGGCGGCTGACGACGGCAAGGTGATTACGGTCTCGTTTTGGCATAACCGGACGTGGTTCAGTCAAATTGGCGTGACTAAACGGGCATACGTCCGCTTAGTGGTGAACTAGTGACAGGGCAGGGCCTCCTTTTGGCTCCGGTCCGCGGCGGCGCTCCGGCGAGGTCGCGGTGCATTGCGGATGAGGCTTCCTCTAGCGCTTAGATCCGCGTAGCTAGCTCAAGGGGTCGGGGCCTTGCTCCACGACGCTCTAACCTATACGGGTGCTAGTCGGATTGCTCGGAATGGGTGATTCGGCGTCGGAACGCGTCGGTGGTGAGCGCGCTCCGCCGAGAACGCGTCGTGCTGCGTTCTCGGTCTAGCAAGCTTGTAGTCCGGGGGTTTCGGCCGGTCGCATGAGTGCATGGTGCAGGTGATCTTCCTGAGCCGGTAAAGGCTCATGCCTGCGCGTCCCGTGGGCGGAACACCATGGCAAAAGCAGGGCGAGGTTCGGACATGGTGTGCGATGGCTCACCGTGGTGTCGGTGAAGCTAGGATGGCGGTGCAGTGGTGAGTCGGAGCCGTGCAGAGCGATCGCAGTGCCGTGCCGCTCCTCGTCCGCAGCTCGGGCTTCTCCTCCGTGTCCGGCTCCGGCGTGCTCCGCGGCGGCGGCGCTCCGGCAGCTTCTCCTCCTCTGCTCCGCCCTTCTCCTACGCTCTCTCTCTCTCTCTCTCTCGGTTTGGTGCAGTGTGCTGGTCTGTGCCGCGGTGGCGGTGAGGGGAAATGAGGGTAGGGCTTCGGGGTGAGCTCCTTTTTATAGGCGAGCTTGGCCAGCTCCAATGGCGAACAGTCCTGATCGCGCTCGACCGATCGAAGGGCCGTGGCTCGAGTGGATCTAGGGCTCCGGATGGGCGCGGGTTCGCTTGGCGGCCAAGAAAGGAGGGGACAGGAGGGGAACAGCGGGGTCAGGGCTCTGCCATGCGTGGCACTGTCGGTCACGCCATTTGCGTGACACCCCCGGCAGGCGCGTCGCCTTCGTGAGGAAGAGAAACAGTGGAAGGGGAAGGCGGCTGACATGCGGGCTCGGGTTGGCAGCGAGCGCGAGCGCGAGCGCATGTGTGCCGGTCGCGCGCGCGTTGCCGGGCCGCAACGTGGGCCGACAGGCTGGCTTCCTTCTTCCTCTCTTCTTTTTCTATTTTCACTTAAGTGTATAAATACATATATTACCCATTTTAAATATTGAGTAATTACAAACATAAATTGCAATAAATCCCAAATGTGATGCATAAGTTATTATTCTATGTGAATGGAATTAAAATGCAAGCTATACTCCTTCATTACCAAATTCATAATGAAACCTATATGCTTGCACAAGGAAAAATGGGTTTTCACAATAAATAAATGAAAAATTTTAATTGGTTGGGATTTTTAGGTTGTGTGGATTTTTAGGGTTGTTACAGTCCTCCCCCCTCATTAGGATCTCGACCTCGAGATTCAGAGATAACGTACCCATCGAAGAGGTAAGGAAACATAATCCGCAAGTCCGATTCTTTCTCCCACGTAGCTTCCCTTTCAGTGTGATTGCTCCATTGTACCTTGCACATCGGAATGGTTTTGTTTCGAGTCTCCTTTGTATCCTATGCCAAGATCTTGATCGGATGTTCCTTGTATTCAAGTGTGTCTTGCAGGTCTAATGCATCCGTAGGAACTTGCTCCTCGGGAAGCTTCAAACACTTCCTTAATTGCGAGACATGGGACACGGGGTGTACTCCAGATAATTCCTCCGGTAGTTCCAGCTTGTAAGCAAGCTTTCCAACCCTTTTACAGATCTTGTATGGCCCAACATATCTTGGTGCCAATTTCCCTTTTACGTGGAATCTGACGATGCCACGAAGTGGAGATACCTTGAGGTAGACATAATCCCCAACCTTGAACTCAAGCTCTCTACGTCTTCTATCTGCATAACTCTTTTGCCTACTCTGTGCAATTCTCAAATTTTCTCTGACCTGTGCTACGCCTTCCTCTGCTTCTACAATCTTAGCAGGGCCAAAGAAGGCCCTCTCTCCGGGTTCTGACCACATTAGCGGGGTCCTGTAGGGTCTCCCATACAATGCCTCAAACGGTGACATCTTGAGGCTTGTTTGATAGCTGTTGTTGTACACAATTCAGCGTGGGGTAAGCAGCTTTCCCAACTGGTCTTGTATTTTATCACACAAGCTCGGAGCATATCTTCGAGAATTTGGTTCACTCTTTCTGTTTGACCGTCAGTTTGTGGGTGATAAGCCGTGCTATAGTCCAGCTTGGTTCCGATGGATTTGTGCAAGGCCTGCCAGAATCGAGACGTGAATTGTGAGCCTCGATCAGATATTATGCTTGTGGGTGCCCCGTGTAGTCTCAGAATGTGGGTTATGTATAAATCCGCCAGCCGTTCGGCCTCATAGCCAATGCTGATGGGAATGAAGTGAGCGACTTTGGTCAAACGGTCGACTATCACCCAAATCGAATCGTGTTTCTTCTCGGTGCGGGGTAACCCAACGATAAAATCCATCGAAATGCATTCCCATTTCCATTCTGGAATTGCGAGGGGTTGTAGTAGGCCGGCTAGTCGTTGATGTTCGGCCTTGATTCTGCTGCAAGTGTCACATCGGGCTACATGCCCTGCAATGTCTGCCTTCATATTCTCCCACCAGAAGTGCTTTCTTAGATCATGGTACATCTTGGCTGACCCTGGGTGAATGCAATATTTGGAGTCATGCCCTTCTGACAGAATCTCTTCTCGTATCGCTGAATCCGTCGGTACGCAGATTCTATCTTTGTACCATACAGTTCCCTGCTCATCTTCTCGGTATTCGGGGCCTCTTCCCAGCTTCATCAATCCACGGATATAGTCTATCTCAGGACAGTTCTTTTGCGCTTCATGGATCCGTGAGGTGAGATTGTACTCGACGCGAAGCTCATTTAGCATGCCATAGGAGATTACCTCGAGCTGGAACGCGTCAAACTCTGTCCTGAGCTCAGACGGCATAGACTTGGTGATGAGGGTATGGCAGTAGCTTTTGCGGCTAAGTGCATCAGCGACTACGTTAGCCTTTCCTGGGTGGTAATGGATCTCAAGATCATAGTCCTTGATGAGTTCTAGCCATCTGCGCTGCCTCATATTCAGATCTTCCTGTGTGAAGAAGTACTTCAGGCTCTTGTGGTCAGTGTATATGTCACACTTGTTGCTCATCAGATAGTGTCTCCAAATCTTGAGTGCATGTACCACGGCTGCAAGTTCTAGGTCATGAGTCGGGTATCGCTGCTCATGTTCCTTCAACTGTCTTGAGGCATAAGCTATCACTCTTCCTTCTTGCATTAGTACACAGCCCAAACCTTGCCGAGAGGCGTCACAATATACAACAAAATCTTTGTGAATGTAGGGTAGGGCTAGTACAGGTGTAGTAGTGAGCTTCTCCTTCAAGGTCTGAAAACTCTTCTCACATTCAGGAGTCCATATAAACTTGTTCTCTTTCTTCAGCAAGTTGGTCATGGGTCTTGCAATCTTGGAGAAATTCTCAATAAATCTGCGATAGTATCCCGCAAGTCCCAAAAAGCTTCTGATTTCTGACACATTACAGGGTTGTTCCCACTCTTTCACAGCTTCAATCTTGGCTGGGTCTACCGCGACTCCTTCTCCTGACAGTACGTGTCCAAGGAAAGCAACTTCCTCAAGCCAGAATTCGCACTTGGAGAATTTGGCGTATAGCTGGTTGCGAGACAACATCTCCAATACGGTCCTCAGATGATGTTCATGTTCCTCTTTTGTGGCTGAATAAACCAATATATCATCAATGAATACCACCACAAACTTGTCTAGCTCATTCATGAAGATCTTGTTCATCATGTTCATGAAGTATGCTGGAGCATTAGTGAGTCCAAATGAGACTACTGTGCACTCATACTGTCCATATCTAGTGACAAATGCAGTATTCGGGATATTCTCTTCCCTGATCTTCATCTGATGGTACCCTGATCGGAGATCGATCTTCGAGAAGTACTTGGCCTTACTCAGTTGATCTAACAGATCATCGATGCGGGCAGTGGGTACTTATTCTTGACTGTGACCGCATTCAGATTCTGGTAGTCAATGCACATCCTCATCGTGCCATCCTTCTTCTTGACAAACAAAACGGGAGATCCCCAGGGCGAAGCACTAGGCCTAATGAAGCCCTTCTTCAGTAATTCTCCCAGCTGCTTCTTGAGTTCTTTCAACTCATCAGCCGACATTCTGTAGGGTCTTTTGGCAATCGGTGCAGTCCCTGGCATCAGCTCTATAACAAACTCCACATCTCTATCGGGTGGCATTCCTGGCAACTCCTCTGGAAATACGTCATTGAACTCATCGACCACTGGCAAATCTCTGAATGTCAGCTCTGTCTTATCTGCTTTAGTCTCCAGGGCACATAGGAGGGATTGGACTCTCTCGGTTTGGGGTACACATCGGACAGCTGTTCCCCAAGGGTGGGTTACCTGAACATATCTAGGTGAACAAGATATCACTCCCCGGTGTTTGGTTAGCCAGTCCATGCCTGAGATGACATCTAAGTTATTAGAGGGTAGTAGGGTTAGGTCAGCTCGGAAGTCAAGTCCCTCGATTGTGATTATCACTCCCCTACATATGTGAACGTTTCTGAAGGTTCCTAAGGGCGAGCTAGTTAGGATGGGGTTTGCTCTCGGGGTTACAAGTATGTTATGCTTTCGTGCATATGCAGATGAAATGTATGAATATGTAGCTCCCGAATCGAACAGAACTGTAGCCATGTTACCCTGAACTAGGAACGTACCGTACACAGCATCAGGTGCAGCTTCAGCTTCCTCAGCGGTCATGTGGTTCAGTCTTCCTCGGGTAGCAGATCCCCGGTTCGGTGTGCCCTGTGTAGCTGCTGGTGCACGGTTGAGGTCGGGGCACATAGCCACACGGTGTCCAGGCCTTCCGCATCCGAAGCAAGTGGAGGGCGCACTGCCTGCTGCGGTTGTCGCAGGAGCCTTCCAGTTGCTTGTCCTCGGTGTGTTGGTAGCCGGGACGGGTGTGTTCTGCACAGCTCGAGTCGGCGCAGGGTAGGTCTGAGCGGGGCGGTGGTAGTTGCTGTTGTTGGTACCACCACGGCTCGTTCCCGAAGAAGGTCCCTGGCGAGTCCGGAAAGGCGGGGGTGCTTCCGTTCGCTGTCTCTGGGGTGGAGCAGTGCGAGCGGGTCCCTCAGAGCGGCGCTTCTTTCCCTTGTTCTGGGCCTCGAACTCCAGACGTGCTTCTATGCGATCCTTCTCGATCTCAATACAGCGGTCAATCAGCTCACGCAGAGTGTAGCCCTTGTTCCCTGACAGAGCCAACCTGATCTTGGTCTGAAGTCCCTTCCTGTAGTAGTACATCTTTTCCTTCTCAGAACTCACGCAAGACGCAGGCACGTAGCGGAGCAAGCAGTTGAAGCGGGTGGTGTACTCGTGGATCCGGTCAGCTCCCTGGGAGATGTTGCGAAACTCGTTTTCCTTGGCCTCCATGACTCCCTCAGGAATGTGGTGGTCACGGAAAGCCTCGGTGAACTCATCCCAGTCAATGCGGGCTGGGTCCTCGTGAGCGCTGGTGTAGTTGTCCCACCATGCTCGTGCAGCACCGGTCAGCTGGTGGCTAGCAATCCCAACACACTCCTCGTCGGAGCAAGTGGTCAGGTCCAACTTCTTCTCCATCTCTTTAAGCCAATCGTCGGCAGCGAGGGGATCGCTGTCGGTCCCGTCGAAGGTGGGTGGCCTCAGCTTCAGGAAACCCTCCAGTTTCCTTTGGAAGTCATTCTGGGGTGGCCCATGGTGCCTGTTCATCCCAGTAGCTATGGCATTCAGCAGCTGGGTCTGCTGTGCCATTACTTCTGCCAACGTTGGTGGCGGCGGCGGCGGCGGTGGCGGAGGCACATTCTCGCCCTGTGGTGGCGGATCGTTCACCGGCGGTGCATCCTCTGCCCGGCGCAGCTCTTCTTCCAAGTTAACTCCAGCTCGCCTGCCAGCTGGGCGTCCACGGTTGCGACCACGCCCGCGTCCTGGCGCAGGTGCGGGGGAGGGCTGGCGGTTCTCCAGGCGCGCGGAACGTCTCATTGACATCTGAAGTTATTAGGTACATGCTCAGTGCACTAATAATCTTGTAGTGGTTTAAGTAGGAGTTAGATGTTTTCACCGATTTAAATGAATTAAAATATTTTTCATGCTATCCTACACTCAACCAAAGAAGCATAGAGATCCATAAGAAGCATAAGATCCAAATGTCACTCATCACATGGTTATTATTATATAAAGGATGTTCCTAGCTGCTAAGAAGATCGTGCTATGCGCAGATAGCCAATGACAGAATAACTCATGGTATCATTAGTCTAAGGGCCACGCAGGGTCCCATAAGCTACTGGTGCATAAGGTCGAGTACGGCGTCGGGTATGCGGCTGTCCTCTGCCTCGATCTCATCGTCGGTCATGGTCAGGCGCTTGACATAGTCAAGAGCTACAGCTAGCTCTGGGGTGGCCTCAATCTCCTGCATCCTTTGAGATGGACACGCTCCCAGGTTGAGCGTAGTGGGTGGTACGCGGAAGTCTCCCTCCCGGGGCTTCACCATCTCCAGTGGGGGAAGCGAACTCTGTGCCTTCCGGACCTCAATAGCTCTCCTGGCATCGGACTGCTTCCAAGCTGTCTCTGTCCTCCGTAGCATGTCCTTTAGGAACTCCACCATCTTCACGCGGTCGATCAGAATCCCTTGGTTGCGGGTGGACTTCTCCTCGGCTTTCTTCAACTGCTTCTCCAACTCCCTGATCCTGGAGCGCAACGTGCTCATCTCGACTCCTCTATCTCTGCTCCTCTGCTCCCTCTCAGCAAGCGCTCTCTCCTTGTCGTCCAGCCTCCTCTGTAATCCCAATACTCTGCTGTTCAGGTAGTCATTGCGAAGCCCAAAATCTCCGATCTTGTCTCGTAAGTCGGCGATCTCGGCTCGGTGTAACTCATCACGGCGCTGCATCTCCAGCTGCAAGTCAGTGACTGCTCTGCTCAAACTCTCCAGGGTCTGAGTCCCTTTCTGCAAACTGTCCTCGACCTCTGCCATGCGTGCTCGGTCACGCTGCCTCCTTTGCTCCAATGAGCTGATGAACTCGTCCTGCTCCTGGAGGTAGTGTGCCACTGTGCGTAGGCAAGGGTCAGTCTCGGCCTGAACAATCTGGCTGGTGTACAGAATCCTCTAGATGGGGTCAGGGTGCAGCTCCAAGGCCTGAGGTAGCAGACGGAAGTGGGTCCCCTTATGGTACTCGTATGCTGTGTACACAACTGCGCGTAGTACCTTGCGGGAGACGGACTGTACTCCGTCCTCCACAGTCTCTCCAGCAGTGTAGTCAGTAAAAACCGGCATTCCTGGAAGGGTCAGGCTGACGGGTGTCTCAACTCTAGTAGTGACAGGTCCTTCAAACCTCTCAGCCTCGACAAGCTTCCCTCGGCTGAAGTACTGGATCTGGTCAGACGGTGCTCCCAGCTCCTCCAATACCTGGCGTAGTACCATGGCAAATCCGCCGTGGTTCCTTCCGTTGATCGGGATCTCAATAGTGCCGTCGTGCAGTGGACGAAGTGGTGGTCCAAGGCTGGTCATCTGCGAATTTTTCAAGAAACGGATTAGCAGGTCCTTGTATTAGATGAGCCATTGCATAAAAAGTGAATGCAAGGTCGGTAATATAATCGAAATAGAGTCTGGCTTGCTATTCTAACGTCTATTTTCTATGGGTCTCGTCCTACAGTCAAGTATGGCTCCGATACCAACTGAAACGACCTCGATTTTCATGAAGGGAAATCCACAGGCTCGAATTGTAATTCAACAGATTGCTTGGGACAATCCATGAAATTACCCATATCTTAGTTGACACCAGGATCTATACAACGGTAATTAAGTCTTACATAAACATTTATTACATCGCCACATTGGCGGAATCAACATTCAGAGAAGCTTTAGAAGATGCGGAAGCGATTCATCCTTCACGGCCAACTTGAGTGTAGCACGTGACCCTATTCCTCGTCATCATCTCCCTCGAAGTCGTACTCATTCTCGTCAACTGACAGCAAATTTATCAGTACGATTTGTACTGGCCACGGAGCCCACCTATGCAGCATTCGCTTTGTAGAAAGTGGATGCAAGGCTATACAAGCAGACCTATAGGCTGAGGTTTTCCTATGCAGCTGTAATCAATGTTTAATTAGTCAAGTTTTATCACCAGTTAACACCATCATCCCTTTTCCCATCACCACACCTCACATACCCACACCTCACTCTCATTCGACAGGCCCAACTCCCTCTCGGGCCTATCTCAGCGGCACACTACCACAACGGGTACACTGCCGGAAAAATGTTATCCAGGGGGAGAAAAGAATATGCTCTCATCTAATAGTGGTTGCAAAAACATTAGGAAAGGTCCATAGCCATCGAGTTGGCTTATGTATCGATCGATCAACCATATACTCTGCAGAGGTTTTACTACTCACAAGATTAGCCATCATCGATGCTGTACAATCATCTAGGCAGAATTCTGGGTGCTTGCTTGCCTAGGTCGGTACCACCCTACCACTCAGCCCTGGGATATTCCAGATCCAACACCATCATGCTGAGACTAGGAGACGCAGTACCGGGCCCCATCAGTGGTACTGCGTATCTAGAACGGTACGGGAATCTGCCATCCGTCACCGTCCACCCTTATCACCTCTCAACCTAGCAGTAGTGGCACCGCCCTACCAAGTAGTCCAGCCGTCTCCCGCCCATCAGAAGCGAGTGAGTAGCAAGGGAATCCAGATGTTTCCGGTCACTAGTCAGATCTTAGGTTGTGACCAAGCAGGCATCTCCACTTAGGGGATACTCTCCCCGTGCCATCACGGCACCTCCGCTCACGGGACTTCAATGCACATCCCGGAACCACCTCATAAGTCATTACCCGCCACAGGTATCTCTCGTGGGAATGCCTAGGTTGCACCTCCGGCACGACTTGCCCCACGGGCTTGTCTCACATCCCACTTGGTCGACATCAACCCTTACTACGCACCCAAGACGTACGCAGCACTCTCTCCCAGTGGTTATAATCAGTTATGCACCGTCCCAATTCCACCACATAGCATATAGCATGTAGTAAGTAGTGAAAGAGTAACAGTAAATTAAGCAGCAGCTAACCTAGCAGCGGATAGCAGGGTAAAGTCTTATCAAGGCAGGGAATTCAAATATACTACCATGCAACCAATCCATACATAATCATAAAGCAATAGCAACAATGTCATTTGCAATGCGTAAATAGGATCTAAGGATTTGGTGGGACGTGGCACCTTTGTAGTCGTCTCCTAGCTCCTGAAAGTACTCGTGGTCGTCTTCCTTAGTCAGATCCTCCTCCGGCTCTGAAATCGAACACGAAATAGTCGCGTCAGCGACTCCTATAGAGTATTTCAGAAAAATCCAATAAAATAAAGAGCCAAATGCACACAAACATAGTCTTAGATTGTAGATCTCATTTTTCTGAGAATTTTGATATATGGTGCGCAATTTTTGGACATCGAATGAATAAGTTATGAATTTCCGAAGATTATCCTATTTTCTGAAAATGGGAAAATTGGTCGGTTAATCAGGGGCAGCTCGGGATTGGTCCACGTGGCGCGCGGGTCCAGTAGTGCGGCATGTGGCGCCTCATCAGAACACAGACCCGATGGTCGCCCACCAGGTGTTCGATGCTGGTTCCCAGAGAGTCGCTGGCGTCGGCGTAGCTCGGGGTAGCTCGGCGGAGCTCGGCGGTGGTCGGGGGTAGCTCGGCGGAGCTCGGCGGTGGTCGGGGGTAGCTCGGCTGAGCTCGGCGTAGCTCGGGCGTAGCTCGGCAGGGCTCGGCGTAGCTCGGCGGGGCTTGGCGGAGCTCATCGTACCGCGGCGTAGCTCGACGGAGCTCGGCGTAGCTCGGCGGGGCTCGGGCGAATCGGACATTCGGGCGCCGAGGGTGCCTCTCTCCCGAGCTCTCCCGGGGAGGCTCGGGCGAATTGGAGATTTGGTGCACCGAGGGTGCCCCTCTCCCGAGCTCTCCCGGGGAGGCTCGGGCGAATCGGAGATTTGGTGCGCCGAGGGTACCGCTCTCCCGAGCTCTCCCGGGGAGGCTCGGGCGAATCGGAGATTTGGTGCTAGCAGGGTTCCAGGGCGTCTGTTCAAGGCGGCGGTGTCTCTCTGGTGCGGCGGACGATGACAGGGCAGCGATGACCATATTTCGGCAAGACAGGGCTCGGCTTTCCCCAATTGGCGTGCTCAGGCAGTTGTCCGACCAGATGGTGGCGAGTTAGAGTCGTGGTATGGCCTCCTTCTCTCCCTCGGCATACGGCGGTTCTCCGACGAGGTGAAGGCGCACGTAGCCAAGGCGACAGACATGATTCGGGGCTCGGCTATCTACGCGGCGGTGCTGAGGCAGACTTGGCGAACCTCGTCGGCCTCTCTCCGCAGCGCGAGGCGATCGGGGGTACTCGAAACGGATTTAGGCGAGGCGGATCGTGTCGGTGGTGATCACGTTTCCCCGAGAACGCACCTCGCGGTGTTCCGGGCTATGGAGGTTCGATCTTCCGCAACTAAGCTTGTCCGAGGTGGTCGGTTTTTGTTCCTGGTCGCGGTATTGAGATGCTCCGGTCATTGGCGGCGATGTCGCCGCGACTGTGAGGTTCCGGCGGGGCTAAGGAGGTCTTCTAGGAGATGTATACGCCTCCAGGGTCTATGGCGATGGTATACCAACTACCAATTTTGGCTACCGAGATTCCCAAGGTGCTCTGTTGTGGCGGCGGCGTGTCGCCGGCGGCGGCTGACGACGACAAGGTGATTACGGTCTCGTTTTGGCATAACCGGACGTGGTTCAGTCAAATTGGCGTGACTAAACGGGCACACGTCCGCTTAGTGGTGAACTAGTGACAGGGCAGGGCCTCCTTTTGGCTCCGGTCCGCGGCGGCGCTCCGGCGAGGTCGCGGCGCACTGCGAACGAGGCTTCCTCTAGCGCTTAGATCCGCGTAGCTAGCTCAAGGGGTCGTGGCGGTGCTGCACGACGCTCTAACCTATACGGGTGCTAGTCGGATTGCTCGGAATGGGTGATTCGGCGTCGGAACGCGTCGGTGGTGAGCGCGCTCCGCCGAGAACGCGTCGTGCTGCGTTCTCGGTCTAGCAAGCTTGTAGTCCGGGGGTTTCGGCCGATCGCATGAGTGCATGGTGCAGGTGATCTTCCTGAGCCGGTAAAGGCTCGTGCCTGCGCGTCCCGTGGGCGGAACACCATGGCAAAAGCAGGGCGAGGTTCGGACATGGCGTGCGATGGCTCACCGTGGTGTCGGTGAAGCTAGGATGGCGGTGCAGTGGCGAGTCGGAGCCGTGCAGAGCGATCGCAGTGCCGTGTCGCTCCTCGTCCGCAGCTCGGGCTTCTCCTCCGTGTCCGGCTCCGGCGTGCTCCACGGCGGCGGCGCTCCGGCAGCTTCTCCTCCTCTGCTCCGTCCTTCTCCTACGCTCTCTCTCTCTCGGTTTGGTGCAGTGTGCCGGTCTGTGCCACGGTGGCGGCGAGGGAAAATGAGGGTAGGGCTTCGGGGTGAGCTCCTTTTTATAGGCGAGCTTGGCCAGCTCCAATGGCGAACGGTCCTGATCGCGCTCGACCGATCGAAGGGCCGTGGCTCGAGTGGATCTAGGGCTCCGGATGGGCGCGGGTTCGCTTGGCGGCCAAGAAAGGAGGGGACAGGAGGGGAACAGCGGGGTCGGGGCTCTGCCATGCGTGGCGCTGTCGGTCACGCCATTTGCGTGACACCCCCGGCAGGCGCGTCGCCTTCGTGAGGAAGAGAAACAGTGGAAGGGGAAGGCGGCTGACATGCGGGCTCAGGTTGGCAGCGAGCGCGAGCGCGAGCGCGTGTGTGCCGGTCGCGCGCGCGTTGCTGGGCCGCAACGTGGGCCGACAGGCTGGCTTCCTTCTTCCTCTCTTCTTTTTCTATTTTCACTTAAGTGTATAAATACATATATTACCCATTTTAAATATTGAGTAATTACAAACATAAATTGCAATAAATCGCAAATATGATGCATAAGTTATTATTCTATGTGAATGGAATTAAAATGCAAGCTATACTCCTTCATTACCAAATTCATAATGAAATATATATGCTTGCACAAGGAAAAATGGGTTTTCACAATAAATAAATGAAAAATTTTAATTGGTTGGGATTTTTAGGTTGTGTGGATTTTTAGGGTTGTTACATCCTCTCTCCCTATTTTCTAATTACAACTAGATGAACTAGATGAACTAGAATTAGATCAATTAGAGGGACCTAACTCTAATTTATGTAGAAAATATGAAGCTCCGAGGTGTAGAATGCCTTCTGGAGGGAGCCTAGGGCGTCCTTATATAGGCCGAGGTGGAGTAGGGGGCAAGGAACCGCCATGTCATCGATCCGCGTCTCATGTTATATGCACCGTCGGATCAAACCGACCTTAGATCGACGTCGGGATACTTTGCTTAGGTGCCAAGGAAGCGTGGGAGGAAGTTCCCAGAAGCCGGAGGCGAGGCGGCGCAGTGGAGGGCCGCCCGGCCCCACCCTAGGGCTGGCCGGCGCTGCCCTGGGCCCAAACGGGCTCCGCTTCATCGACGTGTCTTCTTCGGTCTCCCGCAGTCCAGTGGTGTATGTTGGGTCGCAGATTTTGAGTCCGAACTCCAAACATAGCAAATGATAGGTCCGTTTCGATCGTCTCGACGAGCCCGTCGCAATGGTATAGTCCAATTCCTTGTTTGAGATACTTTTATTGATGGAAAATTAAATATACCTGCAAACATTGGGAGAAAACAAAATTTGTGGAACTTGTTAGTATAAACCCTACAACTATTGTCTATAATTTATTTTATCTCTTTTTTTCAATAGTTGATGGCTATATTTAGTGTTTAACAAACTTCAACAGGCGGCGCCTGGCTTCGCGGCTCCCTGTTCGCGATGGCGGTGGCTTCGCGAGCGCGCCGTCAGCGGCCGCCCCTGCCTCCTGACCTCCCCTTCTCTCTCTCAGTGGGCCTTGGGCTTTTCGGGCCAGCCCGACCTAGAAATCGGCCTGAGGGGCCGTGCCTGGGCCGATGGTATGGCACAAAGCACAACCTCGCCCTGGCACGGTTGCCCATCGTGCCTGTGTGGCCCAGCCTGGTCGGGCCGGGCGGCCAGGATGGCCATCTATATTTAGCTACTTAGTAGTATTAAATATTAATATTTATAAAACCAACTATATAGATGAATGCTATTTGCGAATGGGACTGTGGTCCAGTGGTAGGACTGTTCAGTGGGACGCTACCCACCAGGGTTTAAATTCTGGTTGTCGCATCTTTCCTGGATTTATTCCAGAATTTAACGGTGTTGTGCTTTCAGTGGTAGGCGACGTTCCCGTCGACAGCGAGGCGCCTGTGGTGACTTCGTCAATCTCGAGATCTGCCGGCGCAGTCTTTCGAAGGTGCTCATAGGGGTAGGGTTTACTTGCGTTGTGTTCACTGTGGTAAGTGTGCGTGCGTTGTGAGCGTCTGTGTCTGTACTGTGTAAATCGAAAAAAAAGATAAATGCTATTTGATGAGACAATATTTATTAAAGCTAATTAATTTATTACTAGCATATATGTTGTTGACTGTATTAGTACATTGTCAAACCATGTACTATGTAGGATTAAAAAAATTATCTTGCAAAATAATCTTTATCTGTGAAATTGGTTTTTTAATTAGTATATGTTTAATAATATAAATTACTGTCTAAACCCATAATATGACAAACCAAACGTTGCGTTCCTTGCTTATGTAGTTGTGTGCATATTTAATTAACGAGAGGGACGAGCACAGGTAACTACTTTTCAACAAAGGCGTCGTTGGAAACCTAATCAAGAGACCGATCCGCTAGCTATTCTCTGCTAGCAACTAGTATTAGCTAGTTGGACCTGAACATACCCTGGTGAAAGTTCAACCGTACCAACCAGAGCGACGACGACAGCGGGCCCCTTTTGTTTTGTATAGTATATTGTACGTAATTTGTCACCCCGGCCGGCACAAGGAATAATGTCCCCATCAACCAGCATGCCCCTACATATACATATATGTGCACCGTGCACAACACGGCGCCATCATCGTTGGTTAATATACGGACATGCAAGTAATGCAACCTTACAAATCTCTGTGTGGCAGCACTACCACTAACTGAGAACTGGAAGAATTTAGTATAACTAATTCACGGTAAGCATGAGATCTTAGATAACCAACGGCTGTTAGCTAGCAGTACAACACTTGAGCACAGACCATTGTTTGCGCTACTTCACTTTCACCTTTACTGAGCACTGTAATTGATAACCATAATTGTTGGGGCCGATACCCTTGGAGGGATCCCTCTCTGTCTTCATTTCGCCAACTAATAACCTAACTGTTCGTGGCTCTCCAAATGTTGGTCCTGGCACAGAACAATCTACACCCACACCTACACACTCACACACACCCAGCATAGGGTACCTACCGCTCCGCAAAGTTCCGAATTGAAAGGGCGCATGTAGGACTGCAGGAGTGTCACCAAGAAGCCCAATAAACCCATTGTAAAGTCCAACAAAGATACCTTCAGAAGGCCTGACCAAGGGCGAAAGGCCACGTTGGGAGCCGAAGGGCTGAGTAAGGGACAATCTCGGTTACTCTGAGGTCTTGGATCTTTGGGCTAGCCATGAGCAACGCCCGAGGCCTAAAAGCTTATGCAGTGAAGGACCGCCAATCTAAGAACTCAAATTCAACTTGAGCTCCTATCTAAGACTAATTTTTTAAAGACCTAAATGCCCCTACATGCTAGGAATATGATTAGGATCTAGCCCTAGAGAGTTGGTGCATTTCGGTCCACCTGTTCTAATCTAGGCACTATAAGTAGCGCCTCTCGTAAATAAAGAAAGGACATTGTTCTATATTTGCCTTAACAACTCCACTATTTCAACTTCTCCTTCCTCCTCGCATTTCACAAACCACTCGTCCAACACTTCGGCCAAAAGATGGCAATATATAGCAAAGAGAGTTTATTAAGCGATACCCCAGAAGATCAAAATTTATTAATTTGCAAATTGAGGCTTAGTTGATTAGGTTTTTGTTGTGGAGGACCATGTCCACCTAAATTCAAATCCTCCACTTCACACTAATGCTCTTAAGTTCAAATCCTAGCTAGGACCCAATTTATTTTAGGATTTATTAATGACACTAGTTTTCGGTGGTTGGCAATAATGACGGTCGAAAGCAGAACACCCAGATGACTGCCAATCTTGAGATTTGCGATCCAGCTTAGTCCATTTGAGGTTGCTCATAGGAAGGGTGTGTGTATATTCATAGGGGTAAGTAACTAGTTTCTCGGTGCATGGCATCAGCCACGTGGATACTCCCTCCGTACCCATATTACTTGTCGTTTTGAATAAGGTTTTGGTCAAACATTGAGAATACAAATCATGAATAACTTTTAAGTTCTTGAGTTTGAAAATGTGAAAACTATATAAATAGATTTGTCTTGAAATATATTTTTATAAAAGTACGCATATATCACTTCTCAATAAATATTTTTGTAGAAATATGAAGTCAAAGTTATGCGTTGGAGACCGTGTCGTTGTCCAAAACGACAAGTAATACGGGTATGGAGGGAGTACATATATATATATGTTGAAATTTTATCATAAGCCTCTTAATGAATGATCCAGAACCTAGTAGTCGCAAAATATTATGGTTTTATGGACATGCATTAAAAGGATATAATTAATCAGTAGGGTTCAGCAAACAAGAAAGGAAATTGTTGTAACTAACTTTTTCCTACCCATAAAAGAGATTGATGGATGTAAAAATAGAGATGTTATTTTGCACATACATCTATATCATATAATGTCAGATAGTCACAAACAAAGTCACATATATAGAATCTGTCACTATCTTCGAAAAAAAAATAAAAAAAAATCTGTCACTAGATAATATAAGAACCTAATAAATTCTTTTTGGATGGTAAAGTAATAAGAAAAATATACACTGTACTGGAGAAAAAAGAAACAATATACTGTGAAAAAATGCAGAGAACATATTTAAGTACTATATATATGTCCCCATGGGTATGGTGTGATTATTAAATGCATTATTTGTACGAAGAAATAAAAATGGTTTTCCTCCAAATTAAAGAGTACGGTAAGCACAGTAGAAGGAAAAAACAACAAATAGAAGAAATTTAGGGGGCATGAACTCTTATCGTCCCCTAATATAGCCAGTACTACTAACCTCAGGACTGCTCAGGACTGCATGTGTAACGGATTCAGTACACATGCATGGCAGGCTGCTCAGGACTGGCTCATTACTATGCATGCGAGCAGAATGTTCTCTCTTATTGCATCCTGCCTCCGGTGAAGGGTGACGGGCCCGACTTCATCTCGGTCTCCAAGGAGCTCATGTCACCGGCACCGTCTTGGTGCTCCCCTCTCGCCACCGTCATCCCCCTCATGACACCGCCGCCGCCGACGCCTAGGAAGTCACGCGTCATCTCAGCGCCACCACGGCCCTGGCTAAACTTCACGTCTTGGTTCATGTCATACATCCTCGGGTCAATCATGCCGCCGCTGTTGGCGCCGCCAAACATGCCGCCGGCAGCCAGCGAGTTCATCAAGCTCTGCAGGTGCATCTGGCTCTGGTCGAGCATGGGTGCCCGGCCCTGCGTGGCGGAGGGCGCCGGCGAGCCCACGAGGCCCCCAAACACGGACGCGCCGCCGCCGCCGTGCGCGCTCGCGCTGGAGCCCATCTGGGACGCCTTCTGCAGAAGCGCCGTCGCGGACATCTGCGGCAGCATCACGGCCGGATCACTGTTGTACATCCCGCCAGGAGCAACTTGGTGGTCACCACCACCGGCGAAGCTCCCGCCGCCGCTGAAAAGCATCGCAGCCGATGACTCGGAGCCGCCGCCGCCGCCACCTCCTTCGCTGAACTGATCACTTGTCAGGTGTCCCTGGCTTGCATGGCCATGACTGGAAGTACCTGAGCTATTTGCACTGTTTGCGATGTAGCCAAGGTTGAAGAGACCCGGAGCCGACGACGCCGAGGCACCCCCGGCGGCGCCGTTGCCTTGGAGATCCGGCAGGTGCATGAGGCCGTGGAACGGCTTGCCCTGCAAGAACCCGTGGGGCCCAGTGCCGTCGCCTTCGCCGAACTCCTGTGGCGGCGCGCCCATGAGGAACGCCGACGATGGTGGAGGCGGCAGGGGGCGGAACGCGGAGGCGTTGGCCGACGGCCCTAGAAGATGGTCAAGACGGCTCGCGGCGGTGCCGCCGCCGCCGAGCCGGAGGAGGTCCTGATGGTGGTGGCCGTGAGCGTCCGCGCCGAGGGTGGATGCGAGGTGGGAACCGACCTGCGAGAGGCTGAGCCCCATGGTGGCCGCGCTGGTGGCGCCGTAGAGGTGGCCGGCGGTGAGGCCTGGGTGCGGCAGCCGGGCGCTCTCCTGCGCGAGGGCGTCGCAGAAAGCCCTGTGGGTGATGAAGCTATCCCTCCTGCATGGATCGATGGATGCATGCAATCACGAGTCGTGTGCATATGCATATGCATGCATGTGATTGACAAGTCAGTAACAGTTGGATCACGCAGCAATATATATGTCTGCACGGATGTGTCTTGGTGACGTGCAATGCAGAAACCAAATGGAAGTTTGCACGTGAAACCGTTACACGACAAACAGAACGACAGCGTTACTACAGTGAAAAGCAGCTGCATGATGACGCGAATAAATTCAGGTCTGTGCATATCGTTGAAGTTACCGACATGGTTAATTTTTGTGTTTAGTGGTACATATTTACATAGTGAAATGGTCCTTTTATTACTCGAGTGATCTAAAAACATTTCAAGCTGTATAAATTGGCACTATACCCATGCAAAATTTCAAGAGTGAAGGGCTCATTTAAAAAACTAGCTAGGTGTAATGGTGTTGAAAGTGATAAACAAAAAAATTGCACCATGCATGCATGCTTCTTCCATAAAAATAAAATGGCACTATTACACATCGTATTGCTCTTGTTCTTATCTTGCAAATACGATTCTGTTTTTTTTTTTGTTCTTAATTATAAGATTTGGTTTTTATATGATTTCTATGTAGCATGCGCCCAAGTGTGACATATTTTTTTGTAGAGTTTTTAAATTTGAACTATATAACTCTATTCATATCCAAATATAAGGATTTATTTTACAACCCAAAATTTAATAAGGGATTCAAACATTCAAATTTTGCATTCAGACATTTCCATATATATCCCTATACAAAATACAACTCAGGGAATTCTCAAACATATTGACGGTAGGAAAAAAAATGTGTACCCCATGCGTCTCAAAATAGTCAATTTCTCCAATCACCTTAAGTTAAACTATCTTAAGTTTTACCAACTTGTAGGAAAGAATGATAATAACATCTATATATAGCACCAAATTAGTACATTATGAAAATACTTTTCACGATGTATCTAATTATATTAATTTGGTTTCATAAATATTGGTGCACTTCTATATATAAGTTTGATCAAATTATAGTCTAGCTTGACTTAGGACAACTTTATAAGTTGATTTAATTTGGAGGGGGTGGGTTTGAGGTTCCCAAAGAAAACTAACTCCACCAGATCATGACCTAAAATGCATACAACCGGATCTTGACCTTGTATGCATGCATGGACATTATTTGGCTAGAATAATGCGCCACACCAAAGCTTGAATTACATTCTTTTAAGTAAATAAACAAAATTCAAAAGCTAGATTTTGTATGTTTTTCTACAGAGGAAGTATAAGGTATTATTCAACACTATTCATTAAAATATGTACCCTTATTTCTATAAGGTCATCTCAGCCCAAATACTATAATTGTTTCCACAATCATTAATTAGGGTGCCAACTAAGTAAAATTTTGATATTGGAATTAAATAAGAGAGCCGATGTAATAGTTTATTATACAAGAAACTATGCCTACACAAAAACAAAGATACGGAAAGTTGTGATAGGTAGATGATAGGAGAGACGAGACACATGGTTTGTCCTTTTTTCTTTGAAGAAATCATCCACTAGAAATATGTTGTGTCTGACTTGCCGAGTATAGAAATTATCTCATGGTTTCTGAGTTGGTACTATCTAGTGGAAGTTTCATTCCTATTTTATGAGATGTCATATCAACAAAAATGATGACATGTCACAGAAATTATGAGGAAATAGATCGAGATGAGTTTCATCTAAATGGAACCTACTTAGCATTTCCAACACATTTTTAACCTGGGGTAACCCCCTAATTACAAATGCCTGAGCATTGGAAACAGAGTGTTTAATTATGTAGGCCTTCAAAATTGTGAAATGAAAAATGCCACTACATGTATTGTTTCATTTCCTCACCCATACCTCACTTTTGAAAATTATGCAATGAAACCTAGCACGAGGAACAACCTAAGAGTAAGTATAATAAGGGGTTATATGTGGAGGAGAGAGAGAAGACAAGTGGGTTGTAAGGTTACAGCTGACTTAGACACAAGAATGGCTAACTAATATATGGATGGGATGAGAGAAAGCTATAAAGATCCTTATTATAGTCAGTAAGCTGGTTGTTTTATTAGTCTTGCTCTAATCTGACCAAATGAATCTCATGACTTCAGCTAATATAATTAAATCTTGCGCATTCTGATCTATGAAAGCATCCTAAAATCCTAGAGCCCCTTATATATGGGGAATTGGGGTCTGAGTGATTATGTAAAACTAACAACACGCCATTTTCAGATAGTACAAAAACATACGTATACTATCTAGCCCTTGTCTGGTGATGTATGCTAGCTGGCTTTATCCAGCCATTTCACATTTTTTATGTTCATTGGTATTAGTTTGAAGGGAACAGATCAGGTGTAAACCACACCTTCGTGAAAACCCGTGCAAACTATGGCAAAAAAGTCGTCTAAATTCATCCAAAAAATCACATATGTACATGATATGATGATACATAACCTTGTAAAATATTTTGTCCAAACTCGACTTCGTTTGTGAGATATAAAAATAACAAATTTCTAACAAATCATCTGGATAGCTTTCTGGCTTGAAATTTGTTATTTTTATATCTCACAAACGAAGTCGAGTTTGGACAAGATATTTTACAAGGTTGTGTATCATCATATCATGTATATGTATGATTTTTTTGGTGAATTTAGATGATTTTTTTATCTTGGTTTGCTATGAGTTTTTATGAAAGTTATGGTTTACACCTGATCCGTTCCCTAGTTTGAAAGCTTTCGGTGTGCATTTATTACTAGCAGTACTTCCAACTCTTTGCCACTAATTAATAAAATGCTATTACAAAAGAGGACACTTGTGTACGATCTACTTTAATCATGATTGGTGCCCGAGATCCCATAAACTCATGTCAATCAAGGAGAAGAAAGCGGAAAAGGGTTATAGACCTAGCACGTAGCAGGTAGGTTGTACTACCAAAAATAGCTGCGGTTCCTAGTAGCGGCAACCTTCCAAGCGGAAAAGGCAGAGGGGAAAGTTGTACAAGTTGACATTCACTTTATTCGGCTCGCTGGTACGGTACGGCTGACTGGCTGATTGTTCTGAGAGAAAAACACTGTTGAGTGGCTGGCTGGTGCTGACTGGTATGGGCAGCCGAACAGAGATATTATTAGCGACCGCCATGGGAGAGCACAGAAACACCAAATTAAAAGACACCAGAAAGCTTCCCAGCGAAGCTCACTTCCCAAGAAGCCAAGAAGAGCTCCATTAAAAAGAAATAAAAAGCTAGCTAGTAGGTGTGTCGAGACTGTGTTGTGCACGTATTTTATTAAGAAGGAAAAAATATTAGGTGTGGCAATTTTTTTTTACTAACTTCTAGTTAATTAATTACATGCATGGACGCCCAATGTGCTTCCGTCGTCCAATATTCGAAAGAACTCGCTGTTCGGAGTTGTCAGATTCATCTCAATTCATGTATGTTGAGATGGATTGGTTGAATTTAGTTTTAAGTTTTACTCCAATTCACTTTAACACGTGTGAATCCAACTATATCAAACAAGGCCTAAGCATAATGCCCTTACGTGCACTTAGACTAGTTTGAACGGCACGGATTCCGTCGTATGTACCCACATACAATGTGCGTCCTTAAGGAAAAGAACATCCACATGAAAACAAATCCTATGTGTATGTAGGTACTCCCTCCATTCTAAATTGCAAGTCGTTCCAAAAATCTTGGAGAGTCAAATTATCTCAACTTTGATCAAATTGTAGAGAAAAATAAGAATAATTATGACACCAAATAAGTATACCATGAACATATATTTGATGAAGAATCTAATACTACTTAGTTTATATTGTAGATATTATTATCTTATTATATAAACTTGATCAAAATTGAGAAAGTTTGACTCTCCAAAATTTTTGGAATGACTTATAATTTGGGATGGAGGGAGTAGTATATTCTTATATATAGGGCCCGTTCCCCAAAATTATTGATGCAAGAGATCGAGGATATTATGGCCTCAATCAATAGATTTGCAGCCTCTGTTAATGTATTCCAGATATGCTTTTGTTTCCGGTTAGATAGATTCATGCCAAACTAGCGAAAGCTAGTGGTGACCACTGACCACCACCCGCTCCACAGCAGCCCGGATTCCATCAAATCTGCAATGTGCGCGCGTGAGTGTGCGTGGGATCTCGCTGCCTACTCCTTCACTCAGAGTTGCAGTGCATGTGAACTCTGATGAACAGATGTAAGGGCCTGGACGACATGCATGGATCGGTCAGTCACGTATACACACCCAAGGAAAAGCTGTGCCTAAACTGTGAACCTGGCCCTGGGGCTCTCTCTGACAAGACCAATGGATGGCCCTGCTGGCTGGCTAGCGCCCTGAACGGCATCTAGCCAGCCAGCCAGCCAGCTCATGTGCAAACACCAAACATGCCAGGCGCCTACACGAGACTAGGATAGCTAGTTACTAGTTTACATGCATGCATGGCTGAGTGCTCGATGCCGCAGCAAGTAAAAAACATGGCGCCGCTGGCCGCGAGATTGCATGAATGCATGCATGCAGCTCTAATTCAGTTAAACGTACACACAGCGTGTACGTATATATGTGGAGATTGTAGAGCAGTGACCGACTTCTCGGCTTTTTGAGCCACAACTCACAAGGCCCCGGCTTGACGATGGGCCAGCATCAAGAAAGTTTTTCTTTTTGACACATTCGCATGTAGGAGTAGCTAGCTATAGCTAGCGCCTAGTGGTAGTACAAGACAATGGCCATTTCACGTGCATGCAGTTGCCTGCCTGCTGGCTCCTGCCTGCCCTCAGCTCGGCTTCCCTCTCTCTCTCTCCCACGGGCAGAACACAAAACAAAAGGTTGTTGGTACGCAGTCGCGCGCACCGAGACAAAAACGCGGCACTAAACATTCTTTGCTCGTTCACCAAGGCCAAGTGCGTGCGTGGCATGCAGCAGTGTCCTTGTACTTTTTGTGTCACGGAACGATATGCTGCGCTAGCTATAGCACACGGGGGATGGCATATATCCATGCAAATGCAGAAACCAATGCTGATGTGCAGGAGATACGTCCA
This sequence comes from Eremochloa ophiuroides, assembly GCA_038502445.1. Lineage (NCBI taxonomy): Eukaryota > Viridiplantae > Streptophyta > Magnoliopsida > Poales > Poaceae > Eremochloa > Eremochloa ophiuroides. Next base: position 66,398,029 of record JAHLJS010000005.1, on the reverse strand, counting down.
TGGCGCGCTGAACCATGCGTCGTAGTATGCTTTCTTGTTGCACTCAGAGGATTAGGAAGCTTATTAGCTTGATGCAAACATGTATTATATGTGCAGACATGTAAAGGCAAGAGATCGAGACATCGAGTACACGTAGTCACGTACGACGCCGCACCAACGACGCACGTACGTCAGTACGCGTAGCTACTCCGAACAGGCCAGGCCTAGCTAGCTACTAGATCGATGGTGACGACAGGCACGTACTAGTACGTACGTATGCACATACGTATATATATAAATAAAATACGTGTGCGTACCGCGAGAAGAGTGTGCCGCAGTCGCATCTGTACTCTCGCGTGCCGCAGACCTTGGAGTGCGCCTTCCAGTCGGACTGCACGGCGTAGCGCTTGGCGCACTTGTCGCACTTCCACTTCTTCTCGCCGTGCTTGCGGCAGAAGTGCTTCTTGATGCCGGTGAGGTCGCCGAGGGCGCGGGCGGGGTCGTGGTGCGCGCACGTCGGCTCCGGGCACAGGTACACGCGCCGCCGCTGCGCCTGCGCCGGGTCCTTCTGCTTCAGCTTCCAGGGCAGGTTGTGCCCGCGCCGGTGCAGCTGCAGGTTCTGCTCCCGCTGGAACCCCTTGTTGCACACCTCGCACACGAACCGGTTCGTCGCCAGCAGCGTCTTGGGCGACAGCGCGATCACCTCCGCGTCAGGGTCTGCTGCATATATATGCGCGTGCATGAGCGTATCAATAATATGCATGCACGGTTCGTGTTAGAAATCAAACAAAAATTAAGATCGCGTAGAGTATGCATGGTCGATCGATCGATGCATTATCAAGCAACAAGAACTAACTACCTAGCTAGATATGTGGAATGCATGAATTTGCTTGCTTGCCGAGCTGCTAGCTAGTGAGAGGGCGCGAGTAATGTTGCAGTGTGGTAAGTTAGGCATGGCATGCATGCACGAGCACGATTAGCTAGCCAAGCCAATGGGATATATAGATGGTTGGCTGGCGCAACGCCACCCAGCTAGCAGTAGTACAGTACTGGTGTAGTAGTAGTGTTGGCCCTGTTGTGGGTTAATATACACATGCATACATACACAGCTGGAGAGTATATTTTTCCCTTCCTCTTTGGTTTGGTGAGGTACGTATGGACAAAACAAGGCAACGAGGGGCAGAATATTGTCACGAGACTTTGAGCAGCAAATTAAAGGAGCAAGAGATATAGCAAGTGAACGAAGGACTTGACGTAGATCCTGCGTCATGGATTCTATCTGTATTGAGAAGAGAGCGATATGATAGCAAATGATGAACGACGGGAAAAGAATTCAAATTAACAGCTAGCAACTCATATGAACATGGAATCTTGCAAAAAAAAAAAAAAAGAGTGCATTTGACTGCCAAATAGACGCTCACACGATTCAGAATTATTAATTATATATGCCTTCCAATGAATTTAACTGGGGAATATATATAGATGATGTAGCAAGTGAAATGAGCGAATTTGGTTGAGCGCTAGCTCACTACTTTTCTCCTGAATTGAAGAGAATTCATTCAGGTGAGGCTACGCGCGCTATAAATGAAGTACCAGCCAGTAAACACATGCATGTGACGACCAGTCCTACGAATCGAATCGATCAAGAGATGTGGACAAAATTAGTGAAAGGCACGAGATGACGGGAACACTACTACCCAAAGATGAAGATCTGGTGAAAAATATAGGGCCATTTCATGCAGTTCCAATCCAGTGGAGAACAAATGGATGAGGAACCAAAAATTCCAGAACCAAGACACCTAGATAAGATTCCCATAGAAAAACGAAGAAGCTCTCTCCCTCTAGATATGAAAAAAATCGCTCCAAATCCCGGCCCCATAATTGAGATCCATTCGGAGAAAGAAGATGCATGATTGGAGGTGGAAAGGGTATTTGCAAGCTCGAGGTTGATTACCTGGTAGGTTTCTCTTCTTCTTCAGTGCCGGCGGTGATACCCCTGTCACCTGGCCGGACCCCGCCGACGACGAAGCGGCGGCGGCGTTGAGCAGTGGCGCAGGAGGCAGCTGATGCTGGAGCTGCTGCGCAAGCAGCGGCTTCATCTGGTCTTGGTGGTCGGCATCCCTAATTCCAAACATAGCTGCCACAGCCGCCGCTGATGAATTGGATGCCATCGCCGCCTCCAGCAGATTTGTCCCTGAGAAGCCCGTCAAGAACAAGGGAATCTTTTCCCTTTTGGTAGCCCTTGTTTCTGCTCTGGATTCGACTAGTAGGGCTGGCTGTCGATCTTCTCTATATCCTCCCTTCACCAAAACAAGCAGCAGTCTCCAATTCAGGCAAGGCAAGAACAGACCCAAGCAAGAATCAACACTGTCACTACTACTGGACAACATGCGAGCAGCGAGCGAGCAAGCAAGCGCAAGAAGATGTCAGAAAGCTAGCTCTTTTCCCAAAGCAGGAGAAAAGAACCAAAAGGAACGCGCAAAAGGAGATCGAATTGAAGGAATAAGAAGCGCATACCTATCTGTGTGATTGTGTGGCTGGCTGCAAATTGATTTGAAACAGCAAACAACAAAGGAATCGACAAGAAGCTGGGGGGAAAAACAACAAAGGTTGATTAGGGCTCGTCCAAGATCAACAAAACAACAAGAGCGCAGGAAATTCAGGACGTACAGTTGCACTCGGGAACAAAGCGAGAAAAGGCGAGCGAACAAAAGCTCGCAAACACCAAAATCCACACGTATATAAAAGAACCAAAAGTGATCAAAAAAAAGGGAGACGGCTTTGCTTCTTGTCGATACCTTCCTCCCCTCTTTCTCGAGTGCTGCCACTAGCTAGCGTTTGCTTGCTCTTGCTATGGTTCTTGCTGGGCTAGCATGGAACTCATGGCAAAGGAGAAGAGAAGAAGTGGAGAGGAGGATATGGAGGAGGCTAAGAAGGCTGTTGTCTGATTTCTTTCGCATGCATCCTTGTCATACTTTTCTCTCTCCTCTCTCCTTTCCGTCGTCCTTCTTTCCACACTACTCCTATACGCTGCTGTGCTAGTATAGATCAACCATTTTATTTTCTCCTTTTTTTTTAACAGAAATCGGTATGTGTAGTCTTTATCTCAACTTTTCCAAGGGCTAATAAGTGTAGAGTGAGCTGCGAAATTAAAAAACAGTAAAGTTTAATATACATACAACTCACAGCAAGACAGGGACGTGAGAATACAGACACAGGGACACAGGGTACAGAGGATGATGCCATGATGTGAGATGGGGCCGGGCAAAGCTCACGCTCACGCAGAGAGGCAAACGGTGTCGTGAAGCGGCTGATGACTTGGGTCCACCGACCCTGGGAGCTGTTACCCTGCGCTCACAAGTCACCACACCTCACACACGTCCGCTCGCTCGTGTGGGCTACGCACATGTACACAAGACACACGGTAGGCATACGAGCGGCTGGATTTTCAGTTTTGGGAGCGAAATGGAGGTAATAAAGTTCTTTTTTAGAAAAAGGTCTTGCTTTAGATTATTGCATCAATGCATCGTGTATATAGGTGCAATTAATTATTTTGTGATTTATTTGAAAGTTTTTTTGTTACAAAACTGCTGAGCCACATTATTTAAAAAGAAGAGAGAGAGAGAGAGAGAGAGAGAGATCAATTCAAGAAGTCTGCCTTAAAAATTACGGTTTCCAGGGAGAAGATATTAGAGCTCAAATCCTTAAAGTTCTGGTACAGGCTAGCTAGCAAGATTTAAGTGGAGTTTGGGTGTTTGCTCAGAATTTTGGATTCGCTGTCTGGAGACTGGTAAACCATTATACCTCTTTATTTATTACTTTGTACTACTTCAATATTATATTTCTATTTATTATGTTCAAGTTTACTCTAATTGTACGCTTGATATAGTTATGATCGATTATGAGTTATTGCACGCTCCCTCCGTCCAAAAAAAAAATGCCATTTTAGAATTTCAGACATCTTGTTTGACCATCTGTCTTATTAAAAAAATAAATTTTATTTATCTTGTTATGACTTACTTTATCATTAGAGATATTTTAATGATGACTTATTTATTTTATAGTTTGCAAAAAAATGAATAAAATGAAAGGTCAAACATGATGTTTGGAAGTAAAAAACGATATTTTTTTTAGAACGAAGTGAGTATGTTTGCAAAGCGCTTAGCTCAGTGCTTGCGTAGGTTCAGTGGTCGGTATGCATTATGTAACCATGATGCTTAAATATTGTTTACCTGCAGATGCACTCTATACTATGGGTCGTGTGCTAGATCGTGAGCATTACATTCTCATTAAGTCCTTTGTAGTCCACTCTCTGTTTGTAGAACAAGTAGAACATAGTTGCGATGCGGAATAAGCTCTATTATTTATCTTCCTTAGTATGTTCCTCATACACACGTTTAGAGTTAATTGTACTATAGATGAGAGTGTATACTTAGGTGTACAAAAAGACTTAGTAAATGTAAAATAATTTATGAATTTTTTGGAATTTTTTGCTGTTAACTAATCTCCTGTTTAGCTATACTACATCTATGAGCCTCTAGTTTTATATCTGGAATACCACTATGACCTTACACTTATTATTTATTTATTTATTTATCATCCGACTTACCCCTTCTATAGCATGAGATTAATGATATCATCATAAGTATACATGTTTGTTAATGTCTTTATGCCACCTAGGGATGAAAATGGTACGAATATTTTTCGACCGTATTTGAGACCGAATCCGTTTAGAGCAGTTTTTATCCGTCCATATCCGAGTCCAGATATTCAACATCTGATACCGTATCAGTATCCGAATGCTCAAATCGCATATTTATGGTGTCGATATCCAATCGTACCCTATCCAACATAGCTGATACTATCCATATTCGAATCCGAATCCGAATAAAAATATGAAAACAAATGTAATATCAGTGATATCCATCCATATCCATTTCATTTTCATCCCTATTACCACCCCATAGCTCCTCCATGTGGTAATAATATAAATACAATACCTGAGATACTACCGGGAGAAATACTACAATGGTATATTATCTATGCACTTGTGGATTACTTACATATTATATCATGTGGTAAGTGTCATTAATAATTACCAAGCATTTCTGGAGTTATACTATGACAACATAGTAGAGAGTGATGCTAAAGAAATGACAACACTCACCGATGCGCTTGCTCGCCAACTCTGAGGTCGTCATCGTTGCTGCGCTCTAGGGTCGCCATTGCCACAACCGCCTACCCCCTTTGTGAGGTCACCGGATCTTGAGGACACCAACGTTTTCCCTCCCACAGCTACCGAGCCGCTGCATGGGCATTGATGCCTGCGACTACAATGGATATATGGGAGGAGGGAGAAGATGTACTAAGAGAGAGATAGTGGGAATGAGAGAGAGAGACTGGTGGACTGGGGAGCCCGAGGTTGCAGGGAAGCGAGCGAGCCGCGTTGAGTAGGGTGTGGGGTCACGGGGAAGGACACGGACGAACCCCCACGGTCCGGCTTTGGGTGGGTGCGATACGGATGAGAGTTGAGGCGGAGGGAAGGATTTCAGGCTTATATACTTATAGGGTTACTAGTTGGGCTTCTAGTAGGCTGAAGCTTTCGGAGCCCGATGGAGGTCCACAGGTGAAATTAAATGTCCACCTCAAACCCGTTGGTTCGGGTATACAGACCCTAAAATCCATGGGCGAAAAGTAGAAAAACCAAAGCCGAACCCATTAGACCTAAAATTTCTGGATATGTACCTATTAGTGTGAAGGAGAACGGATGGCCGATTTATGGATACGTACGTATGTGTGTGAAAGAGAAATTAAACCATCGAAAAGTGGACTTCTTTGGTTTTTCCTAGAGAAAGTTATTGGAAACTGATGGAGATAGGGAAAAAAAATAATCCCTCCTATTTTTTAGAAGTTGGAATAATCATAACTTTACCAAGTAATTTACTAAGATCTCTTAGAGATGCTCTTAGATTGAGTCCGTCCCTAACTGCACTACTCTAGAATTTCGGATTTCAGTTAGACATTGAACTCACCTCGTCTATGCTATGGTTGGACGATGCTCACCGGTCTTTGACATGAATTCACCGCCTCATATATGATATATGGTTGGATGCTCACTGGTCTTTTCAACCGTATAAAGATAGTATACACCACTGATAAGTCGTAATTGTTGTAAAACATATGGACTTTGGAAAAAGAAGAATCCTAATCCTAGTCTGTTTTGTTGTGTGGGCGCTTACCAAAACTTTAGGACATGTCTGGACTATATATACGTGGGAGATCCTCCATTGTAAAGATGAATCTACAGAAAGAAATAAAAAATAGTCCCACAATTATTCTCTTATTTTTGATTCAATATTTATATTACTGTTGAGAGCGAGAGCCGATCCAACGTCAACGACGTGTTTCATAACACGTTATCAGCACGACTGCCTCTACATCGACATCGCCGAAGTTGACGCCGTCGAGCCTGCAGCCATACATCTACGCAGGCCGGTACATTGACGATCTACTTCGACGACGACGAGAACATCGACGTTGTTGACGAACGTATCTGCATCGACTCATCGTCACGCCGGCAGGTCACCGCGGCCTAGCCGAACTGTCTTACGCGACAGCCTTCGCTTCCAAATCCAAGAACCGAAGGTATAGAAGTTATATTTTAGTAGATTAGATTGAATGTGTTCTAATCTGCTAGATGAAAAAAAAACGTAGAATTAGTACTAGCCTCGAAGGCCAAATCCGGCCGTAGCTGGATCTAGAAAATAAGTAGAGGCGTAAACCGCGCACCGCTGGCCGCCCGTATGCGACCTAACCACCCGGCCGCTTGCACGCGCGCCGCCGCAGACCGCGACCGGTTGACACCGCCTGCATGCGTTTGCTTCTTGCTAGTACTGGTGATACTCTCTCGTAGGATTAGAAGTTTTGTACGGAGAATTTTTAAAGTATTATATTATACTTTGATTCATACATAAGTAAATTACGATTTGAATTGATTTATTACTGTTTTGCATGATCACAGTAATTAAAATTATATATGAGTTCTCTGAATTTGAAACCCCATACGACTCATATTTCAATTTTTTTTATATATATATATAGCATTTTTAATTGGTGAATAATTCTGAAAATTGTAAGCCATTATTATCTGTAGATGCTATAAAATATATTACTAAGAACTTTTACACCATCCACGTTACTCTTGTATACTATATGTTTACTAGAAGTAAACTTATATGCACATTTTTTTTTATCATGTAGACATGTCTGATCTTGTGAAGAAAGAGATCACTGAGTTGGCCCCGAACGGCAGCAACTATCTCTCTTGGTTCTTGGATGCTGAGATTGTCTTGGATGGGAAAAATCTTTTGCATGCTATTAAACCCAATGACAAGAACGCAACAAGTGCTGAAAGGGCGCAAGCTCTACACTTTCTCAGGCATCACATAAGCTCATCACTGAAGAATGAGTATATGACTGAACGTGATCCTCAAGTCTTGTGGAATGCGTTGCATGAACGTTTTGAAAAGATGGAGACTGTACTTCTCCCTCGAGTGAAACGCGAATGGCAGAATCTTCGCTACCAAGACTACAAGACTGTTGAGGATTACAATGCCAAGCTCTATGTGATTGTCACACGCATGAAGCTATGTGGCATTACTCTGACTGAATCAGAGCTCATAGAAAAAACCCTGTCAACCTTCCACCCTAAACTCACCTATTTAAGTCGTCAGTACAAGAAAGATAAGTACAAGAAGTACATTGACCTTAGTAATGCTCTACAGCAAGACCAAGGTGAAGATGAAGAGTTGATGCAGAACCATCTAACTCGTCCTACTGGCAGCTTAAGTAAGCCTGAAGCACATGCTGTTTCTTCGTCTCAGAAGAATGAAGAAAAAGGGAAGGGGCCACAGAAGGCACCATGGAAGGGAAAGAACCAGAAGGTTCCTAACTTCAAGAAGAAGGAACAATGGAAATCAAAGAAGATTCCACCAGGGGGAGAATATGGCAAGTAGGACCAAGATTGCTATAGGTGTGGGATGAAAGGCCATTGGTCTAGAATTTGTCGTACTCCTAAACATATAGTGAAACTCTACCAAGAATTGAAAACCCAGCTCAAAAATAATCAGCATGAAGCAAAGCATGAAGCTCACTTTGTTTCTACCAAGAAGATGGAAATTGGAGAATGTTCTAAGTCCAAGGACAGAAAGCAAGAATCTTCTGAACCTGAAGAAAAAGAAGAGATTGAATCTCCTGAGAAGACTGAAGATGTGCCTGTAGCCATCACGTCCAATGACAGCTGGGATGTTATCATGAAAAACCTTGAAGGCATGCGCACAGACATGGAAACTGATGATATTCAAGATGATCAAGAAGAAGATGTGCACGGAGACTCTTTTTGAGTTCTTATTTAGCTATCCAGTAGTATAGTAATAAATAATAGTATACATTAAGGATTTTAATTCTTGCATGAATTTTGTGGTTTGGAGTCGGCTCATGTAGAGCCTAGTTATGTAATAAGCGTCTTACAGACTGTTTTTCAGTATAATATATTTTTAGTTATAGTATTGTTCTATTTAAAGCTTATTTTAGTTGCATGCTGAATAAGTTAAATTGCTTTATTATAGAACCCGTGGAGTACAAATGGCAATGGAAGAGGAATTATGTTTAATTGATAGTTGCACAACCGATACAATCCTTAGGGACACACGATATTTTCAGACTATTAGAAAGAACGATGAAAATATTACTACTATCACCGGAAGTGATACGCATATAGTTGGCGTTGGAAGAGCAACTATAGTTCTCCCTAATGGAACAGAACTAGTAATCCAAGAAGCATTACTTTATCCAGAATCAACTAGAACGTTGCTTTCATTTAAGGATATACGTGCAAATAATTTTCATATAGAAACAAATGATGATCATGGCGAGAAACGCTTAATCATGACTAAGTCAATGGGAGACAACAAGAAGATTGTCGAAATTTTTCCTTCCATGCACCAAGCATTGTACTACACATATATTAAGCCAACTCAAAAACATGTTACAATGCAAATGATTCTAAGAAATAATGAGTCATACAGAATATGGCATGATCGTTTGGGACATCCTGGTCTAAGTACGATAAAAAGAATTACTAATAATTCAAATGGTCATAATTTAAAGAAGAATGATTTCCCAAATCATGAAGATTTTATGTGCGTTGCATGTGCAAAAGGGAAATTAATAACTCGACCCTCTATTTTAAAAGTGAGAGACGAATCACCATCATTTCTTGAAAGAATTCATGGTGATATTTGTGGTCCGATTAGTCCCCTGTCAGGGCCATTTCGGTACTTCTTGGTGTTAATTGATGCTTCCACGAAGTGGAGCCATGTATGCCTTCTCTCTACTAGAAACCATGCTTTTGCACGATTAATATCCCAAATAATTCAATTACGAGCCAATTTTCCAGATTCAAGAATTAAATCCATCAGAATGGATAATGCTGGAGAATTTACTTCGAAGGTATTTAATGATTATTGTATGGCTTTGGGAATTAAAGTCGAGCACTCTGTGCCACATGTGCATACACAAAATGGTCTAGCAGAATCATTAATTAAGAGGATCAAGTTAATTGCAAGACCATTGATACAGAACAGTCAACTGCCATCTACTTGTTGGGGGCATGCTGTGTTGCATGCAGCAGCATTAATTCAACTTAGACCATCTGCATATCACGATATATCACCAATACAATTAGTGCGAAAAATAAAACCAAATATTTCCCATCTGCGCAAATTTGGATGTGCCGTATACATTCCTATACCACCACCTCAGCGAACAACGATGGGGCCTCAACGTAGTTTGGGGATCTATGTAGGATTTGAAAGCCCATCAATAATAAAATATTTAGAGCCATTAACTGGAGATTTGCATACCGCTCGGTTCGCTGATAGTATTTTTAATGAAGATCATTTCCCGGCATTAGGGGGAGGAAAATATCTCGCTAGGGACGAATGCCGAGAAATAACATGTGAAAGCACTGGGGTCCTTGGAATGGATCCTCGCACTAAAGAAAATGAACTTGAAGTTCAGAATATAATAGATTTGCAAAGAATTGCAAACGAGTTGCCTGAAGCCTTCACTAATACTAAAGAGATTATAAAATCTCACATACCTGCAGTAAACGCACCTGAAAGAATAGAAATACCACATGAAGTGGATGAATTGGAATTCCAAGTAAAGTTTACAATGACTCCTCGTATACTGAAGAGGGGGAGACAAAGTAGAAATACTAATAAAGAAAAAGGTGTATCTACTCAGTCTACAGCTACATGGAGACGTCCTAAAAAGCTTAAGACTGGGCAAAAAGAAAATGAAAATAAAAGTGAAGGTACACCTGTAGTGACGCATCCTGTAGATGAACAACCCAGTGAGAATGTGCACATAGAAAAAAACTCACGATGGGAGACCGGAAATTCCTGATTTAAATATACCGGTTAATCAGGATGAATGTGAAAGAATAATAGAGAATTCAACAAATTATGTTGAAACAGGAGAAGTATATGATAGAAAGACTACTAATGTCGACATATATTTTGCTGAGAAGATTGCTAAAATTGATCTAGATCCTGAGCCAAAAACATTGATAGAATGCAAGAAGCGTTCTGATTGGCCTAAGTGGAAAGAAGCAATCGCAGCTGAATTACTCTCGCTAAATAAAAGAAAAGTATTTGGTCCTGTAGGCCGAACCCCTGAAGGTATATTCCCTGTAGGACACAAATGGGTTTTCGTTCGAAAGAGAAACGAAAATAATGAGGTGGTAAGATATAAAACGAGACTAGTAGCACAAGGGTTTACGCAGAGACCCGGCATCGACTTCGATGAGACTTATTCTCCTGTAATGGATGGAATCACATTCCGGTATTTAATATCAATGGCAGCAAGTATGAACTTGCAGATGAAATTAATGGATGTTGTGACCGCATATTTATATGGGTCATTAGATGCTAAAATTTATATGAAAGTCCCTGAAGGAATTACTGTCCCTAAACCAGAAAAACGTAATATGTATAGTGTAAAATTGCAACGATCACTTTATGGCTTAAAACAATCTGGAAGAATGTGGTATAATCGTCTTAGCGATTTTCTAGAAGAGAAGGGATTCTTGAAGAATGAAGATTGTCCCTGTTTATTTATACGAAAATCTGAGAAAGGATTTTGCATAATATCAGTCTACGTTGATGACCTGAATGTCATCGGAACTACAAAAGACATCGAAGAAGCAAGTACTTACCTAAAATCTGAATTTGAAATGAAAGATTTAGGTAAAACTAAATTTTGCTTAGGCTTGCAGCTTGAGCATACCCATGAAGGGATTTTAATGCACCAGTCTGCATATACCAAGAAGGTATTAAAAAGGTTCCATCATGAAAATGCACACCCAGAACATACGCCCATGATGGGGAGATCCCTTGATATAAAAAAAGATCCTTTTAGACCCAAAGAAGAAGGGGAAGAAATATTAGGATCTGGGTATCTCTATTTAAGTGCCATTGGTGCATTAATGTACGTTGCAAATAGTACAAGGCCAGATATTGCTTTTGCTGTTAACCTATTAGCAAGGTTTAGTTCAGCTCCAACCAAAAGGCATTGGACTGGTATAAAAAGAATTCTTAGATACCTTAGAGGTACAATTGATCTTGGATTATATTTCCAGAAGAAACAAGATCTTAGCATAATTGGGTATACAGATGCAGGATATTTGTCTGATCCCCATAACGAATTATCACAGACTGGATATGTATTTCTTAGTGGTGGTACAGCTATCTCATGGAAGTCATCTAAGCAGACATTGGTAGCAACGTCCACTAATCACTCTGAAATTATTGCATTATATGAAGCAGTCAAAGAGAGTATTTGGCTTAGGCGTGTTCATCAGCATGTACAGAATGCATGTGGAATCAATATTGCGCCTACCCCTACTATTATCTATGAAGATAATTCAGCTTGTATTGCACAAGTTCAATCGGGTTATATTAAATCAAATATCACGAAGCATATTTCACCTAAATTTTTATATACGCATGAATTGCAAAAGAATAGAGAAATTATGGTAACTCGTGTCAAATCTTGTGATAACCTTGCAGATGTATTCACAAAGGTTTTAGCTCCACCAATTTTTGAAAGATGCATACGTGGGCTTGGCATGAAAAGATTAAGAGAAATACAAAAATCAGGGGGAGAACTCCTCGATTAAATAATCCTGATTGTTATGTCTAGAAGATATACAATGACCATTCTAGAAGAATGTTCAATCAAATCTTGAAGATTATTATTGTACTCTTTTTCTTATTATGAGTTTTCCTGAAGTTTCTCATAAAATTTTTAATGAGACAATATATGTGCAATTTACAAGAACGGTATATATGTACTCTTTTCTCCATAAACCGTTTTTTTCCCCACTGGGTTTTTCGGATGGAGTTTTTAACGAGGCATAATATCGTGGTAATCGCCCAAGGGGGAGTGTTGTAAAACATATGGACTTTGGAAAAAGAAGAATCCTAATCCTAGTCTGTTTTGTTGTGTGGGCGCTTACTAAAACTTTAGGACATGTCTGGACTATATATACGTGGGAGATCCTCCATTGTAAAGATGAATCTACAGAAAGAAATAAAGAATAGTCCCACAATTATTCTCTTATTTTTGATTCAATATTTATATTACTGTTGAGAGCGAGAGCCGATCCAACATCATCGACGTGTTTCATAACAGTAATAAGTGGCAACTGGTTCACGTGCGCTTATTCCTCTGTTGGGCTGTTTAATGGAAGGAAATCCATGTGTACGATATGATGGCGAAATATGCATGATGACAGCCATACTATTTATCTCAGGCCCCCTCCATGTTGGGAAATCACTATTCTAGCTATCTCACAAGTCACGAGCCTTCATATTTCGACCGACAGTTGTACATGTGCTTAGCCAAGAGCATCCGGACAAAAGCAACACATAAACACGACTCCGGTTTGGTGGTTAACTTTATAATATATAATCGATCGTAGTATCCATGTCCCCGCCTATATAATCGGTGGATTTCATTTGCCACAAGCACGAACGCGTCAAAATGTCAAATCACTCGAAGTGACTTTGTTAGGCCGGCAATCACATTGCGTTACTACGGTGACGTACGGAGAGTGCATATACACGAGTGTGTGTGTGTACATACATACGTAGTACCTATAATATACTCGACCCCGTCGTCCGAGCTATGAACCGGAGAAGTCTTCGCCGAGTCAGAGTGAATCCAAGTGAGGGCGCACGCCAATGCAAACCAAATCAAACCGTGGCCTTTCGCTGTCCGGCCGAGAAACGCTCCTGAATTCTATACCCTGATCAAACACAACCTATATATATATATACACATATGGTGAGTTTTCTATATTCCCGGGAGTAGTTACTCCCACCGAGAGTATATGCATCAACTAGGAGTCGGGGCTGTTTAACGGGCAGCGTAGAGCGGACCTGTTTGGAGTGGTGCCGGTGGGTATACTGTAGCCGGACATATATACGTGAATTAGAAAGATCCGTGGCCACATAATTACCGGCAAAAACGGATCTGATGTACGATGGCAGGCAAGTTTGAGCGTTAGTACGTCTCCATACTTGTTACCGTGAGAAACGGATCAGTGGGATGGTGAATTGATTATATACGTACTTTTTGAATGGTGTTTCCGTACATACTTTTTAGAATAGAGTATTTATATATACTTTTTGAAATAGAGTATGTATACATACTATTTGTCCATATAATTTTTAAAATAGAGTATTTATACATACGTTTTGGAATGGAGTATCTGTACATACTTTTTAGAAGAGTACTTATACATACTTTTGAAATATACCCGAGTATATGTACATGTGACTTAACGGGTTCGACTTGATCGCCCGCTAAGAGAGTGCCATACGTGATTTATATGGTTTAGAGGAGGGAATAACTACTCCTAGGGAGTAGAAAAAACTTTTACAAATAGATGAAAATATACTATTAGTAGTGCACTTGTTACTGTACTCAGTACACTGTGAGGATTAGGTTAGGTGAGTGGACAGCGTACAAGGTGACGTGCAGCCTGTAGGCGTGCAATGCCTGCATGCCGTCACGGCCTGACCTGAAAACATTCGCTGCATGTGCAAGACGTACGCCAGAAGGTCGAGAGCGTCGACCGAGCAGGCGAGCAGCATCAGGCAGAGGCACGCGTGAATTCCACTCTATTTGTTGTACCGTGTATATGTGGCAGTGGCACTGTGGCAGCGTCATGCCGGGTGGCTTTTGGACGATTCTACCGGGGGGCGAGCGAGGGCCGGGGAGGGGCAGCGGTCGCAAGGGAATATCTCGCCGTCGCCGGGCCGCCGTGCGCGCGCGCGACTGGTCCCTCCCAGTCCCTGTCCACGCTGAGATTCTCTCCGTTTTTGGTGGCTTCCTCGCTCTGATGGAAACCGTGAGGCTTAGGCCCGGTTTAGATCCACTGCCAATTGCAATTGTAACTAGTCATATTAATATTACGGTACATGTATGAAGCATTAAATGTAGATGAAATGTTTGCATGTTTGTACTTTTTGCATGTACATCACGAAACGAATCTTTTAAGTCTACTTGGGTTATGATTGGACAAAAGTTGTTAAATACAAACGAACGTGCTACAGTACAGAATTACAGTTACAACTGGGATCTAAACACAGCCTTATTATCTCCGCATGCACTGCTGTGCGTCCACGTCCATGTTACGCTAGGAGTTTAGGACTGAGGTTATATATACTACTAGTAGTCTGCAACTAATCCATCTTCAGATCCATGCAAATCAAACTTCTACCTCAGTTTCTGTATGGTTTTAAGTTATTAAAACTTCGTCTGAATATAAGTTAGGCTCTGATCCATCCACGTGTCAAGACAAGCGTTTGTGTATCCGTCTGCAGTGAGCTAAATACTACTCTTGTATACACATAGTACGAGGTGATCGATACATGGGCGAGAGAAACTAGCGTGACCTCACCCCTAGTATAGGCACAGCGCGGTCCTGCCGCCCTATCATTCTGTGTCCGACGGCACTCGGGGAGATGACGGCATCACGATCATGTGTCTGCTTATCCTCTCAAGTTATTCCCGCGTTTTCTTCTCATGTTTGATATAGCGGACGACGAATCTGGGAGGGAATAACAGGGGAATAAGAATCTATAGTCACCCTTTCTCAGGGAGGAGCTTCAAGTGCAAGCCATGCATGCGTAACCACGTATGGGCAACCGGGCTACCGCCCTCCTCGTCTGTCGTCATGGTCTCGAGTCTGGTCGGTGCTCCGTTTTCTTGCTAACTCTTGCAAGAAATCCTTCTGGTTGGTGTGTATTCAAAAAAAATAAATATATAGGGGTGTTTAATTCACTATTTTGTAAAATTTTTTACTGTAGCAACATGCTAACTTTTATAATAATTGTCCAATCATGATCTAAATAGACTCAAAAGATTTGTCTCATAACTTTTTGCGAAGTTGTCAAATTAGTTTCAGTCTTCATCAACATTTAATGTTCCATGCATTATCCAAACATTGATGTGATGTAACTTTTTGGAATTTGAATGAGGTGTGTCTAAATAACAGGGCTATAGCACTAGAGGACCGGATTCATTATTACTTATTTTCTCCCTGTTCAAATTTGTAGAGAGCTAGCGTTTTAATTTGAAGAGGCTCGATGCTGCAATAGAGAGCGCTCAAGCTCACCTCGCACTAGCCGGTGGTGCTGGATCCTGCATGAAATAGTTACCAGCACGACTGTTCTCTACGTGATCACTAGCAAACAAGACGTGTTCAAGTTGAACAACCTTTTATGTATACTAGGTTCGTGCCCGTGTATTGCTACGGAAAAAAAAAGTATCAAACATAATGGTACGTGACTAAGTGCAACTTCATGTCTCCATCAACCCTAATTGGATTTCAAAGTGCAATACAACCAGCGCTGAGGAAACATCAGTGACTTCTCCTGGGTGAAGCACATACGCCCACAATAATTCATGACATTCTGAGGAAACATCAGTGCTTTTTCCTGGGTGAGGTCCTTGAACGAGCTCACGGTAGTGACCTCATGGTAATCTTAGAATACTATAATTTTTGGGCACTGAGAATTGAATTGTTACGTTCTCTTGGAAGTAGTACCTAGCTATCCAGATTCATAGTCGAACAACCTGCTAAGAAAGAAGGTTACCAGCAAATGTTGTATATTGAAACAATTTAAATAAGCTACTCTTAAATATTTTTGTGGATGTTGAAACAATTCACCAGGCATGCACTTGTACCAGTGACCCTCACCAGTCCATGAGGTGCAGAGCATGCACACGTACCTGGCACCTGAATACCAATTTAGGAAGTATAAATTCAGAAATACAATTCACATCAATTAGCCATGACCAATCTGAATGGAAAGGAAAGTTCATTTTCTCACAGCCTGTGCAATGGTATGCAAAGTATGACGTGCCACACAGGAATTCACCTTAATCATAGCAAATATTTCACCATGTATACACCCCGTGCACAAATATTGCACGTGTAGTCACCAGTTCCCTAACGATGACCACTCGGCAGATTTTTTCACTACTGGAAATTTAAAATTCCCTTACGGTGCACTACCGTCAGGAAAAATAAAAATATCGTAATGAAAATGTATGTATCGTCATAAAAAATAAAAATATCGCCAAACCGTCAGGGAAAATAAAAATACCGTCAGGGCTAGCTCGACAGGGTAATTCCAGTTTTGCCTGACGTTGGTCAGGGAATTTCAAGTTTCCAGTAGTGTTTAGAGTGCATTTCAAACAAAAAAATGTTGTGACAAAATGACACCTGGACACGTGTCAAATAGCTCATGTTACCACTTCCATTATAATCACTATTTTTCTATGCTCCAAATTCAGTACATCTCCTTAAACCTGATCTAAGTTCAAAAGTAATTGCAGCTCTACTTTTAGCATCTATTAACTTGATCAGTTGTCTTAACCCAGCAACCTCACCCCTATCACATGGAGCCACATGAAGTGTCAGGAAATAGATTGAATTCAACATGTTATTAGTGCATATCCCATTGTTTTGAATTGAATGCCAAATCCTGGATTTATAAATAGGATTGTTACAATCTTGATCCTTTATAATGAATGCCACAAATGCTGGATAACAAGAGTATAGTGTAAGATTGTGCTCAATTTAATTTTAACAATGTCAATGAAATCCAGTCAGTTGAAGTTTTTCCATCGACCAGTTGGCAATTTCAGTCATGGTACATGGAAGTTTAGGAAGTGAAGGCAAAAGGAAAGGTTGCCTGAATGGTTTCCTGGTGAGCCCGGATTGTTGATCCATTCTTAATAAGATCTGTACAGATAAGTTAACGTGTGGATGTTTTTAGCCAATAAGATGATGCAATGGACTTTGGAGGGCCATGTAACATGATGGCCAAGACCCAGATTATAGCTACAAACTGTATGCATCAAGACAGTATATGAAACATGCCATCCATCAGTTTCATTGGCAGATAAACATGCCATCCATTTGGGAGAATCTAAAGCAATGTAGTTTCTATAAACTGACTTGATCTACACTGCACACTATTCCTCCCTATAAGCAAAGACCATTTGTACTAAAATAAGCAATGTTAGTAATTGCTAAAGTAGATACTGAATGTGCAACTTGCAAAGTGCAGTTTTTTTAGTAATAACAAAGTGCAATTTTTAGTAATTATACTACTCTTTGGTTGGCATATGGCCGAAATTAGTGCTAGTGTTTTGGTCACTTCATCACCACTTTCAGTCAAATATATGTGTACAAGTGTCATATGGAGCAAGCCATACGCCGGCGAGGCTCAGGATCGGCCTAGTGGCTAGTAGCTCCAAATTGGCTAAATTGGGGGGATTGAGAGTGATCTTAGGAGATCATGATTGAGTGATTATAGGAATTGGTTTGGCAAGTCTTGGTCGAATGGCTATGAAAAGAAACCAGCACTTGGGAATCAATCAAGAAAGAATTAGCCTAATCCTTCTGTTCTTCTTTCTCTGAACACAATAGGGATCCGAGGGGCAAAACCTGGCTCCAACCCCAGCCGATACTTAGTCGAGACGAGTTATCTACGCCACCACCATTGCCGCCATAAGGGCGTTATAACAAAAACAAATCCTGTCTTTTCCCTTATGTGCAATTCTTTAATGTAGCATTGCATTATTGCATATTAGTGGATACAAAAGACGTAATCTCTTGTACTGCATATTGGCAATGTAATCTATGTCCTGGAAAGGCACGGTTACATGTTATTGATTCACACTGTTATCACTTATATTGCCATGCCTATTCCTCTCCCCCCTTACAAAAACTGCACTTTGTAATTACTAAAATAAGCTCTGTTAGTAATTAAAGTAGGTACTCATTGCTGCATCTAGCAAATATGAATCCTGAATAATCTTTTGGATATATGATACATCAATATTTTTGCTCAGCATCAAGCATACACACATACACACTGCGTATGGCTGGACTAGACTACAACTACAAGCGCAAGCCTACAACAGTTACAGTTCAGAGTTCCTGGAACTACTCTTCCCGTAGAAGTCATCAGTTCAGATAAGTATTCCATTCGTATGTTCCTAACTCAATTGCTTATGAGTTCTCATGCTATAGGAAACATTAGCCCACCTCCAACTATTTTGATAGATAAGCTGACGCAAATAAACTCAACCTCACAAGCAACTAAGCAAGGAATAAGTTGATTCAACTGTTGCCAGACTCCACCTCACATATTTTTTGCAGGTATGTCTGTAACTCAATTTATACAAACTAAAACTATGTACGGCACGCAATAAGTTTACCCATGCAACTCCCAAAACATGCTAGCTCTCGTAAACCTCAAATAAGGTTGCAATTGCTTAAGAGACATTTGATCAAACACCATAGGAGCGTCACTCAAGCAGTTGCAGTGGGCAAGAAAATTGGAACATGGAGAAGTGGAGAAGGGTTCAAACCTTAATGCCAAGTTCAGTGGCTTCACTTTCTTGGTATCCGATGGCCGTGGATATCGGCGTGGAGCAGCAACGTCGTTGATGTAGGCATGGAAGTGGACGCTGGCCTTCTCGGATAGGTGGCTGGCGGCGGCACTGGTCGACGTTGTTGGTGCAGCGCAGGGTCGAAGATGGGCGGCTGTGGCGTAGGTCGCCGCGGCGGCGCCGGTGTCGGAGTCATCCCTACCGCCACCACTGCCGCTGCTTCCGCCTCCAGATAAGCAGCCCCCCGCTGCCGCCGTCTGAATGTGGAGGTGGCGGTGATGGTGGCGAACCCGCGGAGGGGCCGCACCAGGCCCGATGGGAGCAGGGGCCTCCCCACGGTGGGCAGCAGAGGGAGAGGGAGAGGTAGCCTCGTACTCGTAGCCACCGCGGCCTTCACTGCTGCTTCGAGGAGATACACGCTGGTGCTCAAACCCGCCGCGTCGGGTCGCCCGTGCGTGCGCGGGGCGGGCTTGCGAGCCGGGTGGGCAGCGACCGCGGCTCGAAGGGCGAGGCAGGTGGGCGGCGGCAACGCACGGGTGATGGCTGCGGCGCAGGGCGTGCGTGGGGCGGGCTTGCGAGGCGGCGCAGGGTGAGGCGAGCGGGCGGCGGCTGTGGCTCGCAGGGCGAGGCGGGCGGGCGTTGGCAAGGATGCAGGGGCGAGGGAGACGGGAGTGGGGAGAGGCCGTGGTTTACAGGTGGTAGAGTAGAGTGGTGACTTTGGTTCTGCCTATGAATGATTGCACTTTCATCTTTTTAGAGTAGAGATGCATCTACTACATGGATTTCCTTCCGAAGAGAATAATAAAATTACTGTTTTCAAATGTATATATAGCCTACTTGGACCATGAAGAATCTATAGTCAAGTTGTCACTTGTCACTTGTCAACAATCGCACTTCATAGCGCTACCAGTAGCTGGTGGTGTCCGATTGATTTCTATCTTCAGACACATTTCCTATTCTAAATCCAACTCTTGATTCTCTGGAGAAAATAAATATCTTGCATTTTTACCAAAATGTGCCGAGATTCTCTATGTTCCGGCCCCCACCTCCTAGATTTCAGTTCTTTGGAATCCATGGATATTTTCAATCAAAAGAGCAAAGAAAGATAGTGATTTTAAGCGACAATATATAGGAATGAGTTAGGGTTTCAAGATTTTGGATTGCCAAAGTTGTAAAAGGACCGTTAGAGGAGAATAGGACGAGAAGTTGAGAATTTAAGCTTACTGCCTGACTAGAGGTGAGGTTGGCAGTGAGATGGCCGGAGAGGTTATAATGGAGGATGGAGCGCTCCCTTGTGGCAACACATTCAAGAGTACTTGAGTATTTTATGTCATTTGAGGACATAGTGCAGTGCAACACAATAATTCAACGGTTGTTGAAGCTTCAATAATGGGAAGCTGCCAAGTCATTTGAGAATCTCACAGCACCCTCAGGGTTACATGCGGGTCCTTTTTTCAGATATTCCCCTATATAAAGACAAATATCTTCTCCCGCTCTCGAGTTTGTATGGCTTGCCACATTTCATTGTCCGTGCAGTTGGTGCTAGGTGTATAATGTGCATTTTAGGGATTACTAAGTTATTTGGAAGGATAGATAATATGATGCTTGGTTTAGGTTAAATAATCTATTGTGCCCTCAATACCTAAACTCATGATATGTAGGACTCATATTTGTTGGCCACAATGATAGGACCGATCAACGGATACTTGAGGTAGTTGCTCCAACAGACACGAGTAGTATTGTGATGAACCCAATGATATTTTAGGATAAACAATGAAACTATGAATTCATGGTAGAATGGGCAGATGACCACTTAGGTGTTAATAAAGTTAACTGAAGTTTTATCGTTAAACCATAGACAATGAAACTATGGCTACTCAGGTTAAGTTCAATTAGGATAAACAATAAAACCAGAGTTATTAACATAACCTAAACATCTAAAATTAGGTAGGCATCTAAAATTAGATAGAATGTTGAATATACTTTTATAATAATTTATTTAATAATATAAATGTTGCTAATATTTTTTTATAAATATAGTCAAACTTTAAAAAGGTAAATGAGCATAAATCTTTTTATGGGGCGGACGGACTTTAAGTTAACTCAGGTTATACGAGAAATTTGAAAACAGAAGTCGCACTCGATTGTACGGTTAATTGGTCAAACATATATACTCCCTTCGTATAGAATTTAACTCAATAATTTAAAAGTTATTCATGGTTTATATTCCTAACTAATTAATGTTTGATCAAAACCTTATCCAAAACGACATCTAAATCTTATATAGAGGGAGTATAGCTATCAACTATGCCAAGATGCACTAGAACATTATCTAAATATATAGTATATAGTACTTTTAATGAGCAAATAAAATAGTCGAAAGCATTGGTACTAAAAGTACCTCACCGTCTCTAGACTTGACGCGCCGGCACCGGTGTTTTCAGATATGCGAGTGCGATCACCGACGGCCAGGAAGACCAAAGGTGAAACGTGATTGCTATCTTCCTTCCGTGGATACAAAGCTACCCATACTAGAGTGAGCTCTTGAGTCTTGACGTAGGCCATGAATACTAGCCCACATTATGAGTGTATATTTCACGTATACGTATATATACACACATAATATATATATATACACACACTAGTGTTTTGTATATAATTTAGGTATGGCGGCCGCCAAAGCTGGCCATATAGCTGCCTCCGCCACTAGCTTAACCAGGAATCTAAGTGGTGGAGTACGTACGTATTAGCAGTACATGTGGGAACTGATGGATGAATTCACATGCGCGCAGAGTACGTACTAGTGTCGTCCGCGGCGATCTCGGTGTCCTCTGTGTCCGGTCCTCGCGCCATCATATATATCGATCTTTTAATTTGTGCCCAGCATACACTACTATAAACTTGTAATTCCCTTACAGTGCACTACCGTCAGGAAAAATAAAAATATTTTCATAAAAATATAAGTATTATCATAAAAAATAAAAATATCGTCACGAAATTTCTTACGGTGCACTTACTGTTAAGGAAAATAAAAATACTGTCAGGATTAGCTCGACAGGGTAATTCTAGTTTTACCTGACATTGGTCAAGGAATTTCAAGTTTGCAGTGACAGGAGCTACCCCTTGTCGCCACATATGCATTGCATTTGCATGCGCTGCCCGGGCCGCGAGGCCCCGCGCGTTCACGCGACGAAGGCAACGCGCCAGCCACCGATCATCACGCTCCCTTTTTGCATCGTTCTCGTGGCAGGGGGCACTAGCTAGGGCAGGGGCCGGACCCGAATCGAAAGCGCCGTCGTCGCTACTAACAAATCCTTTGTCGCCGCGCTGCCGGCCGGTGGTGGTGCTTCTTCCGCGGCAGCCTTGGGAGGAGTCGTCGCGCCTGGAGAGGAAAGGGTAGCCGGCCGGTGGCCACTGTTCCCCCAGCAAGCCCGGCCTGCGGACGTACACGACGCTTTTCTTTATTTCTTGCGGCAATTGCAATTATTAATTAATGGTTGAGAATATATGATCCATGCGTGGAAATCGATCGAGTCGATTCATTAACGATGCTTCCACCGTGGAGTGTGACGACAAAAGTGAAAGACCAGAGAGATGGATCATCACAAGAGGGCGCCGAGCTGGGGTCCGGACTCGGGCGGCTTCACGGGCGGCTCCAGAGCCCCCTAGTCCATCTTCTCCTCTACACCTCGATCGACCCCACTAGCTAATCGCCCACAACGTACGTACATGACACGCAGATTCATTCGTTCCCTCGGTGGCTCGGTGCAGGGTGTGTATCAGGCCAGGCCTACCTGTAGTGCGGCGGGCACCAGCAGGCACGACACCGATCGAGGGCGAGAGGGGCCGATCGAAGGCGATGGGCCTGAGAGCAGCATGCAGCAAATACGATGAGCACAAGCGCCAGAGCGTAGGCTGTCGTGATAGAGAGATGGATGGACGAACGCGACGCGACCCTACAGCGGCGAGTCGATCCGCGTCGTTGATGTCGGAACGTCTCCGTCGATCCGCCCAGATCTGCGGAGCTGGAAACGGAATAATATGAAGCGTCGTCGCCCCGCTCGGCCCGTGTGCAATCATCATATGGCTCGTGCGCGGACGGCTTGCGCGAGACAGGAATGATCGAGGCAGGCTACATATCGTCGCCATAAGCACAGCAGCTAGCTAGCGGCACCACACGGACGTACGTGTGGGCAATCTCTCTTTTAATCTCACGTTTCTGAACTTGCTTTATTAATTTCTCTCATGCATTGCGATATGATATATCGACAAGTTTGACGGCGTTAATTTGGCGTGAAGGAAGTAGAAATAACATAGTATACAGAGATCCTCAATCCACGGAAACGACACAGCGAGCGTGACGTTGCCTAACGTGATCACGTTTGCCTAAGAAAAGTGTATTATCATATTCTTGTCTTTTTCCCAAACAATGCACAAATTGACTATAAACTTACAAAATTTATGTAAAACCAAAATCAAATCCGCCAAAAAGTCAGAAATACAAAATTGTCTAAGGGCACAACTTACGCTCTAAAAATTTTCAACTCCAAATTCAGAAATACAAATGGGTGTGCGGGCTCCGTAACAAAAGAATTGGCATACGCGACAAAATAATTGACATACGCGGTTGGATATGATGAAAAAGGCTAACGCATTTGGTTCTCAATGCAAAATAGTTTAATAGTTTTTATTATTTCCTGAAAACAATCAAAGCCTTCGCAGTACACGTGGACAAAAAATTTTGACCACCGTGCACATATCTAGTAAGAGAAAAAAAACACGCTCGCCTATATCCTATTTCCCGTGCAATGATCCTGTCACGTGGATCGGGAAGCTATTCTGTCCATTTCCGGGCGCTTGTCAGCTCTCGCGTTAGTTGGGCTGGGAAGCGCAAAACGAGTCTATAGCAGCCCACGCGAGCTGAACATAGCCGGTCCAGTCCAACTAACGGCCTTTTTGCGTCTATAACAGCCCATGGCTGAGTTCAGGGCCCGTTTGAGAGACTCTTTTTTTATTTTTTGAGAGGTGGCTTTTCAAAGAAATGTTGTGATTCAGTGGAAAAGCTTCTATGAGTTCGGAGATACCAAAAAAAAAAAAAATCCGAGTTATTTGGTTGGAGCAACTACGAAACTATAGTTTAGGTAAAAATATCTATAACACCTCTGAAAATCTAAGAAACTATTTATATACATATTGCTCATAAATAACTATGATCTCAATGACTATTTTGGTAAGGAAAAAGTATGTTTAAAAAAAATATATTTTTTAAAAGCTTTTTCTCCATTAGAGAAGGGATGAGAGTGCGGTCCATCTTCTCCTTTCGAAACCAGTGTGGAAGCTCTGGCTCTTCATTGAGCCACGCGTCTGATTAGCCGCGTGGATGGCCCAGATGGGACGAATCTTGGTAATTTTGCAAAAAAAAAAAAAAAACTCCCTCCACATCTTCTCCTTTCGAAACCAGTGTCCAAGCTCTGGCTCCTCATCAAGTCAAGTCACCCACAAATTGCAGACGTCCGATCGGTCACATGGACGGCTCAGATTGGGCGAGTCTTGGTAATTATAAAAAAGGTCCTCCACATTTATCGAAATCAACCCATAGTCCGGCCTCTCTCACAGAAAATTTTTCAAGAAAACCCTCAAACTTTACAAAACTAATGCGCAGTCCATGCTTCTCAATGGGCTGGCCTGCCTCAATGGGCCAAAAACATCCCGTAAGCCTCTTCTGTTTTTTATGGTTTAATCTTTTCTTTTAAAATTAGAGATCTCTCAAAATTCAGATAAAAATCACAGAAAAACCATAAAAATAAATCAGTTTTATTGAGTTTATTATGACTAGATCTATGCATTAAATTTAAAATACCATATGCTTTATTGTATTTTATCTGGTATAGTTGTAGATCTATGATTTTACGTGATTCATTAATTTGCGGTTTGTACCATATGTGAACTAAAAATATCACCTCTGCCTTAACTCCAGTATCATATATCCTTTCTCATAATCTTTGGTGACAAATTAATTTAACGCTAACACGAAGTATAGATAATATAAATTCCAATGTACTACCTCCGGTCTATTTTATCTGGCACACACGCATATTAAAATTCAAACTTTAAAAACTTTGATCAATAATTAGGCTAATAACTTTAAAATATTATAATACAAACTTTATATCATTAGATTGTAAGAAATTATACTATTCAATGATTATAAGTTTATAACCATAAATAATATAATATAGAGTAAATGAATGGTTAAAGTATAAGGAGACCGTGTCATTCTAACTCGCGCCAGATAAAAAGGACCGGTGGGAGTATATACTTGTACATATAAAAAAATACTTAAACACATACGGTATATGATATTCAGTATATTTTTATACACGAGCACATTATGTCCTATACATAAATACTTCAAATAAATATACACAAACAGAATAAATATATTTGTACTTACGCGAGCACATCATATCCTATACATAAATGCTCCAAATGAACATACACAAACAAAATAATATATACTTGCACTATACATGGTACATACAACCTATAAATAATCACTAAAATCTACAATAGTCAAATCCCTTATATCGTTGCTTAAAAAAATTAATTAATAGATCATAACAACATAAATATATGACTAAATTGGCTCAAAATATAGGCACTGCATGTAGACACGCGGCAAGGCCACGCGTTGCTTTCTAGTCATGGACCGAGTGCACTGGTGATGGGTTGATGCCCGGACAGATCTCAGCCATTCATCTGGTGAGGGACGGTCGAGGTTAATTGCAGTAGAGACGTACTCCCTCCGTCCCTTAAAAAGGTGTGGTTCTCGCTTCTCAAGAAATATCTTTGACTAAATTTATATTAAAAAATATTAATATTTATAAAACATAATTAATATCATCTTTTAGTCTAGTTTTCTAACAAATTTATTTGGAATGTTGCACGTATTTTCTATAAATCTAGTTAAACTTGTGACACGCACACCAACGGCTACTGTTTTTTTAGGGACGGAGTAAGTATTCTTGTATTTCTATTGCTTTTCTTTTTTAATTTTCCATAAGAAAATGGCTACAGAATACAGATAGAACATCACGTGTTCTCCATGGAACAGAGCAAGGCACCGTTTGGCATCGCTTGATCGTGCGCCGATTCGGAGCGGCGCAGCAGCATGCCTGCTCGTATCTGCTCGCGGGGAGGGTGCTCGGCTTGGCCATGCCCGGGGCCTCGCGGAGCTGACGGGATTTGAGGAAAATCCCAATCCGGCACCGTTTGATTTGATTCAGGGGCGGCCTAGGAAACGGGGCGGGCGGCGAGCTGGTGGCCGGGACGGGCGGCCGGTTGGCTGGCTGTGACCGCGACGGATTCCGCATGCCAGTATGTCACCATTCCTCAAACGGACTCCGCCCGTCGCCTGCGACGTCTGCACGAGGGGGACGCCCGATGACCTCGTGCGTCATGCGCTGCGACTTCGAGGGAGGCGGGAGGCCGCGGATCAGCTGCTGCCCCGAGTGGCCGAGTGGTGGTAGCTGGTAAGGCAATCTCTGTAACGGCTCTTTTGGTTTTCTGACCAAATTGCTTGGTTTAGACCAGGCTGGGTGATAGTTTGAGCGGATTTGTTTTCGCATTCCTCCCCTACACTGATCTAACACAACACTGTTATATAAGTAACACATTCCTCCCCTAGGTGGGTTACTTGCATTTGCAGTGGCTGGTGGAGTTGCGATACATTTTTTATGGTGATGAGTCAGATATTAATTTGCTTCTGGATTGGGAATTTAGCATCTATACTACAGGAACATATTGTTCCTGTAGTATAGATGCTAGTGCGCTGATTTTCCTTTCCCAGATCCTGCGTCAGTGCGGGAGCCTATGGCACTGGGTACGCCCTTTTTACTACAGGAACATATTTTCCTTTCGAGTGTTGTATTTTCTTAGGGGGTTGGATCTTAGGAACTATTAATTCCTCAAATATAATGGTGTGCATTATGCATTACCTCCATGTCTCTTTTGCTTTTGAAGGTTATATTAAGAGTACTTGCTTAGTTAGCCTGATCTTTTTACCATAAGATATTTGTCTTGATATACAAAATAAAGTCCATATTTGTATGTAAAAATTGAAGCAGTAATTCATTATTAGTGCTTTTCTTCTTAATGTCTTATTAGTACTTTATAACTGACAGGTTGTTACGTAAACCTGAATTTTCCAAGTCCTTAAAAAGTTCATGGACATTTGAGAAATATCAAGGACCCATTCGATCACCTAAACATCAGGCTATATTTGTTTTGCAGTTGATAGAAAATCTTCTCATTGCAGATCTATTACTTTGCTAACACATTTTCTTCAGTTTTGCATCACTCAATGAATCTTAAGGTGGCAATTTTGTGTGCAATCTTGTCCTTATTGAGCCAACCTGGTATCTTATAAACTAGTACTTTGTTGTTTTAGTTTAATATAAGATATAAAATTTTGGTTCTAGTCCTTATTTAGTACCCCAAATGTTGGTGGCTATCTTCTTTTGTTATGTTGGCCAATCTGGCCTTTTTATTAGACACAGTGCTGATCATAAATATTTTCTACAAATATTACTCGTTTATTTAAGACAATTCTTCTGATCTAGTGATGTAATTTCCAAACAATAGCACAACCGTGAGCATCACATACCACAACCAGCATTATATGCTTTATATAGTTCTATAGGCTTTACGCTTTGTTCTTTGTCGACTTAAATATATTTTCTATGGCGTCAACACGTTTCCTTGTTTAATGTTTACTCAACATTTGTACAAACTAGATTAGGAAGCAAATCTGTAGAAGAACAATACAGCAACTTCTGCAGAGTGAAATCTACGATAACAATGTGAACTATGCAAAATCGGAAATTCAAACATGGGTTCTATAAAGAGAATATCAGGTTTTGACTACTGAAGTAGATATTCTGGTAATTCCCATGTTTTTTTCCTCGAATACGCAGATCTGTGTATCCCATGGTCTCCAAGCACACTGATATTTACTGTGCTGTTATTCTTTCTTGTAATGTTTTCCTCGCTGGAGCATCATCCCAGTGCTTCTATTTTGCTGCTGCATCATCTCATATAAAGGTCTTAGTGTCATTTCCCCTACCCATACTAAATGTTCCTATAGCTTGAATTAAATAATATAGTTACTGGGTAGCTGGTAATAAAATTGCCTCTCCCAGTTGATTGGATTAGTGTTTCCAATATCATCTAATTCTTGTTCAGCTTTAACTTTTAAGCATTTCTGGAGCCATTCTTAGGAAATGCTGATAATAGTGTTCGCCTAATTAACATACTTTCAAGAAGGTGCAAGAAGCTGGGCATACAGCATTCTACTATCTCCAGGTAACCTTTTTTTTCCCTCTTGGCATCTAGTTTAGAACTTTTATTTATGTGCTTGTGCATGCAGCATGCTTATATGCTGCTTAAATCAGCTGCCAATGGGATTGATCCTTATGAAGCATTATAGGAGCATAGCTAGATTGTGTTCACAAAATTGAGCTGGCAATTCCATTATATTATGCATTGCTATTTCGTCCTATGGTACAATTTCACCTTCGAGGATAATTGGTGATGAAGCTGAAGCCACTATCTTCTGTTTGATTTATATTCTGACCATATTGTATGGCAATATCTCCCCTTTGACATTTCTAGAGACAGGACTGGCATTTTGACTATCTTCTTCCCATGCAGAGTTGTCAATGCCTTTGACTTAGTGACTCCATATCACGACACAGAAGAGTCCAAAATTAACCTACAATTACAACCATATCATAGCCTGTCACATAATGAACACAGACCAGCAATTCTCATTGGTGCATGTTATTTTCACCTATCATTGTCACCGTCCACCAACCTTTTGGGGTCACTAGTGGGCAACCTTCACGCATGACATCTTTCAAATAGAGCGTGAGCAAGCTGTCTGTCCTTCCCTTCAAGCTTCTATTCTTATATTATTCTAGTGGTTGACACATTTCAGTGAGAGTCAACTTGGAGTAAACAAAGGAACTCCTTTATCCGCCTGCCATCCAGACCACCGTACTCAGAGCCTACTCCTAATGCGTTTTCCCTCTTCTATTTAGAATATGTGATGCGCGTGCTTAATGCTGCCTATCCCTGTTTTGTCTCTCTAACTTTCCTAAAGGTGAAGGGTCCTTATGTAGTCATTCATGCACATATAATATTACCACTTGAGAAGCTTTATTAGCTGGCGTGATGTCCTGAAGTAGTTGTTAATGGTCTTAATCATATTGTAAATGTGGATAGAGTAGGGAGGGTTTTCCCTGTCTCTTGTCAAAATTCAAGTTGAAAACTTTTCCACCCCACTTCGGTTGACATCTCACCCCCAATCACCATTTGATGCTGTTAACTTTGGGCCTTGGAAGGAAAATTCTCACCATGCTTTTCTCAGAAAACTACCCTGAGTGCAGAATGGGTCCCTTGCACCATGAATGGAGATACCCTGGGGGTATTGCAAACACAATGTAGTCCTATGTTTATCCCCTGCTAAACGAGCATGTTGAAAAGTTGCTACTATCCCTCTCACAACATTCCTTTAGGTGGAGGAGAAAGCCAAATACAGATAGCTGACCCCAGAGGACAATAGATTACTGAGTATTATTGGTGCACGCCTCCCTGACTCCCCGTCCTCTGTTTCAACTGTTAAAAAAGTGCCAATGTTTAACGATCAGATCAGGGCGGTGATCAGTGATGAGTTTTGTAAGGATTTTATAGCCGAAGTGGATGTTACCTTAATTTTGGTGGGAGGCCACCACTCTTGCAAGTCTAAAATTCTTGAAATAAAGTAATTGTTTCTTCATTTTAACAGATGAGGGGTGATCATTCTGCCATTTGAGCGCGGACCAAATGTTCTGATGCTGACAAGTGTCATGAGCAATTCTGGTTCCCACTGAAGTTCCATTGCTTAATAAATAAATTCCTGGCCTGCCTTCGGGGGGGGGGGGGGGGGGGGGGGGGGGGAGGGTGGTGGGTGTCCAGGATATCATTGATTTGAAGAAAGGCTATCTGAAGCATGCTGCTTTCGATGGGACACGTTTTGCGTTTGTAGTCCACTATATTCCCTTTTACGTGCCAGAGTCCAATCGGTGGTGAATTATACCAGTGGTCAGTTTGTGTTTCAATTTGAGTATCATTATTCGGTAATAGTCGCACTAGCCGACTGCCCATAGTTTTGATGAAAAAGTTTGTGTGGCCTCAGCTTTCTATTTTCAATTCAGTCTCAAGGAAACAGTCCTGCGCGTCCAAAAAAAAGTCTCAAGTAACAGTTTTATTTGGAACCTCAATGTGACATCACTACATTTGTAGGGTATTCCCTTGCTGTAGAAGAAAGCTCTGGAGTTTCTTTTCAGTGGAAACATGCACAGTACTACTTTAGTCATAAGCTCAAATGCTCGATGTTTTACGCTGCCTATATATTTTACTCGGTGATAGATATAGGCACAGTACCATCTGCTTGCTAATGAATTTTCACATCTGCGGATCCCTTACTGTTAGCATGCTCTGTTATTTGTCATAATATATATACTGAATTGCTCATGTGTTTTTAGGCTGGAGCATATTTACAGACCAAACCACTTGCTTCACAAGAGATGGGGTATCCTCAACTATGGAAAGGCAACAAAGTATTATGCTGTTTGCCTGTTCCCCTTTCCGTAGCTGACCCGCTGTTGTTTTTCCTCTGTGTTCAGATTGCAGCTCCATGCTTTCCTGACATTGACACACCTTATGTGACGCAAAGGAGTCAGAGATCAAGTGATTGCAACCGTGAATGAAACCCTGCCCTCGTCCACTGCCAGTGCCACCACCGTCGCTCACCAACCCTACAGCTACAGGCGAGCGAGCCCTTTCTGCTGCACTGCAAGCTCTGCTCCAATGCTTGCCGAGTAAAAGGAACAGCCGAGCAGGGCAAGGTGGCGCACGCAGTGCAGTGACAGCGTAGGGAACTATGCGTAAACGACAGAGGATTTTTGTTTTCTGAGGGTCAATGAACGAAGATTTTCAAGCTTCTGAATGCTGACCCACTCAAGTGGCGGCAGGACTATATTAAAGCGTAGTGGCACTGATTACTGTTGTCTAGGAATATTCCCTCTCGAACGGTTCAAGCCGAGTTATGATGTCTGTTGTTTCATTTAGCAATGATTAGTTACAGTGAAAGCCGAGGGGAAAGTCAGCTGGGATTGGTATCATCGAACTACATAGTGACGTGATAGGATGCTTCAATGGTGAGTGGCTTCTTTTTTCACTCGGCATGAATGGCGTAGATCCTACCCTCGGAGACATACCCTAACACTACCAGTAGTACTCTACTCGTGTACTAACAGCATTACCATGCCGTTGCTGGAGCCACTCGGTGCAGACAATGACATTTCGGAGGAGGAATGGAGGATACAGTTGGCAGGGTGGAGAGTATCAGAGGATGCTTTTCGTTAGAGAACAAAGTTCGTGCATTTGTGGTAACCGAACTGACTGGTGGTATCCTAATGGTGACCGAACAAAGTTCATGCCTGGACAAAATTTGGGAGTCGGTTTTTGCATGAAACCCCCTATATATGTGCACACGGGGAACCCTTTACTTCATGTCAGCAATTTGCATGTACCTTCGTAGACCATTGGTTTCAGTCGTCCATCATCTAATATACATTAGAGAAGGATGCTAAGTTATGGGGTACTTTGGTAAAGCTTCACTTCTTGATTATCTAAAGAAGTGATTCCAGTAGAGTGTGAGATGGGCAGCAGATGAGAACAAATTCTAAAGCGATTCCTGTGGCAAATGAATGGGGAGTAGCGGGAAACGGTGGAGAGCGGGTGGTTTTAGCTCCCATGTCATAGTGAAAATAGAGAAGCGATTTTGGTCAGCTCCCCATCAGAATCTAATAGCGTTTTAGGCATTTGGCAGGGCTCCATGGAAGTCAAGAGTGAAGTTGAGACTAGGAGCTATGCCAAAAGGGCCCTATAACTGCCATCTTACTCCATTTGCGACTATGAACGCATCTACAAAACCTTATGTCCTTGTCGATCGTGACATATCAATATAAAAAAAGATTCGCGGAGGCCATGACGATGTTGAAATAACAGTAAGTTTGGACAGTGAAATCGGATTAGACATAGTTTCTCGTTTCTTTGTTGGAGACGTGCGATGTGGAGAGTTGCCATTATACAAGGACAAAACATGTTGAGAGCAAGGACGGAGAAAAATCACTTATTAGTCTTTCTAGTTTTTTTTCTTAGCTCTTAAGCTATTTTTCTTATTGTTTTATGCTCAGCTGTGAGGCTTTTGAGCCTAAGAGCTAGCTCATGTAATTTTTGGCTATATATAACCTATGTGGACATAGAGGCTTGATTTTATATCGTTTATTAAAAATCAAGAAAAAGAATATATACTACATCTAAGAATGAAGCTAGCTAGGACTTGTGATGAGACTAACGTCAGAACTGCGAATTATGCTTCGATGACATGTGTTCTGCGTGCAGCTAATTCAAAGTAGGCCTTGGAGAGAGGGACAGGGCCTAGTTGCTAGTTGGGGCCAAAAGGTGGCCATGGCCTTCCTCTCCTATTAGAAAGTTTCTTTAATAAATACTCAAACTTACGATTGTAGAGAGTGAATTTTGAGCTTTATCTCTGGTCTCCTAAAGATTTTACGTCAAGCTTCGGCCCTGCTTGCAGACTCTCACCTCTATTAATAGTGATGGGTGGAGATTTCACAGAAAAATCATGATCAGAAGCCACAGAAGCATCAGATCACTATGTACTACATATCCCAGCCCCGGCCCTTAGTAAAAACATCGCACCTTTATTTGTTTCGAGAAAGCATGGCCATACATTGCACCTTTCCTTTTTACATATATTTGAAAACCGAAGGGCCCCAAAAATTCTCAATGATGTCTTGCCGCATGCTCGCATCACGGTGACGGCAGCACATCATCCTAAAAAAACCCACCGGGAAAATATTCCCAAGGACGCCCTACAACTACAAATAGGCCCCCCACACGGATCAGCTTTGGTCCACGGCCCCATCGCATGCACGCCCTTCCATCCGTAGACACACATGCGATGCACCTGCAGACAGGCGGCGCCGTGCACCTCCACCACCTCCTCGGCCAGTATTTCATGCCCCAGCAGCACCAACCGCTGCAATCAAATCAGCCACCGACCTACTAGCTAGAAGAGGCGCAGGAGTCGTCGGCCGTCTGTGCAGGCGCCGCGCAGCTAGCTCGTCCACCACTTCGCCGCCGGCCGCTACCATGTGGGAGTATCACCAGGCGGCGCATGCGGCGGCGGCCTTGCAGACGACCTCGTCGCCAGCAGCGTCTTCTTTCACTTCCTGGAGCCCCTATGCCGGGAATACGGCGGCGCTCCTCGGCGCCAGCTCGGCCTTCGCCACCGACGCCGGCTCTTCGCCACCGGCCGGCATGCGCCTTCCGGCAGCCGGGGAGTACGCTGTCCATGGCTATGCATGGAGCCAGCACGGCGAACAGTGAGTGTATATGCAATTATGCATGCATGACCTTATTATATATCGCAACGACGATCATCATATCTAGCTACCGCGCTCATGTTTCTTGCTGTGAAAAATCATTTTAATTAGGTTATAACATAATAACACACGACGGTTTGATTTACGCTTTCAGAAGCAACATCACATGCTACAAGGAGAACTTCCTCGACCTGCTCGCGTCGAAGAACGTGACGCAGGAGATGTTCGACGACGTCCCCGCCGCCACCGGTCACTACGCCACGCAGGCGGCGCTGTCAGGAAGATTCGGCGGGGCGGGCTCTGATGTTGCACCGGCGGTCAAGTACGAGGTCACCGGCGGCTCGCCGCTGTTCTTCGGGAGTACTGCTACTGGTATGCACCATCAGGGGACGATGGACATGGTGGGTTGCACGCCGCGGTACACCTACGGCGCCGCCGGCGCCGACCACCATCAGATGAAGGAAGGGGGCAGCAACCAGCAGCAAGAGCTTGATGCAGCCCCGGCCATGGCTTCTTTTCTTCAGCAACTGAGTTCAAATGCTAGTGTTGGCATGCATGCTAGCTTGGACTATTCAGGCACAGGAGGACGAGCATTGGAAACCAGCCCTTTTGGCATCAGGAGCTTGCCGGATCTCGGTTCCTTTGGTGGCTACAGCAGATCAACCGCGGAATCGACATCATCAGCACAACCATACCTGAGTTCCAGCAATCTCTCTGAAAGCAGTAAACAAGAGCCGGATATTGCGTCGGTAAGATATGAACATTATTCATGCCATTCATGCTAGTGACCAATGAATTGGTTTTTTTTTTTTTTAGAACTATGAATTTGTTGATGCATATGGCAGCTGTTCGTCAACCACGTGTGTTTAATAAACATGTGAAATGTATTTGGATGTGTTCCTTGCAGGCACGGAGCAGCAGCAGTGGCAGTGGAGCGGCGAGTGATCGAAAGAAGCGGCCGTCCGAGGAAAGGACGACGAGCACCGTGAAGAAGTCTAAGCAAGACGGCTCTAAACCATCCCCTCCCAAGGTAACAACGAAGATGAAAAATGAGATGCTAATAAAGTTATCCGTGAAAATTAGTAGTCTCTGGTAGATTATTTCCACTTCGCATGCATGTCAACGTACGAAAATAATGATGATTTGAAAAAAAAAATGCAGCAACAAGTGCCTAAAGTGAAGATAGGAGAGAAGATCACAGCATTGCAACAGATCGTTTCACCATTTGGGAAGGTACGTACTAGCCTATGGTTAATAACTTGTTTCATAAATTGCTTTGTACAGGCAGAGCGAGAACGCTGCCAAAATATAATGTTCATTCAATTCCTTATGAATCCTGCACTGTTTTCAGACTGATACAGCGTCGGTACTGTTTGAAACGATCAAGTACATCAAGTTTCTGCATGAACAAGTACAGGTAACCAAGTCCAATCCCCGAAATCCCCTGCATTGCGTGCTCTGCTCATTTTGACCTAACTACAAAAGCTTCCAGAAAAGTAAAATATTCCTGTATGCTCATCCTGACATTAGTAGTAAAAAGAGTGTCCTACAGTTGGGCAACCTACGTACACTCACACAGAGCCGCGCATCTTCAGAGATACAATGAATCGTTTCAGCGACTCATGTATAGCTGTTCCACATATGATATTGACCTAGTTGGACCCCTTTTCATCAGTGGACTTCCTAGTCATGGCCCAGAGGATCATAAAGAATGTTCTCATCTCGTCGTGTCCCACACTACGCACACCACCAAGACAGGAGAAAAGGACAGCGCCTGCTTGCATAGTTGCCTGTCGCAATCGCAAGACGGCCTCCTGCTTTTCTTTCTTCATTCAGTTGGGGCTAACGCACGCATGCAGCTGACGGCCTCCTGCTTTTTCTTTCTCCGTGCAGCTACTCAGCGAGCCGTACACGAATTCGAGCAGGAACAAGGTACAGATCGAGGTTTCAGTTCAGATGCCTCCGTCGTTATCCGAGAGGATTGCAGAATCATTCTAGGCAGCTCACACCAGCAGCTTCTGTTGCTTGTTTCAGGGTAGCCACCACCTTCCATGGGGAGATCGTGCTGCAGCAGAGACGACGAGCAAGGGAGATGATGAGGCAGAGCACGACCTGAGGGACAGAGGGCTCTGCTTGGTCCCTGTCTCGTGGACCCCTGAAGTCTACCGGGACGGGACTGCCATGGACTACTGGACGCCGGCGTACAGGGGCTGCCTGTACCGATGAGAACTCTCGTCGTCTGACTAGTTGTTGCTGAAACATTCCTTACTGTCAGTGTCAGTTGCTCTGCCTCTGCCTCCAAGTTGCATAGGACGGCAGCGCAGTTGATCTTAATTATATGTTGCTTGTGGTTCCTAGCTAGTTTTTAGTACTGGTTTGTATGGTTTAATTTGCAGTGTCGTGTTTGTTGATTTGTACTAATGAGTACTGAAGGAATTATCTGAACAAATCCACCTTAGCCTCTCATCTCTGTAACGAGATGCTGAACCACAGCACAAGAATTAGTCCCAAGTTTGTTCGCTAGTTTAATGAAATACTAGTGATAATTACAGAACTTGCATGATGTCGCACATCTAGACTACGTTGTGCGTGAATCTAGCTTCGTCCTGCTACAGTGCCTTGTACATGCAGAGTTTACGTGCACGGTGCACCAAAAGGACATCATACATGGGCGCATTCCATGTCTATGGCGAATTGGCCATGGCAATGCGAGGAAGCATAAAGGTAGGAATGACGCAGCCAGCAGCCTGCAAGCACTGTTATGTGGCTACAGAACTAGCCCAACAAGTCTGTGCCTCCTCTTCTCTTAATACAAATGATGCGTAAGTCTTTTGCGTATTCGAGGAAAAAAAAGTCTGTGCCTCTTGACTACAGAACACTGTTCCATATATTTTGCAGCCCTGAAGAGCCTAGGCCTCAAGTCCTAAACAATAAATCCTCATTGCGCTCCGTTTCTTCCTCCTCTGTCTGTGCCGCCGCGTTGTGCCTACTAGGGTTAGGTGTCGTCGCCGGAGCAGCGTCGCGCCACCGCCGCAACAGCTTAGTGCCCGTACGCCGCCGCCGAAGCCTCGGGCACCTACGTCGCCGCAGCAGCCTCGGGCCCATATATATACTAAAGTTGGCAAGCCTACTTAAAAAATTGTAATGGTACCTATCAAAAACCCCCTATATATTTCGACCAAAACATATGGCAAGCCGATGTCTATATAGACTAAAGTTGGCCCACCCTTGTCTAGTTGTAATAATAGTTTAAACCGAGACGCTATCCTAAAACTTTGAGAAAAAGATAGCCTTTGTTTTTTTTCGAAAAAAAATATAGCCCCTCAAAAAAACAGAGCTAGTTGTAATTTGACAGCATTTTTTATTGCGATCGGGCCATTCAGCCGTATTTCATTAGGAGGAGTAAAAATGATACAAAGTTTGCGCAGACACAAAGGCGAGCGGCCGTCGTGTCAAGCAGGAGCGGCCTATCTACTGGATACATTCTTTTTTAAATTATATAGCAGCAATATTTTGCGACTAGAGCGGTAAAGCGGGTCTAAGCGTGCTGAGGCCGGCGTCTACCCAAAGCTGCGCCTCACCAACTGTCTTCGTGTAAATGACCTGCGCTGTGGACTCCTCGCCTCTGACTGTTCGGTAGTTCTCCTTCCATGTCGTCCAACTGACGAGCAACATCAAAGAGTCCTAATTTGACAACATAAAACATAATATTTGATGCGTATAATACATAGGGGCGGAGCTAGAGCATAATCAAGAGGTGTGCTAGCCTTGTGGGTGCATAGATGTTTACCGTGTGGGTGCACATATTGTGAAAAAATAAAACATAATAATTGTTTTCCAGAATTTTTATGGGTGTGCCACACCCCCCTATGGATTTGAGGGTCATTCCAAATGATTTGAGGGTGCTTCGGCTTACCAGACCTGGACTGGTGCACAACCCCTGCCGGCGTCGCCACCGAAGCTTGCTGCTAGCGATCTCATACGCCTGCCAGCGGATCCCCATTCTTCGGTTGAAGATAAATTTTAAGCTCTCTTCGTGCACCTCGCCAGGACAAGGCCTCTGCATTCGCTGCGGAGCCAAATGGAGCAGAGACCATCGGTGCACTAAAACAGTCAGCTTCATCTGGTACAAGAACTTCTGGATATGTTCCTCGAGTCAGATGATTCTGAGGTGCTCAACCCTTCTTCTCCGACTACATCTGAACTCATGTTGCATTTGTCCGTGGCTACTATGGTTGGTATTCCTACTCCGAAGATCTGTTCGGCTGGCTCGTATGGTACGGCTGCTGAATGGCTGATTGGTGCTGGCTGGACCAGCCAGCCGAACAGAGTAATCATGTAGGAGTACTACTCCTACACTGCACTCGTTGGCCCTGGCCAGTTCAAGATACCATGAATACTACACTTCACCCCTGTCTTTTTTTTTAGAAAGAAGGTTTCCCCTGCTCTTATATTTTAAAAAGCAAAAACGTTCAAAGTGCTATGTTTAAACGGCGCGCCCGCCTTACAGTAATTGCTTTAAAGCATGCTAACATCCACTTCAACAAAACTTTCATTAGTACAGATCAACTCATGCTGAGCGAGAATCACACTGCTGGCTCCTGAAAGCAGAGCAGCCAATTGATCCGACTTTGATGACGATTCCCTATGGACGTTCCACATGATACTCGGCGGCATTAAGGCTTCTTGCTTCAATTGTCTTGCCATCTCCTCCACTTGCGCTCCTAGCTCCGGCTTGAACATCGGTATCCATCTTCTTGTCATCCTTACAACCATTAATAGCAATTCTTTGTCCTGTCCACTTCACTCCCTAAAAACAGATTTCATTCCTCAATTTCTAAATTGACCACATCATCGCAGAAGAAAACACATTAGTAATCTATGTTTTTTATTGGCTACCCAAAAGCGAGCTACGGACTCAAAGTCCCCACCCAAGTTGATACCCTGCTTCACCCCTGCCTTTGGAAGTTTGTGGTAGAGTTCTTTGGCGAAATCCTCCTCTACAGTTGAGATACAAATTGTCCAAGTGTTCTTTTGCCCAACCACAAATTGCTTATCTGGGCCATATCATCAGCGCCGCTGGCGTGGGCACAAATCCCACCAAAGCTGGACGCAATTTCTGGCCAGCCTACTTCTGGGTCAGTTAAGGAGCTCCACTCATTCTTGGCCTCGGAGGTTATTATCGCTATTTTGTGCGACATTTTGGCCTAATCTCCTAACCACTCATGTGGAATTACTGAAGAAGCATTATCTGTTCATATGGACACTATTGATATTTTTAACATCACTTCGCGTTAAGTTGTCATCCACAACATGATGCCAAAAACCATTGGTAAAATAATTTTTACTTGCCATCTAAAAATATAACACTATAGAATATATCCGCAAGCGCACAGATAATTCTCCCATTGTAGCACTTCACCCGGTAAGTATTCCGAGTATCGTTGATTTGTTTTATGCCAAAAGGATAAATAGACATTCTACTCATTAGGATAATCTACTATAATGATTAAAAAGATAAATGTGCAATCCTACGATAACCAATAACTCTAATGCTTTAGCGATAATAAGTCAATAATAATATATGATAAATGATAACTGAGTAAATAAAGTAAATGGTATTCTAGAGATAGAATATAGAAACTCACTAATGTAGTAAGACAATCTCGAGATTCGCCTAAATTAAAGGAAACTTATGTAATTACTAAATATAAAGTCTACAGTCTACGCTATATTACACATTTTCATGCATAGTATAATCAACTCAGAAAACACCATAAGGAGCATCATTTAATGAGGATATTAAGACACAAGGGTCATCTCCTTCGCGACCGCGCTCTGCTCGTCCTACGTACGGGGGGTGCACTACAGAGAAACCAACGCAACTGTCACCTACGCGGACTACCACATGACCCGGCACGCCAGGGTGCCTCCGTAGGTACGTAATATATCTAGACACCACGTCTACATAATACGTACCACCTAACTCACTCAAGTACTAAATTAGGTGCTTTACGATCATATGACAATAATCATCACCAATCACAACTATATCGAATATGCAACTAGAATAAACTAAAAACTGAATAAGTAGCAATATATTAAAATAGAGCAAAGTCATAATGAGATACAAGATAAAATTACCGATCTCCAGACGAACAGATCTGGAATCCCGAGCGTAGTGCCCAACTCTACTTGAACCTTACTAGACGTCTAAACTAATGAACTTGAAGAACTAGAGCTCTACTTCTAATCTCTGGAAACCCTAACTTCTATCTACTCTTGACAAATGAAGCAGGAGGAATGAATTGGTGCTCTGCGAGGGGATCTGCCCCTTTATTTATAGCCCGGTGGGGTGAACGTGTGCCGTTGGATTAAACCGACTTAATGTAGGGCTGAGATGACTCTTCGGAGGCGGTGGAAGAAGACTCCAGAAGACGGCGACGAAACCCTAGGGGGGCGCCGCCCGGCCCCCCTTGGGGCCGGCCAGCCCCACCACCTGCCAGGTTGTGACAGAACCGCCTTAATCATAGGACCCACATGCACTGTCATCATCCCTAAGGACCTTTGATCAAACCGCACGAGTTTCCTTTGACCTACGTGGCCCGTCGGGTCTCCTAGGAAACCCTGATTTCCCCGAGGATCTCATTGTAAAGACCTTCCAAGTATTACAACAGTTTACACAAGCAATTTGAATCAGAGTACAGGTTGCGGAAGTATTACTTAAACATAGATTACAAATTTAGATTACATTATCCCAAATCAGAGTTTCGTAGTGGAGTAGCTGTATACAACTAGACACCCTGCCCAACGGTTATATCATACACACACCTTCATCCATGCACGATCCGTTGACTGACACGGTCCCACACAGAACTACATTCTTAGTTTACCTGCAACAGGGGATTAACAAACCCTGAGTACATGGGGTACTCCGCAAGACTTACCCGACTAAGAAAAAAGAATGAGACTCAGGAATGCAGGCTGAGCGGAGTCAAGGTAAGGCTTTAGCAAGAGTCAAATGATTTTGCAGAAAAGCATTACTAATCCTACTTTTAGTTTTTTACTCAATATTATTATAATCAATATCGATAGTTCTCAGTTCTTTCTCATATATCCTTTAATTCCAATTATTTAATCATTCTCAAAAACATTTTAGTTCCGAACCACTCTTCGCTGAATGGTCGAAGGATCAAGTCTCCATAACCGAGGAGCAACGATGATTCGAATCGATTAGTACCCAGCTGGGGATCCCTATCCACACTGCATATGTAGCACCTAAGCTTGCATATGCCAACCCCGCCTACCATGGCTTTTCTACCCCTGAACCGGTTCTGCGCCACCCGAGAGCACATTACTCCTCTCGTCTCCAGGCACGACGGCCACGAGGGTACACGCTACTCTCGCCATCTCTCCACTCCCAGTGTGTGGTTGTCGGTTCAAGCAGCAGAGCCACCGTAGTCAGAGGCTTTCCGTAGTATGTGGCTAGTTGCAAAGTCTCAAACCAGCAGGCCGACAATGAATGGTCCCTAATTCTTTTTCCGTTGGCGACAATGCATTGGGACTTTAACCCAAGTACAAGTGTCCTTTCGATTTTCAAATCCCGTTTCTGTCGGTGACAATTGTTGGGACTCTAACCCAATGCCACGATCACCGAGCAGGAAAAACCCTTTCCGTCGATGACAGTGTACTGATCAGGTGCACAGCCATCGAACGAGAATAATACCAATTTCCATTTTCATGATTGAATAATGTATCACAATAGCTCAAAAATATCATTTATGCAAATCTACATTATTTAAGTAGGGCTAAGCATTTTTCAATATTTTCATTTTTAAACAGGTTTTAAGGGATAATATATCAAGGTGGGTAATGCAGCAAGTAGATGACAATCAAGTCATATCAACCTAATACAATAATTTAACTCAAGTTATAAATATTTTGTAAAACACAAAGAAGAGGCTGAATGCATCGGAGCTTGCCTGTTGCTTGGAGTAGATAAAACTCTGAAGTCAAACACCGAGAAGATCCACGTCCATCAAGAGAAGACTTACTCGGGACTTGCTTCCAATAATATTTACCGTGCGTTCACTACACGAAATAATAATGCATGCTTAACATGATGATATGCGTGATATGATGCATGAGATGTATTAAATGGTGAGTTAAGAGAAAGCAAACTTAATTTTATGCTTACAAAGTAAATGATCATGAAAACTTGGGATAGCAGGGGGTTCAAGTGCTACAAGGGGTTTAACCAAACTCTAAAAGATTTAACAAATTATTAAAATTTAATTCTAATAACCTTTTCTTAATTAATCAATTAATCAAGTAATAAATAAGAATTAATTAAATTATTTATATTTGAGCTCAAAATTTTTATACAGATAGATCTTAACGTAAAACAGTGCCAAGTCAAATTTCATGATTTGTGGCTAATTATTCTAGCCTACAAAGTTCATGGAATTGGCATTTATTAATTAAATTGGGAATTTTTACTTTATATATAAATTGCTCAAAATATTTATTTTATATTTTTCCTGTGTTCACCGTATCACAGAGAGTGTCTAAAATTATTTTCATAATTTTTGATGCAAGATATTTATTCCTACAGAAATAACAATTTGCATCACAATTTATATTCTCAGTAAATAGAAAAAGTGAATAATCAGTTGAAAAATAGGAAAAAACCCATTTTGGCCCAGGACGGCCCAACTCGGCAGTGGAAGCAGCCCAATCGGCCTGCCCGAGCACGCGCCCTGGCCATTTAGCAGGAAACCCCCTAACCTTTCCTCTCCTCAACCCGCACTCCAATGGTACTATTCATGTGAGTCATTTGATTCGCGCTTAACCCCCTGCCCCTTTTCATCTTGCCACCCAAAGCCCCTCCCCCTCTCGTGCAAACACAGATCGTGCACGCGCGGCGGCGCCGGCCGCGTCGCCAAGTCGCCGGTGACCTCTCCGGCGAGGGAAACGTGACCCGAGCGCTTCCCCTACCCTACTCGCACGCACCCAGGTGGCTAGTGGGGTGGCTCATGGCCTCGAGCAGGCCAGTCCGGGACCATGGCGGCTCACCGGCTCGGCACACGGTGACATGCCGCGTTTCGGCCGGGACCGAGCGATAACGTGAAAACTAAGGGCGCTGCAAACACTATGAAATCACCTTGAGCCTCCCTTTTGCGTTGGTTAGGGACGGAGACACCTCGGAGCTAGCAACCGGCATTGATGCCCGCGGCGGCGGGTTTACCCGTGGACTTCTCCGGCGCCCTGGTGGCTCCAGAGCAGAAAGAGCAAAACCGATAGGCCCGTAAGCTTCGTGACGTAGAAGCAGGGAAGAAATGGTGGGTGGAAATGGGAACTACCTCACTGAAAAGGGCTCTCCACGATGAGTTGCCGTGCGGTGGCACTCTTGCCGTCCGCGAGGGAGACGGGCTCACCTGAGGGGTTCGGACAACTGGAAGCAGTGACAGGTGGCACAATCGATGCTCAGCGAGTGGTAGAACCTATCCTTGAGATGAAAAGGGTGATGGTAGACTACGGTCGATGAATTTCGCCTTCCACCGGGAGTTCGCCGGCGGTG
This sequence comes from Eremochloa ophiuroides, assembly GCA_038502445.1. NCBI lineage: Eukaryota > Viridiplantae > Streptophyta > Magnoliopsida > Poales > Poaceae > Eremochloa > Eremochloa ophiuroides. The sequence goes on along the minus strand of JAHLJS010000005.1, from coordinate 66,354,913 downwards.
GTGTAGAGGAGAAAAGAAAAGACGGTGACCCGGTTGAAGCTTTATATAGAGCAAAGGACAGGGCGCGTCGTGGAGAGGGCCCCCATGGCCCCGGCAGCGACGTAGACCGGACTCGGCCGGCCCCGGGCAACGCTGGCGCCCGACGCGCGCACGCGCGGTCCTGCCCGCGGCAGAGAGGACCGGACCCTCCTGTCGACACTGTAGCAGTATCATGACCATTCACAGACTTTTGCCAAATTACTTTTTATTTTATGTAACAAGTCAAAAAATTGCCAATGTAAAAGTTGCAGTCGATTTAGTGCTGAACATTTTTGGTTTTTAAACCACATTCAAATTTTGAATAAATCAAAAGGGGGTAATTAGGGATTTTGAATTTCAAACCTAATCCAATCAAATTCTCAAAACTTTTCTCAATAACTTGAAAACATGCAAAATTAGAAGTTGTTCCACTTGTCAAGTCCTACAACTTTAATTAAATACATTTTATCAGATTCTTCATAGTTTTTGAAATAGCATTTCAAATTTAAATTCTAAAACACACATTAGGGTTTAATTTGAAATCTCAATGCATAAGTTTAAAATCCCCAAATATAAAAGTTGTTCAAATTGAAAAGACTTACAACCCTCAGTAAAGGAGTTTATCCAAATTCTTGATATTTTTGAAAAGGCATTTTTAAATTTGAATAAACAAACACTAATTGAGGTTTAATTTAAATTTCCACTGGTAAACTTCAAAATCTCCAAAAATAAAAGTTGTTATACTTTCAAAGACCTACAACGTTTAATAAATAACCTTCACTAGATTCTTGCTAGTTTTTGAATTTGAATTTCAAATCTAAACTTTAAAGCATAGATTTAAGTTTTATTTGAAATTATTTTTAGTAACTTCAAAATTGTGCAAAATAGAAGTTGCTCAACTTTTAAAGATTCACAACTTTTGTTTAAGAGCCAACACTTAATTTCTTTTAGTTTTTAAATTAGGGTTTCGGGTCCGACGTAAGGTTTATAAATAATTTTCTTTTATTTTCTAATTGGATTTAGGTAATTATACACCAATACCAACATTTATATGACCAAACACTCTAAATCACGTATGCACAACCACAAGTAGAAATGAAGATTATTTTAGTGATGCACAGTAATGATAAGTTTATGCGAGATGATTTGCATGCAATCATGATGACATGGCAGGTTTTAGTTATCGTAACATCAGGGGTGTTACACAGGTGGGGCCTCGCTTACTTCGGGTGCTTTCTAGACGCTTCTACCTTGCCGATGACGTTTGTTTCCTTCGCGATCAAGTTTCGTGGTAATTATGCACTTTAATCCTTCTTTTAAGCTCTTCTGGATAATTCCCTGGAAAATAGACAATTCACCAAAACTCGTGAAATCTGTCAGTAATAACCCCTATGTTTCTATTATTGCCTCTTTCTTAGTATTAGTTGACGGTATAAAATTGGTACTTAACGATCGTCAATAATACCCCCAAGGTAAGTCTTTGCTAGTCCATTAGCAAAGTTGACTTGAGATAATTTATTCAGGGTTTCATCAATATGTATAACTTTCAACAAGTACTCAAGTATTTAAACAGAAATTCTTCTCCGGATTGTACTTCATTAGTCCACCTTTCAAACTTATTCCTACTCTTTTCAATCGTGTGGCTTTTCAAACTAAATCTTGGATAATTGAGAGATAAAATAATTAAGCAGGCACTATGTCATTCATCCTTTGTTTCAACCATTGCTCCAGAGTTTTTTTGAATAAGTAAATAATTTTTATTTAGAAAATAACGAGAGTCTACTAATAAGATTGCAGAAGATTACTAAACTATACACCATGACTGAATGTGCAAGTGTGATAAAATTTATTTTCGGGCTTCTATGCATTATCCTCTCTTTTCTGTTTTTCTGAATAGTGTGGGCTATTTCCCCAGCGGATACTTTTTGTACCCATTTGTTTTTCTCTCAGGCGGGTGTCTTTGCACCCATTGTTTTACTCTCTTTCTTTGATTTGGCACATACCTTTTGATATGGCATCTTTCAGGCTCATATTTTTTTGTATGGCATCTTTTAATTTTATAACCCGCACTCTCTTTTGGACTTCTAAGAGAGAATTTGTGCATAGAGCAAAAACTTTTTGTGCATGTGAACTCAATCATGAATGCATAACAAAATAGTCTACTTAAATCGTATTAGCAGAACAAATTATTATATTTATTTTGATTTTGACTTTTGAAATGTCTGGAGCTTAGTTATCACACATAATGAAATAAATAGCAACTCAAACCTTCTTATATTGTATCCGTCAATTATTTAGATTTAATCCAAAATATGCTACCCACAGATATCAAGTTTCAAAATAAATTTTCACGGTAGATAAACTTCATGCAATACGTAGGACAATTTAAATTTAAATATTAAGCATTTGCTGGAATTTATATTTAAGCAATTTAATCATCTTTTTTATTTTTCTCCAACTTCAAGTTCTACTTACTCTAAAGACAAATTTAATGCGGAATTTAAAGCAAACTTATTTATATACTCTATTTTTGGATTTTTTTTAAAATAGCAGTATTGAAATTGACAGAATTAAAGACTGAAATAAATACTGATGTAAATGATAGAATATGTATAAGGTGAGGGGTGCTCACCTAGCGGGGATCTCCCCCAAGCCAAAATGTTGCCGCGCTCAGTACTGTGGTGGGGGCGACGGCGGAAATCCCATCTGATGTATCAAATACTCCAGTCCGCTTTGTGTTTGTTGCTGTTCTTGGTATAACTGATCAAGTCGTTGGTCCATGCAGTGCTGCCACTGCTCGTGCTGGTGCAGTGTGTCGCTTATCATGTTCTGTCCCTACTCAATGTTAGTGAGGCGCATAGAAAAAGCTGGAAAATCATTAATGGGAGCCTCCGAAATTCAAAAAAAAAATCTATTCGCGTCGGAAATGAGAGATATTTTGTTTCTCCATACAGAATTAGTTTCTTCTGATTCTGACGTAAAGTGTTGCTCAGACAGCAGGTAGTAACCATCTTCGGGTGGTGCGTGGAACGAATACGGTCCACCAGTGGTGAAGTCCGTATTCCCATGCACAGAAAAGGATGCTCGTCCTCTTTGAAAGTCATTTGCCGTGTTGTCCGGTGACTCTGTGGAAAATGCTTCCCAACCTGCTGCTGCTGCGGATGAAGACTCTCCTTATTGAAATGTGGGTTGGTCTTCCCATCCTGTGTGGGCGGTCCACTGCTGGCGTGTTTCTATGTCGATCCCTGCTCACCAAAATTAACAAAGTAGAAATAAGCTGGCCCAGATGGTGCCGGGTCAGCTCCAGTGAAATCAGCTCTCGGTGCCTGTTGATGCGTGTGGACGGACACCTGCCAACGCTAGCTCCACTAGCTGGAAATATAAAGTTCTGAACAGAATAAATTCCTAACTCTCTGTCCGGCAGCTCGTACTCATTTGCATAATTTTTATTATTTTATTATTTCGGCGTTTGAGCATGTGAGCACGAAAGAAAAAATCATAGCCAATAATTCTACGGGCATCAGGAATAAAAATAAGTGTAGCATTCTGTAAAGAGACAAGAAATGGTTGAGCAACTCCAACAGAAACTCCAAGAGGGAGTCAGAGACTACCACTGGATCGCTTGCACCCACATGGAAAAAAACTACAAATAGGGGATGAAACCCAACCCAGTAGCTAAATATGTAATCCAGGAAGTAAAAGAAATACTGTATTTTCTCATGGAAGGGACAGTTCTCTAGTAATTCAACATCATCTTTACAGGTGATGCTTTCCTCTTTTTTATCATGATGTATAATAAATGTAGCTCATCTTATTTAATAGTATTTAATTTCTCTCTAGGAAAAAATGTAAAAGCTAGCCATTTAAGCATGAACCTCAGTGTGGAGTGATTGACTTCTTCAGTAGTATATTTTTGTTTTCTCTCTGGTTTCTTTGCAGTGATGCTCTCCCAAAAATCATTTTTATCAAATCCTTGGAGAGATTCCGTTATATTAACCACACAATGATTATGGAATCCTAGTGCCAAACTAAGGGTTTTATATGAGAGGGTGAAAAGTTTATTAAACATTCTAAAATTTACCTCATCATCATCAAAGTCCAGGGTGCTAATAAATTCTATTGTGAGTAACTTGCTATCCTGCTCAATGATTTGTCATGCACCTTCCCAACCAACATTTCTAAATATAAGCTCAAACTCGAAATCCATCCCGGTTTCATGGAGTAAGGTGGCATAAAAATTAGAGTATGCGTAAATTCCATGTTCTTAACCACATTTAATATTTTCCTCTGAGGTCTAGATGGTAATGAAATTTGAGTGATGCTTGTGAGCTCATACCTCTCTTCCCGTTGGGAAGAGGATGAAGGGTTGTCATACACGAAGGGTGTAGGAGAATCGACATTCATGTCGGAGCCGACGAACGATGGCACTTGTGATGATGTTTGGCTTTTTGTTGTGCGGCGTGAAAATGCTCTTCCAAAGGACCGGATGGCACCTTTCATTCTACTGCTCATCTTGCCTGTAAAATGAAGAACACGAAGAACACGGCAAAAACTAACAAGAACACAAAAACAAGAATCAAGTGAAGTGAAGAAAGCGAAGTGGTAATCTCTCTTCTAGGTGCTATTGCTAATCTTCTTCTTTCCTTCTTTCCTTGATTAAACTTGGATTAAATGGGGGATTTGTGAGAGTTGGGAATCTCGAGCGGCAAAGCAGAGTGGCCTGGTGCTCTCTGGTATGCAAGTGAGTGAATGAGTGAGTGAGAGAAGTGGGAGGCAGAGAAGAAGGAGAGGGGCACCGGCCGGCGTGGGTGTAGGGCCGGCCGGCCCTACCTTGTGTCTCCTGGCTCTCTCCTTTAGAAAAATATCGACATTGCTCTCATACCCTTCTAAATGCATGTGTGTGAGTGCTCTTTCTAGTGAATTGAATGAATGGAGGGTAGTGTGTGAATGATAGAGTTTGGATGGTAGTGAAAGGTAGTGGTTGGTGATAAGACTTGAGGTGATGATGGTGGGTCCCATATGTCTCTTGTATTTATACCGTATAATGACATAAGAATGAAAAACTAAATTAGTTTTATGAATCTATGAAAAATTAGAATTCTACTGATGGTCTTTTTATAATTTTCTGCCACCATAGTGAATTTCACTGACGGGGGTTTTACACTCCGTTAGTTGTAATCACATGGGGCTCAAGCTTCAATCATGCTATACTTATTTTTTATTTCTTTTTAGTGATGCAATTTATGAAAAAGTAAATATGCAAATTTTAATGTAAAGAATTAAAATACCGATAACTACCGAGTTACCTCCCGGCGAAGGTTTGGGGTTTTTAAAGTCCGCCGACCCGGACTTTTTCAGTTGAATTATTCTTCATGATTTATCTCCAGTGTCAGAGATGTTGTATCTTGTCCTTCATGACACTTCAATATTTGGCATTATTCCAGTCTTGGCTTAAATGCGAACCGCTCTTCTTGCCCATTGATGGTGAATGTGATTTCGCTAGCTCCGACGTTGATGGTTGCATTTGCAGTGTTTAGGAATGGTCGCCCGAGGATGAGGGGTATCTTCCTCTCTTCCTGCATGTCAAGTACTACAAAATCAACAGGAACGAAAAAGTTGCGGATTTTTACCAGAATATTTTCTGCGATTCCTGCAGGATAGCGGACCGATTGGTCAGCTAATTGCAGACACATTGAAGTCGGCGTGAGCGTAGAATAGTTGACTTTGTCGAAGACTGTCTTGGGCATGACGCTGACGCTTGCTCCAAGATCACATAAAGCATTATCGAATATCTGGTCTCCGATTGAGCAATCAATAGTAGGACACTTTGGATCCTTTTTCTTAGCAGGAGAAGAACTCAAAATTGCCTCACTACACTCCTCCGTTAGCTTGACAACTTCAGTAAAAGGTAGTGGTCTTTTGTTGTTGAGGATGGTTCGAAGATATCTTGCGTATGTAGGTACCTGCATGGCATCTAACAACGGAATATTGACATATAATTTTCAATTACTTCTACAAACTTACCAAACTGATCATCTGTTTTAGCTCTTCTCCTTCTGCGTGGAAACGGTAGGAGGGTTGTGTCATGAAAATATTGAGTTAATTCTTAATCTTGTGGTTCAACTGTTGGTGTGAGTGGTGCGACTTCTTCTTCTTTGTTGTCCTTTTCACTTTCTTCTTCTACCTGTACTAAATGTGATGGTCTACATGCTCTCTTTGGGTAAGGTGGATCACGTGTAGACTTACCTCCTGTAGTGGATATTCCTTTTACTGGTTCAGGGTCAGTAGTAAACAAAGTAGAAGACAATTGTGCAATTTGTAATTCTATCTTTTTATTAAATAATATTTGATTTTTAACAGTAAAAGAGAAATTGTCTAATTTAGAATTAATTTCTTCTAAAACTTTATCATTAAGAGCAATCTTCTTATAAATACTTTCATTAATTCTAGCTTATTCTAATATTAATTCTCTTAAGGGTGGTTGTTTCAGATTTGAAAAATTATAATTGCCCTGAGACTTACCATGACTGGTTGACCGAGGTTGAGTCCATCTTTGCTTCTGAGAAGTGGACTTGATGACTGCACTAATATCTTCTGGGGAATCAGCAAACTCAACTCTTAAATATTCTCCACATTGATTCTGTGAATTGAATGCATCTTGAATAGTTTGATGATCTCCTTTATAATTTGCTCTTTTATCTAACCAGTTCAACAGTACATCCATCTTGATTGAAAGTGCACACACTTCCTCTGGAACTTCTTCACTCTTATGGCATGTCTGAGTGTTGTATGTCCAACTCTGATTTTCTGCTATTTTTGCCATAATATCTTCAGCTCTTTCAGGGGTGAGTGACATAAATGATCCTTCAGCAGTGATATCCAATTGCTCATGTGACCTTTGAGTTAGTCCATGATAAAATGTTTGCATGAGCAATTATTTTTCCATCCCATGATGAGGACAATCTGATATGTAATTTTGAAAACGTTCTCAAGCTTCTGGAATAGATTCACCTTTCTGCTGACAAAATTCTGAAATCTTTCCTCTAAAGCATTGGTTCTGCTTACTAGGAAAAACTTTTCTAAGAAATCTTTTGAACATTCTCCTCATGTCTTGACTTCATATTTATTCTGATAAAATCACTGCTTCGCTCTTCCCTTCAGTGAGAACGGAAATAAACGAAGTAACACGACGTCTTGAGGAATGCCCTTAATATCGATGGTGTTGCCAATTTTCAGAAAATTCTGCAGATGGACACTTGCATCTACATCCTTCTTTCCATTAAATGTGATAGCTTGCACTGTTTTGATGAGACTTGGTTTGATCTCGTAATCATGATCTCCAAGGTTAAAAGTTGGCCCAACGCGAATATTCTCAGTGCTTGGAGCAGAGAATTCACGCAGAGTTTTCTCAGCCATGGCTTCATAAAATAATGTAAGACCCTTCTTCTTATGGTTGTTCCTGATTGATAAGGATTAAAGTACTACAACTAATCCTGCACTTGATCTATATAAGATATTTAAATAAAGACAAAACACGGGTAAGTCTGCTAAAGTAAAAGGTTACGGTTTATCTATAAGTATTTATATCTATAGTTATTTTTATGCTTTTCTATAATATAATTTATGAAAAACTCCCTTATATGAAATTCTAGAATAAAAACATTCTGGCGAATAAAATTAATAAATTAATAAATTATCCTAATGAATGTGATTGTCATCCCCGGCAACGGTGGCAGAAATGCTTGTTGGTATTTTTAACATCACTTCTCGTTAAGTTGTCATCCCTAACATGATGCCAAAAACCATTGGTAAAATAATCTGCACTTGCCACCTAAAAATATAACACTATAGAATATATTCGTAAGCGCACAGATAATTCTCCCATTGTAGCACTTCACCCAGTAAGTATTCCGAGTATCGTTGATTTGTTTTATGCCAAAAGGATAAATAGACATTCTACTTATTAGGATAATCTACTATAATGATTAAAAAAGATAATTAATAATACATGTGCAAACCTGCGATAACCAATAACTCTAATGCTTTAGCGATAATAAGTCAATAATAATATGATAAATGATAACTAAGTAAATAAAGTAAATGTTATTTCAGAGATAGAATATAGAAACTCACTAATGTAGTAAGTCAATTTCGAAATTTGGCTAAAATAAAGGAAACCTATGTAATTACTAAATATAAAGTCTACAGCCTACGCTATATTACACATCTTCATGCATAGTATAACCAACTCAGAAAACATCATAACGAGCATCATTTAATGAGGATATTAAGACACAAGGGTCACCTCCTTCGCGACCGCGCTCTGCTCGTCCTACATACGGGGGGTGGACTACAAAGGAACCAACGCAGCTGTCATCTACGCGGACTACCACACGACCCGACACGTCAGGGTGCATCCGTAGGTAAGTAATATATCTATACACCACGTCTATATAATACATACCACCTAACTCATTCGAGTACTGAATAAGGCGCTTTACGATAATATGACAATAATCATCACCAATCACAACTATATCGAATATGCAACTAGAATAAACTAAGAACTGAATAAATAGCAATATATTAAAATAGAGCAAAGTCATAATGAGATACAAGATAAAATTACCGATCTCCAGACGAACAGATCTGGAATCCCGAGCGTAGTGTCCAACTCTACTTGAACCTTGTTATATGTCTAAACTAATGAACTTGAAGAACTAGAGCTCTACTTCTAGTCTCTAGAAACCTTAACTTCTGTCTATTCTTGACAAATGAAGCAGGAGGAATGAATTGGTGTTCTGGGAGGGGGTCTGCCCCTTTATTTATAGCCCGGTGGAGTGAACGTGCGTCGTTGGATCAAACCGACTTAACATAGGGCTGAGATGACTCCTCGAAGGCGGTGGAAGAAGACTCCAGAAGACGGCGGCGAAACCCTAGGGGGTCGCCGCCCGGCCCCACCACCTGCCAGGTGGGGCCCCGCTTGCTTCGGGTGCTTTGTAGACGCTTCTACCTTGCCGATGATGTTTGTTTCCTTCGCGATCAAGTTTCGTAGTAATTATACACTTTAATCCTTTTTTTAAACTTTTCTGGATAATTCTCTGAAAAATAGACAATTCACCAAAACTCATAGAATCCCCTATATTGCTATTACTGCCCCTTTCTTAGTATTAATTGACGGTATAAAATTGATACTTTACTACCGTCGACAGACACCAGACCATGAAGCCACTTTTCAGGCACTCAAGTCAGCCCTGTGTCACTCTCCTGTGTTGGCATTACCCAACTTTGCCAAACCATTCGAGACTGACACCTCCGATGTTTGCGTTGGCGCTGTGTTGATGCAAGAAGGGCCCGTCGCAGCGTGTGTTTTCTAAATTGCTCGGGCTCCAATACCATCGCGCCCCCTCTTCACTCTGCCCGTGTAGTGTAGTCGTCGTCGCTGCTGCGAGCCGAGCCTACGCGAAAACGAAAAGGGGTACCAAGCTGGTCACGACTCACGAGCGCCAATGTGTCGGCCAGGCGCTCGCCACGCGGAGTGAATCGGGATTGTACGCTGAAGATGGAGGGTGAGTTGTCGTCACTTCCACGAACAAAGTGCCAAAGTTGCAGATTTTCCAATAGCAAAGTTACTGAGGCCCCGTTTGGATTGACTGTAAATTGTAATTGCAACTAGTCACATTAACATTACGGCATATGCATAGAACATTAAATGTAGACGAAATATTTACATGTTTATACTTTTTGCATGTACATCACAAGACGAATCTTTTAAGTTTATTTGGACCATGATTAGACAAAAGTTGTTAAATACAAACGAACGTGTTACAGTGTAAAATTACAACTGCAACTAAGATCTAAACACAGCCTGAATCTGTGACTTCCAAGAGCAAAGTTGCAGACTTTCCAAGTGGCTACGCTGAATCTACGTCTGAAAGATACTTTAAAGTTACAATTATATTGGACTCCCCAATCCCCTTCGTCCGAGACAGAGAGCACACATAAAAGTTACAATTATATTGGACTCCCCAATCCCCTTCGTCCGAGACATAGAGCACACATAAAAGTTACAATTATATTGGACTCCCCAATCCCCTTCGTCCGAGACATAGTGCACACATAAATATGATGTAGACGAAAATCCAAAACTTTCGTCACATCAATTTTACGGCACATGCATAAAATATTAAATGTAGACGAAACTTTTTCATGTTTACACAGTTTACCTGTAAATCACGAGACGAATCTTTTGAGTCTACTTAGACTATAATTGAACACTTATTGTAAAAGATTACTCGTGTTACTAGAGTGCAAAAAAAAAAAAATAGATCTAAACACCCCCGCATATGGTTCACCTGTGCTTTGGAATGCCCCACCTTCCTTGTTACTCGTAGTACTAGTGTACTACCTGATTGATTTTCTTGGTTATTAATAGAAAAAAAAAAGCACAAAACGTTTTGGTTAGGACATCTGCAGAATCAAAGTAAAACCATCCTCATTTTATACAACACAACTCGATAACTTCAACATCTCCAGCTGTTGGTATCACCGTTTAGTCAGACTCTCAATTATATAACCGGTCTTTGCTTCTCTTTAGTTTCTCGAGAAAATGATGAAAACAATAATTGGATAATTGGTCGCACACAAGCAACCAGTTATCGTTCTATTCCCTGCCGCCCATGTATCATCTCCCTATCATCCATTCATCCTTTACTTTATCCCATCTATGTCCATCTCCTAACCCCGGAGTACTGGCAAGTCCTTTTCATTCCTCCCCCACCGCCCCGTCATTGCCGGATACCAAACCGCAAAGCTTCACCAAAATCTAGCATATTCAGACCACACATGTAACCCTGCACGATTACCCTAACTTACAAATGGGCAGATAGATACAGAATGTACCGAGTTAAGCTAATCATGCTATTGACTAAAGGGCTTTTTCAGGTTTCAATTATCACAAATGTTGTACAATAGACAAAAAAAACATTGAACTCAAGTAACACGCTCAACTCCGATATAACAAACCATTATCAAGCTCGAAAATGAACAGAGCATACAGATACTGAATTTGATAGAAATTTTCCAGCGAATATGATTGGACTGCGAGATTGAGCAAGAGAACTTTAAATCAATCTATATAAGAGGCAGAATTAAGAATTTACAGGAGTGAACTTATATATTGAAGGGGATTATTGCTGGTTCGAACTTCAATTACCAACTATTGCAACACTGATGGTAGAATAATGATCATTTCCAAGCCCTGCGGAGTCAGACTTGATCCAAGCTCGGTACGATCCATGATGGCGTCTCGCCACGCATCGCCATGTCCCAGCCGTTGAGCCGGCACGCAAGTTTCTTGGAGTTACGGGTCTCCAGGCTAAACGCCGACACGCTGTAGGTGGGACGCCTGCTGTTCACCTCCTTGCTGCTCACTGAGTAGACGGTGTTGCTCTCAAGATTGGCAAACCCCGCCGTCGGCACTGCGAACCCGTGGAGGGAATCGACGAACAGCGCGCGGTCGCCGATGCCTGCGAGCTCCTGCCAGGCCGGATTGACGCTGCGGTGGTTGACGTGGAAGGCCTTGGAGAAGTCGACGTCGTCGCCGAAGAGGTACATCCACTTGGACTTGACGAGGAGGAAGAGCTCGTCGCCGGCGACCGCGACGCGCGCCTCGGCGGGGAGCTCGACGGCGGGGGCCGGGATCACGGCGTCGACGGCGAGGGTGGCCGCGTCGACGATGGCGGTGCGGCAGACGTCCTCCTCGAAGACGAAGAACTGTCCGCCGGCGTAGTTGATGCTGCTGGCGTTGCAATCGGCCAGCGCGGGGATCGGGGCCCATGAGGCGGCCGTCGTCGTCGGATCGGCGGCGGCGGCGCAGAAGAGGAGGCCCTCGCCGCAGGACACCATGACGCCGTGCGGAGACCAGTCCCAGGCCAGGTCGTCGGTCTCTGCGAAGAAGGCCGGGAGCGGCGGGAGCTGGCGGGCCGCGCCGGTGAAGGGGTGGACGAGGGAAGCGGCCAGATCTGTCGGGTCGATGTCGAGCGCCCACCCATGCGGGGACGCGTAGAGGCGGCGGGGGCGGCGGTGGTGCGCCTCCTCGGCGGGGCGGGGCAGGCGGAGGTTCGTGTAGATTCGATCCTCCCGGGGGCAGAAGAAGAGCCGGGACGGGGACGACGGGAGGAGAAGCCACGGCGGCTGCGGCGGCGGGGCGGCCCGCGCCGCCGATCGCCAGGACGAGCAGACGGAGCGGAACCGAGCGATGTCGGCGAGCTCGGTGATCCCACCGGCGATGTCGGTGAGGAGCTCGGAGGGGAGGTCGGACCAGCCCATGGCGGCCATGGCGATCGATCGCAATCTGAAGGTTGGTAGGCTCCGGCGTTTGTGCGACGGAAGGGAACATTCGTTTCCCCCATTTTTATGGGCGATTTTGGGATTTCCAATGGCAAGACGTGGCGCGCGCTGCGCCCTCGGCGACGGAACGAACTCTCGTGGCTGTGGAGAGCGGTGCCGTGCGCTTCTGGGTTCGGTGCCCCGTTCCTTTCCTTGCCGCACGCGCCGTGCCCGTGCGGCACCTGTGACTCATGGAGTAGGTGGCGTGCCATCAGCGCCGGGAGCAGGACAGGAGGGCTGGCTGCCGGCTGCGCGCCTGCGCCCGATTGGGTGCCTCCAGGAGTCCAGGCCCGTGGCTTCGTGACTCCCGTCGAAGCGTCTATTGTGCCACGCAAAAAGGGCGCACGCATTATTTGATCGGGCTAGAACAAGACTCGACTATTCTGAGAACACTCGACTACTCTGAGCAATCGTCGGCATCAGCCGACAAAACTCTCCATCCCACCTGGAATGCCCGGGATCGAGATGGCTCGGTTTGCACTCGCACGAGGTATACTGGCTGCGCCGAGCAGTATCAGAACGGAATTGAGGCCATGTTTAGTACATTTCAAAATTCCAGAATTATCGTCACGTTGAATGTTGCAGCGCATATATAGAGCATTAAATGTAAATGAAAATTTTTACATGTTTGCGCAGTTTACATGTAAATCATGAGACGAATTTTTTAAGCCTACTTAGACCATGATTGGACACTTATTGGAAAAGGGCATCTAAACAGGCCTGAAAACCATGCTCTTGGTACAATTTACTCCTACTTGTTAGGCTTTTACGGTAATGCTTTGGCTCAGACTGCCGCATGGCCGCACCTTTCCCCACGTCCCGCACCCTCCACTGGAGACGAAGACAGGGGCGGTGACGGCTCGGCCTCCTTCTCCTCGTCCTCTTGGATCTACTCACACCGGAGATAGCTAGGGTTCTAATGAGCCTCTTTCCCTTTCTTCTTCAATGCCAGTGAATATAGAAGGGCTTGGTCGAAGGGGGAGCATGTAGGCCAAGCAGTGGCGATGTGGGTGGATGGCTTCAAGTGCTGGCAGCTAGGCTAGGTTGGGGGACGGGGGAGTCGCAATGCTCGTGGAATTGAAGATAGCATCGTCGGAACTTGCCAGAGTTGGAGAAGGTAGCGACGATAAGTGAGGAAAGGGGGAGGGAAAGAGGCCACCACAAGCGTGGCGTTAGGCGATAATTGATAGGGTAGTGGCTGGATATGGAGAACGGAGACACCAGGCACAGGAAGCTACCACGGAAGAAGGTCGTTCGGATGCAGGCCTACATTTGGACGCCCGGACACTTGCCAGCTTGCCACGCATGTTACTTTTATGGGCTTGTTATCTACTCGGGTTCCAGAAAGACCGTCGTTTTAGACTTTTCAAAAACTGTGTTTGACCGTCCGTCTTATTTAAAAATTTTATATACAATATAAAATCAATTAATAATTATTAAAGTATCTCAAATGATAAAACAAATCATAATAAAATAAATAATATTTATACAAATTTTTAAATAAGACGAATGGTTAAACGTGATGTGTAAAAAGTTTAAAATAATAGTCTTCGTAAGACGGAGGGAATATCGGCTGTGTTCGGTGAAGCTGAAGTGCTGTAGATAAGCGCTGAAGTGCTGTAGAAGTGCTGAAATCTTGTGAGAGAAAAATACTGCTGAAGTGCTGAAAAATAAGCGCTTATAAGCGCTTATACGCTTCACCGAACGCAGCCATCATATTTGCTTTTTGGGCCTTCGAATTTTGCTGCAAGAGCAGGTGTGACGGGAGTTCAGCTCTGCAAGTAAGAACAGAGGGTAGCCTCGGGAAAAAAACCAAGAATAATATGCAAAATTAAAGAAAAGAACAAAAAGAAGTACGGACAGTTGAAAATAAGCGCAGTAACGGAGTCTGCCCGTCTGTTCGCGGAACCTGCCCGTATCGGGCAAACGCTGAGATAGTCGTGAAAAGCGGCGCCTCGACACCACACCGCAAAAAGCGTGCAGCTGGCTGTGGCTGAACTCGTCCATGGCCCTTATCTAGTGACACTGACATTGCGCTATGATACAAGACCCATAGAGACGATAAGCAAACTGATGGACAACACCCAAGGAAGATAAGACCAGATCCACCATTCGGCCAACTTATGCAGAGCAGCAGAAGGGTCCGAGGAATTTTCCTACTCCGTACTATTTCTTTGTCAGCGACGTTTCTTTTTCTCAGAGGGAAGAAAACGTTGCTGACAGAAAAGAATGGAAACGTCAGCGATGTTTCTTTATCTTTGCTTGTTAACTGCGAAAAGAAATAAAAGAACAACTGAGAAAAGGAAGTCATAAGCACATGTATTTTTCCCGAATACGCAAAAATTTTACGTATCATTATATTAAAAATAAGAGTTTAAACAAACATACAACGCGGTTCTAAGAACCCCGACGGTCAAAACAGCCGTAGCTAAACCATCCTATCGGAAAATCTTTTTTTTGGAAGATCCGGGAAAACCGACTTTGATTTATAATAAGAAGAGGAACAAAAGTTCAGACCATACAAGCGCGAGGAGCGCCGGACCCCCAGCTGCCCAGGTAGCGTGGGTTTTGGAGACTAAACTACTCTATTACTCACTAACTGGTTGAACAACAGGTGAAGGAAAAAAGGATTTACATCCTGACAAAGCCCAAAGCTCAGTGCTATCTTTGATCTCCATTAGGAGGCTCCGGGTTGATTTCCAGTCTCCCCTGAAAACAACTGCATTTCGTCGGTTCCAGATACTCCAAAGCGTTAAGATAGTCAAAGAGTGCCCCTTCCTCACTCCTAACTCCACAGCCTGCCTGAAATAGTCCTCCAGGTCCTGTTTCACATCCCAATTTACCGACCGCATGGTTACACATGAACTCCAGTCAGCTACAAGCTGCGATACCTCGCAGGAGAAAGGGCATTCGAAAAATAGGTGTTGTCGGTGCTAGTTTTGGCGGGGCTAACACCGGCTAGTAAATATGTGTTTTGCGGTTGAGGCTACGGATGGTGTGTAAGGGGGAACACAGGGATTATACTGGTTCAGGCCAAGCAAGCCCTACGTCCAGTGGAGAGGAGAGTCGTGTTGCCTTGCGCCGGGGTGCTTGTAGTAGGGGGTTACAAGCTAGGCGAGAGAGGGAAGCGCTCCCAGGTCTCTTGTGTGTGTCTAAGTGTTTACAAGTCGTTTGCTATGGGTACGTTTGTGTGGGTGAGAACTTAGAACTTCTCCGTCGTCGTCCCAAAGCTGGCCTCTGCTCTCCCTTTTATAGTCGCAAGGGAGAGGCCAGGGTAGCGCCTACAATGCTACCTATTAAAATAGTGAGGACTTGCTGTTCCCCGTTTGACTATGCAGCTACTGCCTTTTCTCCGCGTCTCCGGGGCATGGCTGTCGTGGTTCGCACGTCCTTGGTGAGTTCCAAGGCGGCAGCAGTCGTCGGATTACGACATGCCATAGGGTCACACCTATCGGCTATCTTTCCGAACGATGTGACAAGAGGGTGAGTCACCTTAGGGCGTTGTCTCCCGAGGCTCGGGACTATGAAGGCGTGATGGGATTGAGCGGGGGATATCTCCCCTGGTCATATTTCCGGTCTTTGAACAGCTCTTCCCGAGGGTCAGGCGGGCCCGGATGGAAGGTGTGCTCGTCCTTTCGAGTGGACAGCGCAGTAGGCGCCTTTCCCGTTCTTGCGTAGCCCGTCGTCAGGCGCTTGGACTGTCACAGTCGGAGTTGATAGGTCCCGGCGGAAAACGGGGCGGCGCACCGTAGACCATACCGTGGAGGACAGGTGGTATGGCCGTCAGGGGCGTGCGAAAGCATAGTCGCGTCGAGAGTCTCGCCTGACGGGACAGTGCATGTAAAGTGGTCAGAGAGATCTCTTGTGGTCCAAGATTGCTCCGCTGACATCACCTGTGCATTGGATGCCTTTGCGAGATTGCGCTCGAGGGGGATAGGGAAGCTCGAGGTCTCCCGAGGAGGCTCGGGCCGCTCTCCCGAGCTCTCCCGAGGAGACTCGGGCGAGTCGGAGATTTGGGCGCCGTGGGTGCCGCTCGCCTGAGCTCTCCCGGGGAGGCTCGGGCGAATCGGAGGTTTGGGCGCCGAGGATGCCGCTCTCCCGAGCTCTCCTGCGGAGGCTCGGGCGAGTCGGCTCTCCCGAGGAGGCTCGGGCGAGTCGGAGGTTTGGGCGCCGAGGATGCCGGGGAGAGCTCGGGCGAGTCGGAGGTTTGGGCGCCGAGGATGCCGCTCTCCCGAGCTTTCCCGAGGAGGCTCGGGCGAGTCGGAGGTTTGGGCGCCGAGGGTGCCGCTCTCCCGAGCTCTCCCGGGGAGGCTGGGGCGCTCGGGCCGCTCTCCCGAGCTCTCCCGGGGAGGCTCGGGCGCTCGGGCCGCTCTCCCGAGCTCTTCCCGAGGAGACTCGGGCGAATCGGAGGTTTGGGCGCCGAGGATGCCGCTCTCCCGAGCTCTCCCGAGGAGGCTCGGGCGCTCGGGCCGCTCTCCCGAGCTCTTCCCGAGGAGACTCGGGCGAGTCGGAGATTTGGGCGCCGTGGGTGCCGCTCGCCCGAGCTCTCCCGGGGAGGCTCGGGCGAATCGGAGGTTTGGGCGCCGAGGATACCGCTCTCCCGAGCTCTCCCGAGGAGGCTCGGGCGAATCGGAGTCGTGGGCCTCTGTAGACGCGGCCTTCGTGGGGTTCCACTGGCCTTACATGGGCCAGGCCATGTTGGGAATGAGCATTTTTGCATCGAAGTTGGGTACCCCTAACTTTGGTACCCGACAGGTGTTGTGCTGTCTCTAGATCTCTTTCACAAAGCGCACAAAAATAGTTATTTGGCCACTCTCGCGCTTGCAATCATCCTAGTGGAAATCTCTTGGTCGATATTACATAAAGAAACCACCGAAATTGACGCTATGTCACGACCTAAAAGATGGCCTTGCGCCTTCACGACCGTCTCCGCGGTTGAGCAGTCCAGGAGGATCGCGTCCAGCGCCTTAGCCTCTTCCGCAGTCATGTCACCGCCGAGAAGTTATTCGTACTTCTCGATCGCTGCTGCTCTGTACATGTTCCAGGCACATGTAATTAATACTTGATGTAAGCATTTGCAACTCTGAACATGTTCCAGGCTATAACAGTTGAGGGCCTGTTTGGAACTTTAGGCTATCTGCCCTGCTATCCGGTACGTCACCCTGCAGGATGATTTAGCGGCGGGAGAAAGCGGCAGCGGGTACTCTACGCGGTCCGGCATGCACGCGCAGTCCGCCAAATACGACGAGGTAGCGGCCGTCCCCGAAATACTGTGCAGAGACAGAGCGGCGCCAGAATCCACGCGCGAGGCAGGAGCGGGAGTGGATGGGAGGCAGACAGCTCTGACATGCAGCGGGCTC
Organism: Eremochloa ophiuroides; assembly: GCA_038502445.1. NCBI lineage: Eukaryota > Viridiplantae > Streptophyta > Magnoliopsida > Poales > Poaceae > Eremochloa > Eremochloa ophiuroides. Next base: position 66,337,145 of record JAHLJS010000005.1, on the reverse strand, counting down.
CACTGTTGTAAGGGACAAAGGCTCCGTTCGGTGTAAACTGAAAAAGCGCTGAAAAGCACTGAAGTGCTGTAGAAAGTGCTGAAATCTTATGACAGGAAAGTACTGTTGAAGTGCTGAAAAATAAGCGCTTATCCCTCCAGCCGAACGCAGCCAAACAAATGTTATAACTCACAAACCGAAGAGCTAAATTAAATTTAAATTGCAGTATTAAACTCGTTACAATAAATCTTTCAAAACAAGATCTCATATGAATATATTTAGATAAAATTTATTTATAAACATGTGGACCTCACTGTGAATAGAGGATAATATAAAAGACGAATACGTGCGGGAGAAAATGATATAGAGGAGAAAATCTCGATGACCAGAACCAAATATTTCTTTTAAAAAATGAATTTAGAGGAACAGCAGGACAGCCTTAGCACTCGTGATACAAACTCTGAACTCGTCCGTTTGTCCTAGCTGCTAGGCCTGCCTCATAGGAGCAAAGGACCAATTCACCAAGGAAATTAGAACTGGAAGCAATATATGTCTACTAGTAGCAAATAAGCTTCCCACGAAGTGAAAATGTTGTCCTTTCATCAAATCCATCGTGCACAGCAGGAGGAACATCTAGGACGCACAGTACACTCGCAATATATTGGTACCCGGAGTAACTGAAATCTGTCGTTGCTCCGTACAGATTTTCCCTTCCCCATCCAGTATAAAACCGTAAAAGCCACTCACGAACAACACCCGCATACTAATCCGCTGCCGAAGAACGCGATGATCGACGCAAAATCCAGGCCCAAATGGGCGAAACAGCTAAGATGGGCGTTCGTTCCTCCAAATCCGCTAATCCACTTCTCTGAACACAGGAGCGCAACCAGCGTCCCTGGAAACTAATGCGCGGAGGAAGGAAATTAATCCTCCGTGCGTAGCAGAAGGTGCGGCGGCGATCAAGCGCTTGATGAGTGGAACATTTGCAGCAGCGACGTGTACGTCCCGAACACGGCGAGCAAGAGGCCGACCACGACCAGCAGGACATCGGACACCACTCCGGGCCATTCCATCTCGGCGCCGAACACCTTGAGGTGGAACGCGGCCGGCAGGACGAACCCGAGGAGGACGCAGACGCTGCTCCCGACGAGCGCCAGGAAGTCCGTGAAGTTGGGCACATACATGGCGGCGAGTCCGACGACGACGACGAGCAGCCACCTAAGCCACCAGCAATAGCGCTTGCCGTGGAGCAGGCGCTCGGCGACCTCGTACACGGGGTTCATCATCACCGGCATCGTGAAGAACAGGTTGATGCAGAGCCCCAGCTGCACGGCCGCCGACAGCCACCCGGTCCCGAGGTTGGTGGTGATGATGTCGCGCGTGGCGTCGCCGAACGCGACGTACCCCATCACGCCGAACAGCCCGTACATGACGGCGATGAACGCCATGGACAGCCCGAGCGTGACGCCGAACTTTTTCCTGTTCGCCGCCTCGGCCTCCAGCGGCAACACCATGCCGATGCCCTCGAACGCGTACACGGAGACGCCGACCCCGTAGAGGAGCGCGCCAGCGCCGCCGAAGGCGACCACGGGCACGGGCTTGGCGAGCCAGGCGGCGACGTCCTGGCCGAGGACCACGCCCATGGCGCCGAGGTCGACGACGTCGGCGAAGATGCTGAGGGGCGCGAGCAGCGTGAGCGTCTTGATGGAATTGAGCCCGAGCTGGAACGGCAGCATCGCCCAGATGACGAGCGCCTTGGGGGAGAGGAGCGCGGAGGAGGACGGCGCGGTGATCGGGTAGAGGTGCGCCATGGTGTTGGAGATGAAGATGAGGTACCCGACGCAGAAGCTCACCTGGCTGAGCACCAGCATCACGTCCACGGCGGACCGCCCATGCGCGCCGAACACGGCGTCGCCGAGGTCCCCGAACGAGGCGATCTTAGGGTGCTCGTCGGCGAGGCGGCGGCGGCACGCGACGAGCAGCATCATGCAGTAGAAGGTGAGCGCGGCGACGGCGAAGAGCAGCAGCGACCCCGCCGCCCACCCGGTGTGCGAGAAGGTGTACGGCAGCCCCAGCACGCCGGCGCCCACCACCGCGATGAAGACGTTGGCGAACGTCTTGGGCTGCGACGACAGGCCAGCCTCGCGGCTCCCGCTGCCGTGGCGCGGCAGCAGCGGCGCGGGGTCCAGCCGCGACGACGACGAGCTCGCCCCGTTATTCCCCATTCCGAATCCCATGGCGAACCCGCCCCCCAAATCAGAAATCTTATTATCGATTGAATTGAAACAAAAAAAAAGAGTAGAGAAGAATCAAAACAACAGACAACACAGGCACGCCGATCCGATGAATGAGATCGTCGTCCCCCTCCTCTTCTCCGGCCGCCGGGCGTTAGATAGATCAGGCGATGTCGCGACGGGGGAATCGAGGAGGAGGGAACCGGTGCGACGAGGAGGAAACGGAGGACTGCCGTGTTGCTGCGTCTGGTCTGCGAACATCGCACGGCACGCGTGGCCGCCTATTTTGTACTAGAGCGCATGTGGCTGCCATTTCCGGGGGAAAAGAAATATCGTGGACCTGGTCCATGGGCGTTCCGGACTTTCTGCGTGAGTATATTGGCTGGCTGTGCGGCGGCGTTTTCTACAGCCGGTGCTGCAATGTGCCGTCGAGTGAAACCGTACAGGCTGGCTTTTTCTGTATTTTTTCCCACTGTGTTTCTGTTTCCTATTCTCCCATTTCTCCAGGATTCTTGCGGCAAGTAATTCTAGTTTCCTCGGCAACGAGGAAAAGTGAGTAGCCAAGGTCACACTGTGCATGCACCTTTCTTAACTTTTTTAGATCTTTATAAAGATTTTTTTTTGCTAAAATTAGCGAGTTCTTTGAACACACAGAAACCAAAATGCTGGTGTAGTGTCACGTTGGTGTGGAATTGTTACTACTAATTCAAATCACCACTTCATATGAATGCCATTTATTCCGCGCATCGTTCGTTGTGTGCAACAGGTGTGAATGTCTACTCGCTCAGTCCGAAAAGATTGTCGTTTTAGACTTTTCAGACATCACGTTTGACTAATTCGTCTTATTTGAAAATTTTAAATAAATATCATTTATCTTTTTATAATTTGTTATATTATTAGAGATACTTTAATAATTATTTATTAGTTTTATATTTTATATAAAATTTTTAATAAGACGGATGGTTAAACGTAGCTTCTGAAAAGTCTAAAATGATAGTTTTTACGCGACGTAGAGATTAGTTATTTAATCGGCTCGTTTAGATCCACAGGGCCACAGGGGTGTTGCCCTGTTCGTTGGTGTTTATCTGATAAAATCAGTACTTTTTTAACTGGTGCTAGCGGTGGGCCTGTGGCAGGCATGCGACGTCATCACCAAAAAGAAGACGGCAAAGTTAGACACGGGAAAAATTTGTCAGCACGGGCATGATCGTGACGCCTTTGAGAGCAACGCTGATGCAACAGTAATATATATATAGCACTCAGCACGTGGGGTGGTTCGCCCGTAGTTATCCGCATAAGATTAAGATGGCATATATCATGACGACCGACACGATAGCAGCAGCAGCGAAGTTCGACTTCTTCACTATGGTCTGTTCACCTAAAACTATCGTTTATAAAGTTAGTTATTAAGTGATTGTGTTGGGCTGTCTGCCACGGAGGAGGCTTTGGTTGCCACCACCCTAGGATGCCTTAGAGCATTCACGATGTAATTTTTTTTTTAAGGATGATAAAAACTTTGTCGCTATTTTTATTAGACGAATAAAATAAAATAAAATAAGTGTCTCTCCTAGCAAAAGCTTTGCAGAGAGTGTCACGATGTAAAAATCATCGGTAATTTCTATAATAGAACTATTTGGTCAGATTCTGTTACGCCAAGAATAGTAAAATTGATCAGTTAGTGTATTGGGAAAAATAATTTCTTACTTCAAGTAATTCAAGTAAGGATACTCACAATGCAATTTTACTATCTAGATTCTATAACAGAATCTGACCAAATATTGACGTGTGCTTCTCTACGATCCTTGGATCGTTTGTGCGACGCGGTGCGTGAACATAGCAAGCTCATCGTGGAACTCTCTGCCGAGAACGTCCTCATCATGGCTATATTTAATTTTGAATGAAACCAATTCCATGATGTGGCTTGTTCACAGCCATCGCGGAGCTCCAAACGAGTGTTGGGCGCCGACTGCGTCCTCATAGCAGGCTTCGTAGAGCCATGCCCATGCCCATGCCCACGCTACCTCGCGGCCTCCATGGTGACATTCACAAGCTCTGCAGCGGTGCACAAGGATCCAGCGGACTAGCGGAGACCACGCTAGGTAGCTGTGAGCCAGCAAGCGAGGCTACGCCATGGCCGTGCGAGCTGTGGCGGCGCACGAGGTTGCGCGGCAATTCAAGCCTGGCAAGCATTCGTGGTGGGCGCACGAGGTTCTGCGGCAAGCCGGCGAGGTTACGCGGATGGCTGCGCTTGGCACCGGCGCGCGATGTCCCGCGACGGCCGCGCTTGGCAGCAGCGAGCGAGGCTTCGCGACGACATTGCTGGCGCACGGGATTTGCATCTGCCAATGGAAACCACGAATTTCTTCTCAACACAACATTAGATGGTTTCTAGCAATTACAGGACGCGTGAAGAAACTGAGTCTAAATAAGAAATCGTTTCTTCCTTTTTTGCACTCTTCTCCTTGAATCGTTTGGTACATTAGTAAAATGGTCATAAAAGGACAATTAATACGTATAGAAACTATGATAGTTTTTATATCGGGAGAGCCTTGATGTTGCTTTTAATCAGTTATGTGGAGATGTTGCTGTGGGAGTCGTGATCCGAGGTTGGATGAGCTCTTTAAAACTAATTGCCTGACGCATTTTATCACATTGCAGGGATACAGAATCGATGAGATAGCAAGAAATTCCGGTGGTCTTGGAATCTGGTTGCCACATGGTGGCTACAAAATTCCATACTAAGGGCCGTCATGATCAGTTGCGAGTGTGAAGGCAAGTTAATTGGCATGACGCTAATAGACCAAAGCAACGGAGAAGAACAAGCAAGATCAAAATCGATGAATCAATAAAGCCTCATGATGATATGAAATAGATCACGTCGTTCTAGAAAAATAAAGCCAAGAGTTAATTCAAGATGATCAAAAAGGGCTTGACGGAGGTTGGTGCTTGTGTAGCATCTGGAGGAGATGAAATGGAATGCGCAAGGCAAAAGGTATAACTCGTAGGGCATCAATGGTCTAAGTTTGAGCAGAGAAGACCTTGAAGGGATTTATGATAGATGGTCGTATTATTAAAAGAGACAAATTTATTTGCATATCGATCATATAGTGTCACTTGATCGATCTAACTTTGCATATGATGCTAGGATTTAATTGCATGGTAAACAGAGTAAAAAAACATTTATAATGATTGTGAAAATGTTAAGTCACTCACACACTTGTTGATACACTTATAGAGTTGGCACATTTGTTTAAGGGTTGAAGAAAAAGGTTTTCGGTGTGTTTCTAACTAGGATGGATCTTGGTTTCGAATTCTATATTGATCCATTGTATTTTGGATCAAGCATTCAAGTGGGTTGTGTATCTCTTTGAATAAACTTTTTAAAATATCCAAGATTATCATAATTGGAGTTCAAAGCAAAAAATTATAGACATTTTAGTGAGCATTGGTCAAGCTGCCAGAGAGCGCAGGGCTGGTGCACCAGACCGAGTGTCCGGTGCTCAGAAAAACAGCCTCCCGAGCCGCTCAGTTTGTGCACGTGTTCGTGGGGGGTCACGTGTACGTCCGCACCTTACCATTTACGCAAAGAGTTCCAAATCTTGTGCATATATCTTGTTTGGGTCACTAGACATTGTGTCCAATGCACCAGATAGTGGTCCAGTGCCTCTCACACTTGTTGAAAATGTGACCGTTGTAACTCATTGGAACTAGGTCTGGTGCACCGAACTATGCTACAATGTTAGTCAGGTACCCTCGCAGACTAAGTACAGCTTTTGCCCGACGGCTCTATGTGGATTGGGAGTTATAAATAGAGGTGGTGGATGCCTTGGGCAAGTGCTGAGCACCCTTGAGTCTTTGTGACCATGCTTGGGAGTGTGCTTGGATCCCTCTAAATCACGTGTGCTTATAGTGATCATCGGATTGATTGAGGCTGAGTGATTCTAGTGCTTTGAGAGATTACAAGTGTGGCACTAAGTGATTGTGTTGCCAGCCGGTGGTGCCTGTTGCTCTTGGAATTTGCCACCTCCTAAACGGCTTGGTGGTGTGGTCTGAGTCAAACCACGCAAGTAGCTTTGTGTGGCTCCTGAGAAGGCATTGTCAGAGATGTTGTGCTAGCCCCACAGTAGACGCGAAGAGCAACTGTAGTTGAGCGAAGTGTGACGAGCGTCAAGTGGCTCGGCCAGATCGAATGCTAGAGCTCGTGGTGAGCACTCCACGTGGGAGATTGTGACTTGAGGGTCACAACTATCAAGAGGACCGGTGACAACCTTGAGCGTGTCTTGATGGGGACTCGCTTCGTGGCAAACAAGTGAACCTTAGGATAAAAACATCATGTCAATCTTGGTCATCCCATTGATTTGCAATCCCCCCTTCACCAGCTTGTTATCCTTTTCTCAAATACTTTGCTTGTGTTGTTGCTCTTAAGTAGCTTGCTAGCTTGTGTAGCTTAGTGTACCTATCTTGCGTTGCTTGTTAGCTTGTGTAGCTTGCAAGTAATTTTGCGTGACTAATTGGCCTGAGTATCCTTGTTAGTCGCATTGCTTAGTCTATGTAGCTAAGTACCTTGTGCTCTCTAATTTTACTTGTATAGCGTTGTTATTGAGCATTCCTAGTGAGCTTAGGTGGCTTTGTGCTTTAACTTACTAGGTAGGAGCTCCCTAATTTTCTTGAAGTACTAGTTGCATAGTTTTGTGTGACCTTTTTACTAGAATTGTCTAGGTGAGCTATAGCTAGCCCAACACCTTTGTTACTTGTTTAGGATCTTTGTCAGGTGCTTGAGAACATAGAGAGGGGTGTAGTCTTGGTTAGATGGATAGTTTTAATTCCTCATTTATATTGGTTTCCCAATATGATTAATCTTAGAAAAGACTATTGACCCTCCTCTAGCCTCCTATCTCAACCCCATAGGCAGGCCACCTCACCCTCGCAAGTGCCAGTTGTCGGGTGGCAGAGTCATGCGCGGCCGCCGGCACGCCTAACGCATTTTGTGGCGAGTTGGTCATCGCCACTGTTCCAGGTGTCTATTGTGTCACAGTTCAGCACCCGATAGATCACGTTCACCTTCCTCAGCTGCCTTAATGCCTCCCACGGTCCCGCCTCATCGCCCTATATAGCTGTTGCCGAGGACGGCTATGCCTGTGTGACGTCAGCTACCTCGCCACCATCGTCTGCCTCGGTAATCATGCGGTTGCTATCCTTCAACCTCTAATTATCTCTCACCGTTGTTGTGTGCGTACGATTATAGTCGTTGCTTGCATTGGCGGAATGGTTATATTTTGATCACATGTACTTTGCTGGTTTTAGTTATTAGTAGTAGTATGTGATTCCAATTATGTGTTTAGTTTAATTATAGTCTCTCATTGTTACTGTGTGCGTGTGATTTTGAGTGTTCCTTGCATTGACCGATCGATTGATGTGATAGGTTGGTTTTAGATATTAATTAGTAGTGTGATTTCAACTATGTATTTAGTTTAATTGCTTTGATAAATTTTCGATGTGCTTGAGCACTCATTTGTCACATGAGTCGTCACACCAGCACTAATGCTTGCCGATGTCAAATAAGAAGCCAAAGCCAATGGAGATGAGGTATCGACACGACCACTAAGGGTGCGTTTAGTTCATGAAAAGTGGGGTAAAAAGTCACTGTAGCACAAGGAAAATCTTCTTCAATAAATGTCCAATCATGGCCCAAGTAGACTCAAAAGATTCGTCTCGAGAAAAATAGGTAAACTGTCCAAATATGCAACAACTGCTACTACATTTAATGCTCCATACATGCATCCTAAAGATTTGATGTGACGGAAAATTTTAAAATTTTTTGGAACTAAACAGGGCCTAAACACTTTTGTTTGATTCATTTATTGCCATGCATCATACAGTATACCTATGGATATCATCCAATTTGGGTAAGAGGTGATTTAGTTTACTAATTATTGTTTATTATAATTCATTCCTTTCATGGACAACATTGAGAGAACAATTAGTAAAAGTGTGAAGACGAGAGCTTGTAGTACCATCCTTTTGTGACTCCACCTCCATGGCATTCCAGATGTGAGCGGAGGCATGGGTGCAGAGCAACACATTAGTCTGTCCCGTCCCATTACCCCTGTTCGTGACAGGTCCTTCACCTCTGTCGACACTGAGGGTGAAGCATGTGGTGACATGGCCTCCTTCACCTCCGTTGTTCATGTCAGAGTCAGTGGTAAAAAAGAACACTACCCTACATACTCTAGTCCCTACGGTCTCGGTGTCAGACAGTGTAGCTAACCTTCTATGTGCTGCATTTTGTGCTATCTATGTTCGTTCTATTGAAAGATCGATTATATTTTTATTGGCTTTAGATATTAATCAATAATTTAATTTCAACTATGTATTTACATTAGTTATTTTGATAAATTACCATTGTTCTTAAGCACTCATTTATCACATGAGTCGTCACACCACCACCTATGCTTATCGATGTCAACCAATAAGTTAAAGCCCATGCAAATGAGGTCTCGGCACGACCTACTAAATACTTTTGTTTGATTCATTTATGGCCATGCATCATACAGTTTACATGTGGGTATCATCTAGTTTGGGCCAGAGCTGATTTAGTTTACTAATTATTACTTATTTGTTTGTGTTGGGTTAGCCAGATACATTGAGAGAACGAACAGTGAAAGAGCAAAATGAGAGAGATGAAAACAAAGAACAAATGATCATCTCCTCCTCTTTCTCCCCTTTTATAGGCAAGGTGCGAGGGAATGTATATGTTGGTATTCAAAAAATATCACCAAGAATTACAAATAATCCCTCCCGAAATATTATTTTGTGGGGGCGTCGAACAGAATTGGTCCCTAACCTATAATACACCCTGACACAATGCAATCCAAGGACGAGATCTCATGTTACCATCCTTCATGCTACTCCACCCCTCCACCTCCATGGCATCCCAATTGGTTGAGCACTTAAAAGGTCCTTGTTTGGTTTTGGTAATTGAATGACAACTTAGGTGGACTAATATGTGTTTAAGTGTTGATTACATAGGTGATTAGTCCACAGGTACATGTGTGTGAGCATCTATGCCATGGAGTTGGTAATGGCTTGGAAATAATGCTTAGCTCACACATATGGTGATGAAGGAGCTTAAAGCATGAGACATGACATGGAGTCATGTGGCTAGGTGGAGAAGATCACGTCGACGGACCGGTTGCAAGGGTGAAGGGCAAGTCGGGTGATGGCTTGGCACCGATGGACTAACGCAACGGTGAAGAGCAAGCAAGTCGAGGATCGATAGACCAAAAGCCACATGATGATATGAAGTGGATCATATCATTCATGAGGTGTTGGTGCATGTGTTGCACCGGCATCGATGGTGTCGGAGACGGAGATGAAGACGGTGATCGCAATGGAAAGCGCAAGGCAAAGGTATAATCTAGGGCATTTCCATTTCACCGGTCTAAGGTCGAGTAGAGAAGTGCTTGACCGGATTTAGGATAGATGGCCGTACTATCAAGGGGGCAAACTTGTTTGCATATCGGTCATCTAGTGCCAGTTGAGCGATCTAACTTTACATACGTTGCTAGGATCGAGTGGCGCGGTAAAGTGAGTGAAAATCCTTGTGAAAATGCTAAAACACTTGCATATGAGGTTGTACACTTGTGGTGTTAGCACATTTGCCTAAGGAGTTGAAGGTTGAGAGTTTTTGGGTGGTGTTTCTGTGGAGAAACACGCACCGGACGTTGCACCGGACGCTGAGGCGTGCGTCCGGTGAAGGTGGCCAGAGACAGTGTGTTTCGGTGCTGTTGCATCGGACACGGGTTTGCTGGCACCAGACGCGGAGCAGTTACTCTTCCCACGTCTGGTGGTTGTGACGTGGCAGCGCGTGGGAGAGCAGAGTTGCACCGGACGCTGTGGTCTGTCCGGTGAGTGCGCACCGGACGTGTCCGGTGGCACTTTGGTGCTCTCCGGAGCTCTCTGGTCCCGCACCAGATGCTGGGGTCCGCGCGTCCGGTGACTCGGTGAAGTTGGCGTGTAATGGTAACTTTCAAACGGCTAGCTGACATGGCGTTCTGTGGTGCACCGGACGCGTCCGGTGCTCCTGTCTGCGCGTCCGGTGTGGACGTTTTTAGTAGATAAAAAGGGTAATGACTCTATTTGTCTTGTGGGCTATAAATAGAGCTGAGGGCCGGCTAAGGCAAGTGGTTGAGCTCCTTGGAAATGTGTTTCCCTTGCTTGTGCTTGGCTTGGTGCCCTCCTACTCACTTGTGCTAATTGACATCACATTTGGGAGTGCGAGATCGATCGCCAGTGCGTTGCATCGTGAGGATTGCTTCGAGTGGCACTAGGTGATCGAGTTGCAAGCCGGTGGTGCTTGTTACTCTTGGAGGTCGCCACCTCCTAGACGGCTTGGTGGGGAGAGTTTCCGTGGAAGCAAGCAAGGAGATTGTGCCTGGCTCCGGAGCAAGATTGTGAGGGGTTAGAGCTCACCCCGCGGGAGAGCGCGAAGAGCATCGCTAGTAGAGTGAGACGTGAAGAGCGACAAGTGGTCCGGCCGACTCAAGCGCTAGAGTTTGTGGTAAGCACTCCATGTGGGAGAGTGTGACTTGCGGGTCACCACTAGCAAGAGGACCGGCGGCAACCGTGGAGCTTGTCTCAACGGAAGACGTAGCTTGTGGCGATAAGTGAACCTCCGGAAAATAAATCACCGCGTCAACATCTTCCCATCCTTCGCGGTGGTTTGCTCCCTTCTACACAAGTTATTTTTTTTGGGTATTACTTTACTTGTGTAGTTGTAGTTGCTCTTCTGAGATCGGTTAGTTTGTGTAGCTTGCTACTCACGTTCTTAGCTTGTGTAGCTTAGAACTAGTGTCTTGCTTAGTTTGTGTAGCTTAGTAAGTTGTGCTCCTTGATTAGGATTGTGTATCCTTGTCATTGAGCACTTAGTGAGGTTAGGTGCTTAGTGCTCTTTTGCTTGCTAGTTGGTAGGAGTTTCCCGTGCTTAAAGTACTAGTGCTTAGATTTGTGTGACCTTGCGTTACAACGGTGTAGGAAAGCTCAAGCTAGACTTGCACCTTTGTTTCTTACTAGGATCTTTGACAAGGTGCTTAAAGTTGTAGTTAGAGGGGTGAATCGTTGATAGAACCGAATAGGTTTTATTCCGCTGCGATTAGTTGTTAAAAAGGACTATTCACCCCCCCTCTAGTCCGCCATCTCGACCCTACACGTGGTATCGGAGCTTGGTCTCTCATTTGAGGTCTTAACCAACCTGAGGGGATGGCGACTTATGGGCTAGATGTTGAGTGTCCACACATTTTTTATGGCACACACTTCGCACTTTGGAGAAATTGGATGACTATCAATATTAAGTTTATTTCTCCTCAAACGTTGGAGAAATAACTAATTATACAGATTGTATGTAAATTATGAGATGCATCTTTTAAGCATAGTCCATGATTTGATAATTTTGTGCAACAATATTAATTAGTCTTAATAAATTCGTCTCACGGTTTACATGTGAAAGCTCTAGTTTAGGTTTTGATAATTGATGAACCCATGTACTAACCTACTTGCTAAGTGTGATGATAAAGCTAGGTTGAGTAAATGAATGATGTGATGGAGCAAGCAAGGAGATGGCTTGCATAGTGAGCAAGTGAAGAAATGGTGAAGAAAAAGTGACAAGGAGCTAGAGGCTAAGGTAAAAATAAAAGTAGCTCTTTGATTTGGTGATCAAGGGACTTAGTGAGTGCAATCACATTTAGGATAGATTGCCTAACTATAAGAGGTGATTTGTATCGCTTACTCTGTCATCAAGTGCTTTAGGTTGCATGTCTTTGCATACACTTGTGAAAACCTAGAGTGATCTAACTTCGGCTTGGAAAGTGATTTCAAAAGCTAACACACATTTGCAAAAGGGGATGTTGTTTATGAGATAGAGAGGGCTTGGGTTCTCTCTTAAGAATTCAGCGATTTCCAGGGACGCTTCTCTTAAGAAGATGTGCACCGGACGCTAAGGTTGCGAAGCAACGGACTTTTGGTGATCGTCTGGTGTCTAACCCGCACTTGCACAACACTAGACACCATTGGACGCTGGGCGCAGCACAAAAGCACCAGATTATACATCTGCGTATGATGCTAAGAGACTTCATGTGAGTTAGATGCTTGAGTTGTCTCTGGACACTGAGCACCAGGGCATTCCCTCTTTGTCTAACGTTTTGCACCCGAGAGCAAGAAGTTCTGTTTCAAACCACTGGACGCGTAGAATTAGTCTGACGGTCTGCACCGGACAATGTCCGACGCATTTTCTCCTCTCTAGAATCTCTCTAGAAACGTCGGACGCTTGGTTCGATTAGTCTAGTGACACTGTCCTATGGATTCATCCGATGCACGGTTGAGAAGCAGTTCGATGCCAACGGTCTGATTCAAACGGTCGAGTTGATGTGGAGCACGTTGATTCATTGTTGGAAGGCATCAAATGCTGAGCTTTAGTTCGACGCCACCGTTTTCAGCGGATAATGACCCTTTTTGTGAGTGGCTTATAAATAGGAGTGGGCTTGCTTTGGGGCGACTCTCTTAGAAATTCCTAACTTCCTAACACAATTGTGAGCATAACCCACTCCCTCCAACTCTCTTCTCTTGATTCATCTTGTGATTTGTATTGAGAGAGGATGGTCCAAGTGTTGTGAGCTTGATTCATTGCATTCTAGAGCACTTGGTGTCTTGGTGGTAGTGGAAATCTTGTTACTCTTGATGATTGCCATCACCTAGCCAGTTTGGAGGTGGAGTAGTGGTGTGGGAAGAGGAGGAGCTTGTTCTTGCCCACACCAGTGGCTTGTCAGGGGTCTTGTGCCTACCCCGATTGGAGTACTAAAAGGTAACTCTAGTAGAAATCGAGTGCCCTTGAGTTACTTCCTCTGTGGTAGGTTCTTGTGGCGCCTTTTGAGAGGTTCGGTGTGTGATACTGTTAGCCACCGAACCACCGGTTGAAGTCGACACAACGGAGACATAGCGTGCCGGCAAGCACGTGAAGCCAGAGGATAAATCTAGGTGTTTATTGTTATCCTCACCTTCGAGTAAGTGAATTGGATTTCATCCCAGTGATTGGTTTCTCTCCATCAAGGCAAAGGTATAACATCCATTCCTATACTTTTATATGTACACCTTACCTCTTGTGTAGTTGTTGCTCTGGTTAGTGTAGCTCTGGTCTCTAGTTTAGCTTTGCTTAGAGCTAGTTAGCTTGAGTGGCTTAGAGTCATAGAGATAATAGAATTGTGTATGTGGCTTGCTTAGTTTACTTGTAGCCTTTCCATTGCACATTTAGCCATCTTAAGTACTAACCCTTTGGTTTAGTGATTTGTAGAAATTTTTTATTAGGCTATTAAAACACACCCCTCTAGCCATATGGACCTTTCAACAAGTGATCTATGTAATTAGTTTTTTTTATTTACTATCAAAAATCCTTCCGACACCCTATGGAGAATCTGATATAACACATAAAGTTTGTACACCCTTAACACACCCTTAGTCTTTGCTCTGAATATTTGTGAAGGATGATTTCAAGCGTCTGATGTGTACGTATCCGCGTCCAGTGTACATGCATCATATCCATGCGGGTGCACCGTATACCGTAATATATTATTATAGCATGAGTAACACTGACAATGATAACTTTCCATCTCAATTCCCTTAATTAACATATTCTCAATTCTCTATGAAAAATGCATCACCGACCAAAATCATCATGTACAATACAGACAGAAGAAAACAAATTGGCATCAAGCCAACCCCACCCAAGCTTTTTCATTCACAATTCACACTACACCACAATATAGACATATCTCTAAGCTTCAGCTACTTTGTTCTCGGCACATAATCTTTCTTTTCACTCATGCTTCACAAATCATAGAAGTGATTGAACCTGATCATCAACAAATAAACCAAAAGGAAGGTCAGTTTTCAATTTTTTTGTGCACCAGTACATAAAACAGCTCATAAGCACAACACCATTATCCACCTTAGGTATACTATGTGTTGTGCAACCAGTTACTTCCACAAAGTGCCCCAAGTTAGAACATGTCAGCTCAAAGTCACACATTATCCCAAGAGACAATCACATTCCAAAGGCTCTGTTATAGATATCATTTGAACCCAGGATGTGCAACTTGTTCCCTTCTTCGACATGTCTGACATAGGGATGTTATTCCCTTGTCGCGAATCACTCCACCGTCCCAGTGACCATTTGTAACCTGCGAGTTCCTGGGTTGTTGCGGTATCTGCACATAAGGGGATACGGTACTATGCTTCTAAGATAAACTACAAATGCCATGTAATTGTCATTCATATGGTTCAAGCCATCTTGCACAGGTTCAGTGAATCTCATGTTTTGGTGAGACTGCACATTTCGCTATATATGTGACTGAAACCTTGGATCACTATTTGCTAGTTGCAACTATTCTTGAAATTTGAAAACAACACTTTTCATCTTTGGCCCTGAATCACCAATTCCAGGCATCATCCCTTTCCGCACAGCCAATATATAGCAGGATCATCAAACTTCATGTCACTTGTGTGCCTTCCAAACTAAGATCGGTAGAGATTACTATTGCCATCCAAAACAATATGAAACATCCTCGATTTTTCCACGATGGGAAAAATCCACAGAATGAGATATAATGTGATAAAACCATAGAATGATCTTATCGCATTATCATATATCAGTTGATATTAAAGTCATACATCGAGAATACTTACAAAATATTACATCAACTGAGGGGACACCTATTACAGGGTTAATCTAGCGGAAGCATATCTAGTCGTCATCAGAGTTGGCGGAATATGTCGTCGAGTGAAGGCTCCTCCTTCACGGGTACCATCAGAGTTATTCTTGGCGCAGCATAGTCTTCATCTCCTGAACCAAACTTGAGCGTAGGCACGAGACCTTCTAATGCTTCTTATCTCAATGTCTCTGTTAGTCAGGTAATCTGCACACCGCCAGATATGTGCAGGCCATGGTCAGCACCGATGAGCTTTAGTGGAAAAGAGAAACAAAGGATCTGGCGATCCTAATATTTGGCTGTGGTTTGCATCCTAAGCGCTTGCAAGTAATATCAAGTAATAATATCATAATAGTTTGTCAAGTTTTAACCCATATCACACCATCCATCAGTCCATCCCATTTCCATCATCCCACCCATACACCACCTCACACACACACCTCACGCTCAGTCGACAGGCCCAACTCCCTCTCGGGTCCTGCCTCAACGGCACACTGCCGCATCGGGCACACTGCCGGACAATCATCAACCAGGGGAAGAAAAGAATATCGCTCTCTACACTAGACAGAGCTTCACAGGAAAGGTCCATAGCCGACGAATCGGCATATGTATCGATCGATCAACCATACACTCTGCAGAGGTTTTACCACTCACAAGATTAGCCATCATCGATGCTGTACAATCATCTAGGCAGAATTCCGGGTGCTTGCTTGCCTAGGTCGATGCCACCCTACCACTCAGCCCTGGGTAACTTCGGCCCTACGCCGAAACGCTGAGACTGGGAGACGCAGTACCGGGCCCAATCAGTGGTACTGCGCATCTAGGACGGTGCGGGAACTTCCTGCATCCGCCACCGCCCACCCTATCACCTTACAACCTAGCAGTAGTGGCACCGCCCTACCAAGTAGTCCAGCCGTCTCCCGCCCATCAGAAGCGAGTGAGCAGTAAGGGATTCCCATGAACCTGGGCTAGTCCTTCCTAGGTTTGACCAAGCAGGCATCTTCTCTTAGGGGATACTCTCCCCGTGCCACCACGGCACCTCCATTCACGGGACTTCAATGCACATCCCGGAACCACCTCATAAGTCATTACCCGCCACAGGTATCTCTCGTGGGAATGCCCAGATGCAACTCCCGGCAAGACTTGCTTACACAGCTCGTCGCGTATCTCACTTGGTCGACTCGACCCTCACCACACACCCAAGACACACGCAGCACGCTCACATACCACCAATCCGGCATCCCAAGCCAAACCATTCCCAGGGGTTCACCACCAGCATCACATCATAGATACAATGCGAGTGGAGTTAATAGATAAATATAGTAATGTAACATGCAAGCAAACAGGTAGATAGAAATATGTATAAATGAGCGTGAGCGCAAAGCTGGGTGGTATAGTAGAGTGGTTGCAAGCGGGGTAGTAGCGGCTTAGGTAGTAACATGCATCTTATACTAGCAAAGGAGTAAATATAAAGCGCTAGCAGTTCTAGATTTGCAATGTCTAATAGGATTCTCTAAAAGAGGGTGCTGCCATGACACCTGCGTTGTCGAGGAAGTAGTGGTATGAGTACTCCTCAGTTAGTGTAGTCGTTCTGCTGGATCACCTCCTCCAGGGTGACTCCACTCCGCGGGTCCTTGCGCCGACCACGTTCTCTCCCAGCGGGTCTCGATCCGATCGTCGCTAATCCGGAAACGGCTACTCCGCGAAGCAATACAATAAAACACCCAATACACCAAAAGACGACGGAACACGGAAAGATCCATTAATACAAGAGAAATAATAAAAGGTACATGACTTGGCCCTCTCGGCGTATGTCCAATTTCATCGGGCCAAGAGAAATTATGAGTGGGGTTTGCTATGCACAAGCTTATGTCACGGCCAAGCCAATATGGCTTTATAATAACTGGTTTAGGCTAGAGCTGATCCATAGCAAACACCACGGCTCACAATCTTCTGATCCGAACGCCACGGAGAAGACGGGGATCGGAGGACGGCCGATCAGAAGGGAAGAACAAGGAATTACCAATAATAAATGTTGCACAAAATAGTGCAAGTGTTCAATCCACTTGTAGGGCACCAAGGCTGTGATTCTAACGGGCACAATCATACAAGTGTTTAAACATCAAGATTCAAAAGAGAGAGAGAAGTTAACTAGGCATATCCATATTATATTCTCAGTCACATCTTCGGTGAAGATGGTTTTAAGCGGTCGACCGAGCCGACCTACATAGGTCTGAGATCTTAATATAGACCATAGCTTCGCTAACAAAAGGAGTCAGTCCGGTCTTTGATCCAGTCACTGTGAGTAAGACGGGATCGAACAGAGCGGGCTAAACGATCAGAGAGCGAGAAGCATAAAACAGTAGTGGTCTATTCTTTCCAACGCACACGCCACGGAATAGACGGGGCGTCAGAAGAGAGTGGCAAGTAAAAGACGCAAGTGCGCAAGCCACTCGTAGGGTACCACGACCTGGGTGCACTGGCACTAAGTCATTACTCGGATCCATAGCGGTGCGGTTGTCACCGCAAGAATCAGAGGAATGCGGCGGTCGCGCAGGGTACGAGCATACGAGGGTCGGTGCACGAAAAGTTAGCGAGAGATAGCGTGAGGTCAAGTTACACTCGGTGTTACGGTCATGGCGGAACGGATCCCGCGATCGCAACGTCCGAACGAGGTACGATCACACAGCCGGCTCGAAGGCACGGCACACAGACAAACAATAAGAACAACCGACAATAAGATCCAATGACACGACTCAAAAGACTCATTATAAGACTGCGGAGTAGCACAATTCCATAGCATTATGATAGATGGATCCTGTATTACAGATTTAGATACAGACAGATCGTGAGGATAGGGTACAACAAATAGAATATAAGGATAGGGTACAACAGATATAGACATATCGTAAGGATAGGATACAGTATGATAGATAGATGTACAAGGAGTAAGAGCAGGGGTCCAATAGTCCAGCGTCGTGTATCACTTTATCTTTCCAACCGTCCAACATTATCTATGGGGCCTCATGAGGTGGCAACAGGGCTATGGCACAAGGTCGGATAGGGCCAGTGTCAAAGGAAAAGTAGCGAGGCTTGCTTCTACACGTCCCGGCTCCACTGGGCCAGCTGTTGGTACCTTCTGACCTGCTATGGCTTGCTTCGGCTGGTCGCGGCTAGTCGTGGCCTACTGCTGGCTGGTCATGGCTGGCTGTGGCCTGCTGCTGGCTGGTCGCGGCTGGCCACGGCTGGCCGGGCGGGGCTGGTGACTGGCCGAACGAGGCTGTGGCTGGCCGGAGGTGGCGTCAAGTGGCCGGGAGGCGGCGGAGCATGGCCGGGTTCCAACGGTGTGCACGGTAGCTAAGGTGAAGCTTGGACGGGGCGTCGGTGCGCGTCGGGGCAATCAGGCAAGACTTCCAGTGACCTTCTCCTTTCTCGATCGGCGTCCATCGTGTCCTTCGGCGACATGAGCAGAGTGACGGCAGTCTCGGAGTCCAAGGGCATAAGGTAATTCCGGAACGCGATCAAGGTGGTGGTTTGGGTAGTCCTCGGCCACGCCGGCATTCTTGGAACGCCGGTGGTTCGATTTGGCTAAATGGGTCTCGTGTCGTGTGTGCGCGTGTCTTGAGCCGGGAGAGGCTCGGCCTACGCGTCCCTGAGGTGGGACGCCATGGCTCATGTGGCGGCTTCGGTCACGGTGGCGGTGCCCACCAGCGATGTCGAGGCAAAGCTCACCGAGGGCTTGCGGTCGGTAGATCGCTTGACGCGGGTCGGGGTCGTTGCCGGCAGAACGTTCACGATGGCAGAAAGAATGTAGCAGATCGTGCTTCGGCTTGCCGAGGACGGTTCGGCGTAGAGGAAGAAGGGGTTGGGCTATCCGTGCTGGTCGGGGGTAGTGGTACGCGTCAGAAGATGGTGGTGCACGACCGGCTTCCCTGCAACATATGGAACACGGCACGAAGGCCGGTCTCAGCATCGTGGTGATGGAAATGGAGTCATGACATGGTTTTGGTCCCTGGAAGCTCACCGACGATAATACAGTGACAAATTTGGCGAGATGGAGATGCTGCAGCTGCTGCATGTGAACAACAACAGGGCATCGCTGCTGCACGACGCGGGCTCGGTGTCGTGGAGGAGGCGTGGTCGCAGCGGTACGGTGACGTCGTGGCGTGCGCTCGGCAAGGGGCGGCTCCGGTACAGTAGTGCTGAGTAACAGCGGCTGGCTGCCGCGGCCAGCGAGCAGCTGCGCTCGATCGGTGGTGCAGACGAGGCGAGGCCAAGGCTCCGGGGCGTGGCGTCGCTGCTGCACGACGCCGTGGCACGACGAGGAGGGAGCCGGGGCGCGGCGCGGCGATGGAGAGGAGGTGAACGCCGACGGCGCGGTCGCGGTCACCGTTCGGCTCGGTGATGACACGGCCGCAGCAACGCCGAGGTGAGGTTGGCTCGTCGGTGGGAGACGCTGCAGCTGCCGGGATGCTCCACGTCGGGGCGAGCCCGACCAGAGCGCGGAGGTCGGCAGCGCGGTCGGAGCTTGCGAGCGTGGCCAGCAGCGGCGCCCGGGTCGGCGTCGAGGAGGCGATGTCGCGGCTGGCTTGCATCGAGGAGCCACGGCGGCTGCAGCACCCACGTGCGCGACCGTGAGGGCCATGGCTGGCAGTGGTGTCGCGCAGCGAGGAAGGAGAAGCAAGGGAAGGTGGTGGCGCTGTGTGGAAGGCGGCGGCGGAGCCTGAAGGTTGAAGAGGAACAGGAGGTGCGGCTCCGGTTTTTATGCGCGCACGGCTAGGGTTTTCGAGGGATCGTCGTTGATCTCCGACGTCCGTGCCGTCCTAGGACGCGTGGCGTGCATCGGCGCGGACGTCGAGGTAGGGTCACGTGCGGTCCTCCAGGGTGGCGGCGGCGGCGCCCCTGGGAGCTAGAGCTCCCCGCTCTAGGGTTTGGGTGGGAGCCGACCGGTTGGGCCGAGCAGGCCGGCTCGATGGGCCGCGCTGGGGTGTTTGCGTGCTGGGCCGAAGCGGCTGCAGGCTGGAGGCAGAGGGTGCTCGCGGCCACTGGTCCGGGGGAGAGTGGAGGCGGGCTGCTGGGCCAGATGGGCCGTGCGCGGAGGCAGGTGTGCGCTGGGCTGAGGGGCACTGCTGGCTGCTAGCTGCGAGCTGGGCCGCGCGCGAGAGCGTGCAGGAGGGGCGCGACTGGGTAGGCCAATCGGGCCGGTTGCGTAGGAGGGGGAAGGGAAAGGCTCGTGGGCCGACTGGGAGGGAAGAAAAAGAAATGGGAGAAGGGGTTTTGGCCTGAGAAAGGGTAGGGGTGTTGTCCATTTGTCAAGGGAATATTAGGGATATACTAACAAGGGCTTTTCCTTGATGAGGTAATGGGAGAAAAATAGGAATTCGAGGAAGTTGAAAAGATTATACGGTTGCCGCAATGAATCGAGATAATAATTAAGTGGGCTTGCGGATCTTATTATAGATTGGAATGATAAGTCAGAAGAGACCCGAGATTTGAGAATGACGGATTCGGAAGAGGGTAGCTATGGACTTGTGCTCTCCGACACAAAACCCTAGTCCATCTAAGAAAAACCGACAAAATCCTATAAGAAATTTATATATATATGCATGCGACGGTTGTTAGGTGTTAGTAACGGTTAGACCTAGAAACTACATGATGCACATATTAGCAAGAAAAATTTTAGAAAGTTCGGATTTTTGGATATCGGAAAACCCGGGTTGTTACACAATATCCCAGAGAAGACTGTTTGCGAAGCTCCGCAAAAAGCATGAGAAATCAAACTAGTTATAGAAAATAAGCCAGAAAATGAAGACATGAAACAGACCTTGGTATCTTGAGCCTTATGACTGATAGATTAGACCCATCATGTGATGAAAATCCAGAAGAAAATGTAGAAAGGAAATCAGGGCCATCCTGTGATGGAAGTCTAGAAGAAAATGCAGAAGGGAACCTAGAAGAGGTATTAGGTCCATGTCCATCCTGAGATGAAAATCCAGAAAAAATGGAGAAGGCATTTTAGTAGGGGCCTTAGAGCCTTCCTGAGCTAAAATTCTAGAAGAAAATGCAGAAGGGAATCTAGGAAGGAGGATAGACCCTTGACCCGACGGGAGATGAATGCTCTGTTCTTATCGCTATCCCTCCTCACTCGGCCACTATTCTATCTATCTTGATCACAAAGTCGGCTACCATCACCCTTCCTATCTTTCACACCGGCTGTGCAAAAAGCAATGGATCCAATCACGGACATTGTAGATCCGGTCATGAGAGGCGTTGGTTCGGGTGGATGGCCCAGCGTGGGCAAGGTCAGGTGAATCTAAGGGTGTCCCCAATGGGTGCCAAACAAAACGCTAGCAAGTAGTGGATTTGACTGGTTGAGAAGGATGAAAATGAAACTTGCTAGCGAGTGCCAAATCGCCAATCTCGAACGTCTCTCAAGAAATGCCCTCTCACAACTTCCTTGTGTGTCCACTCCCATTCTCTGTTTTATTATTTCTAGAGCTCAAGTTGCTAGCGGTTTGATCCTCCCCGTTGAGGACACCCTAAGCGGGTGTGAGCTCGGGAAACTTCAACACGCGCAAGCTCTTATGCAAGCACAAGCGCGCTTTGGGCAGCCAAAGTTAGGTTATAGCTCTATGACTATCTTTGACAAGGTGACCTATGAAAGCATGTAACCAAGTGTTTGGTTTAGGGACCAATTGGACTGAGTTGGGTCTAGCCCAGTTTTTGGGATGAGATATACCACTTCGTGCTAGGTTAAGAGCTTGGGTTGAACCTAGTTTTTTGTTTAGTTGCAAGGATATATGGTAGGGATGAAATGGATGTCATTTTTACACCTTCAATAGCATAGTTAGTGGGGCCCACCTGTCATCCTCTTTGTTTTCTTTTTCTTCTTTCCTTATCTTCTTCCTCTGCTTTCCCATATGCCCGAGCTCGTGCACATCGCCCATGGTTGTCACTGCCCCACCCCATGCGGCCCTCGGCGGCCAATTCCCCTCCCCGCTCCGCCCCATGTAGCCCTCGACGACCACCGCCTTCAGCCCGCCTCACCTGGTGGCCATGGCAACCCGCCACGGCAGCGACCCACATCCCGCGTCGACGACCTGCGCCTCGCTCCAAAGGCCATGGATCCATAGAGGGCCATGGAGCCCCGCACCACGTCAATGCCCCGTGCCCCGCCGACCGTGTCGGCCCCACCGTGTCGTCCTGCGCCGCTGGTCGCCCCGCGCTGGACGCCGGCCCTCCTGCCCCCCCGCGCGTCCACCACCAAACCTCCTCCGCCGACCATCTACTACCTGCCCCAGCGCTCGAATCGGCTCGCCCCAACGGGTAGAGAGGCATGGCGTCAAAGTGGGTCGAGAGCGTCCACTCGAATCGAAGGAATGCACTTGACCCGCATCCACGGGGTATATTCTCGTTTGGGTTGGACCCAACTCCCTCCACTTTTTACCTCCACGACATTATATAACGCGAGTAAAAAAGGAAAATCAATTATTGGAGGTACAATATTTGTTTTGTGTAGATATGTAGCAGGACAACTTCATTGATCAAAATATCAATATGAAGTAATAATAAAAAAATAACAAAAAGCTCCCGGCGAGGATCGAACTCGTGACCGATTTTCCATGAAGTACAATATTTGTTTTGGGTTGATATGTAGCGAGACAACTTCATTCATCAAAACCTTCAAAAAGCAGCATTTTCCAAATATCAATATGAGATAATAAAAACAACAACAAAGCTCCAAGCGAGGATCGAACTCGCGACCTTCCGCTCACGAAGCGAACGCACTACCATCATGCTACGGAAGCAGGACGGTGTTTAGTGCCGCGCTTTTGTCATATCTTTCGCGCGGCGTCCAACAAAAGAAGCCTCAGGGCCAGGTAGGCAGTTGTGTAATGTGTTCCGTGAGTTGCAAAAACAATGACAGTTTGGACGTGATATGGTACGACTCATATGCGTATAAAATGCATTTGACAACATTGCCCGCCCCTACTAGACTAGCCTCCAAGCACAAAATACCCTCCCATGAGAAAAAAGGAAGGAAATTGTACATGCAAAACGTACTCAGAAGTCAGAACCCCAATAAATTTTGAATTCCTCAACCCCTTAGAGCACTTGCAAGAGTTTTTTAAATCTCACTCCACTCTTGAAGTTGCTCTTATATTTGTAGTCGCATGGAGTATAAATAATACTAGACATGCGTCGTATAGGAAACCCCGATAAGATCAAAACACACTACTCCCTTTGTGACGGAACCGCCTTAATCATAGGGCCCACGTGCCACGTCATCGTCCCTAAGGACCGTTGAGTAGTATGCACGAGTTCCCTTTGACTTAGGTGGCCCGTCGGGTTTCATAGGAAACCCTAATTTCCCCGAGGATCTCATTGTAAAGACCTTGCAAGTATTACAACAGTTTACACAAATAATTTGAATCAGAGTAAAGAGTGCGGAAGTATTACTTAAACATAGATTACAATTACATGATCCCAAACCAGAGTTTCGCAGTGGAGTAGCTGTATACAACTAAACACCCTGCCCAAGGGTTTCATTATATGCACATCTTCATCCATGTACGATCCAATGACCGGCACGATCCTTCGTAGAACTGTTTACTCAACTTACCTGCAACAGGGGGTTAACAAACCCTGAGTACATGGGGTACTCCGCAAGACTTACCCGACTAAAGGTGTAAAATTAGACTCAGGAATGCAGGCTGAGGGGAGTCAAGGTAAGGCTTAGCAATAGTCAAAGGATTTTGCAGAAAAGCAATACTAATCCTGTTTTCAGTATTTCATCTCAATAATATTATTAATATTAACCATATCTCCAAGTTCCTTCTCAAATTTCAACCTTCTTTCATTTACTTCGTCCATTCAAAAACATCCTAGTTCCGAACCACTCTTCGCTGTAAGTGTGAAGATCATGTCTCCATTAACCGAGGAGCAGCGTCGATTCGAATCCAGAAGTACCCAGCTGGGGATCCCTATCCACACTGCATATGTAGCACTTAAGCTTGCATATGCCAACCCCGCCTACCACGGCTTTTCATACCCCGGAACCGGTCCTGCGCCACCCGAGAGCACAGTACCCCTCTAGTCTCCAGGCACGACGGCCACGAGGGTACACGCTACTCTCGCCATCTCTCCACTCCCAGTGCGTGGTTGTCGGTTCCAGCAGTAGAGCCACCGGAGTCAGAGGCTTTCCGTAGTATGTGGCTAGTTGCAAAGTCATGATCACAGCAGGCCGACAACGAATGGTCCCTAATATTTTTCCGTTAGAAACCATGCATTGGGACTCGAACCCAAGTACATTGGTAACTACCCGGTTTTCACATCCCTTTCCCGATGGCGACGAAAGTTGGGACTCTAACCCAAGCAGTTGGCCAACCAAACGGGAAAACCCATCCACGTTGATGATAATGGACTGGCCAAGTACACCATCACCAAACGAGGACAATACCAATCCCATAAAATGATTCATTTGTTTCATATCATCACAGTTTTTCAAAATAGCATTTTTGCAACTCTATCATTAAGCATGACTAAGCATTTTTCAATACTTTAAATAAACCAGGGTCTTAGGTATAATATGTGGTCAAGGAAAGGTAATGCATCAATAGGTTATCACTCAACTCCTATTAACCTAATGCAGTAGATTAACTCAAGTGATAAATATTTTTAAATAACAAGGAGGGGCAAATGCACCGGGGCTTGCCTGTTGCTTGAAGTAGATAGAAGCCTGAAGTCAACCACCGAGAAGGATCCACGTCCACCGAGTGAAGACCTTACTCGGGACACGCTTCAGATAATAATTCCCGTGCGTTCACTACACGAAATAATAATGCAACACTTATATGATGACATGTATGCCATGATGCAGGAGATGCACAAAATCACCGATCAATAGTAAGTAAACTTACTTTGAGTACAACTTTCCTTCACGATAAAGTTGTAAGTCAACAAAACTAATTACTATCGAGTATTAACTACTTTGGTTTATTGATCGTTTTGATAGCCGTTGAAAATCGGATTGGTTCTTCCCCTAGAACATTATTATCCCATTGCCTAAACAAACTATTAAGCCCTATCATTATATGAGACGAACACAAATTACTAGCATTCCAAACTAACGATTCAATTAAGAACCCAAACACTAATTAAGGTGCCAAGGATCATCTCAAGTTAATGACCCAGGGATATCACTCAATCCAAATGTTACACCACACAAAAGTGAATTAGGGTTTCTACTCAATTTTATTAATCAATCAACAATTAGGAATTTTGTTTTGGCATTTAATTACTACCTAGGGTAATTCATCTTATACTTACAGAGTAAATGATCATCAAAACTTGGAACAGCAGGGTTCAGGTGCTACAAGAGGTTTAACCAAACCCTAAAAGATTTAAAATTTTAATCCTAATGACATTTTCTTAATTAATCAATTAAGCAAGTAATAAATAAGAAGTAATTAAATTATTTCTATTTGAACTCAAAATTTTACCATAGATAGTAATTATCCTAAAACATTTCCAAAACAAGTTTCATGATTTTTGGATTAACAGAGAATTTATTAAAATTCATCAAATTTGGTTTTTCTAATTAAAAGTTGTATTTTTATCCTCTGCAGAAAGTACCCAAATACCACCTTTCTTATTTTCCTATTATTCTACACCTATCAGAGAATATACAAAAATATTTTTAGGATTTTTCATGCAGTGGATTAATTTACCCAAAAATGCAAACATGCAGCACTATTCAAAAATAGAAAATCCAACTAATTCCAAGGGTAAATAGAAAACTGATTCCCAGCCCGAACCGGCCCACCGGCCCGGCCTGCCCGCACCCTCTCCTTCTCACTGCGCCTACTCTGGCCGGCCCAAGCGGCCCAACACAGTCAGGCCGGCCCAGCGCAACTCCCTCTCTCCCTGTCCCGCTGACAGCCGGCCCCCACCCGTCAGCTCTCTCTCTCTCACACTCCCTCTTTCTCGCTCTCGCTCGGCCCTCTCCCGCGCGGCACAACTGCACGGCCGCGGAGCTCGCCGCCGGCAGCATCTCCGGCGAACCCGAGTTCACCGATAGGATCCCCGTACTACTACCAACCAACATAGGGGTCCAGCCTGCCATCTAGGTCACAGGAGTGGGCACGGTGACGGCCATGGCGGCTCGGCGAGCACGGCCGCCGGCGGTATGCCGCGCTCCGGTCACCACGAGGACCACAAGGCCTAAACATTTTGACCAAGAGTACTAGGGAGCTCACCCGAGGTTAGACCGCTAGCTATCCGTGACGGATGACGATCGGAGAAGGATTATCAACGGTGACCGAGGTGACGGCGACTAGTTCCGGTGGCGGCGAGGTCGTTCCCGCGTGTCCTGTACACCGGAGGAGGAACAGCTAAACACATAAGTTTCAGGGAGGAACAAGGGCTCTAGAACACCCTACTGAAAGGGGAGAATCGCACCGTGGCGCTCTGGCCACGGTGAACGTGTTCACGGCGACGCTTCGGCCGGCCACAAGGAAGACGATGGCCGCGCGGCGATCCCGGCACGAGAGCGAACGCGAGCAGGCTCAAAAGACTCGCAAGGAACTCTCGAATCTAACTGCGAAACGGAGTGGGTGATGGTGGAACAGCGGCGGCTAATTTGGCCCTCCCGTCTGAGGGTTGCCGGCGGCGGGAATGGACCAAGGGAGGATGCGAGCGGCGACTCGTGGGCTTTATAGTCGGGATGACTGGTGCAGGGCGTGGCCGGGGTCCCCTACGGGCCCGGCCCCGACGGCGACACGCGGCCGGCCGGCCCCGGGCATCGCCGGCGCGCGGCGCGGCACGCGCGGCCGGTCCCCACGCGCGAGCAGAGGCAGAGTACCCCCGAGTACTGTAGCTGAGCTCACCCTCCCCTGAATCTTTTTATTAAATTACTTTTTATTTTGTGAATAAAGTTGAAAAATCACCAACATAAAAGTTGCAGAAAATTTTATGTTGAACAACTTTTGTTTTTGTACCACCTCCAAATTTTGGATAATTTTTGAATAATTTAAAAGGGGGTAAAACTTGAATTTGAAATTGATTTGCAATTCAATAAAATTCTCCAAACTTTTCTCAACAACATGAAAATCTGTAAATATGAAAGTTGTTCTACTTGTTGAACCCCACAACTTTCATTAAAGGAGTTTTGTCAGATTCTTCATAGTTTTTGACATAGCATTTAAATTTCAAATTTCAAAACACTCATTGGAGTTTATTTTGAAATCTCACTGCATAACATCAAAATCCCCAAATACAAAAGTTATTCAATTTAAAAAGCCTTACAACTTTCACTAAAGTAGTTTTCCCTAATTCTTGATATTTTTGAAATGGCATTTTATATTTTATTAAACAAACACTAATTGGGTTTTAAATTCAAATTTCTACAAGTAAACTTTAAAATCTATAAACATGAAAGTTGTTCCATTTCGTAAGGGCTAAAACTTTCATTAAAGGACCATCGCCAGATTCCTACTAGTTTTTGAACTCGTATTTCAAGTTTAAACTTTAAAACCTAATTTAAGATTTTATTTGAAATTATTTTTAATAACTTCAA
Organism: Eremochloa ophiuroides; assembly: GCA_038502445.1. Taxonomy (NCBI): domain Eukaryota; kingdom Viridiplantae; phylum Streptophyta; class Magnoliopsida; order Poales; family Poaceae; genus Eremochloa; species Eremochloa ophiuroides. The sequence goes on along the minus strand of JAHLJS010000005.1, from coordinate 66,309,600 downwards.
AATTTCCCAAAATAGAAGTTGCTCAACTTTTAAAGATTTGCAACTTTTGTTTAAGTCCCAACACCTAATTCTATTTAGTTTTTGATTTAGGGTTTCGGGTCCGCTTTAGGGTTTATAATTTGTTTTTCTTTTTATTTCCCAACTTAATCTAGATAATTGCATACAACCCAAACATTCATAACAATTCACTCTCAAGCACTTATGCATAATCACATGTTGAAATAAAAATCAGTTTTGTTAATGCATAGTAAAAAAAAATAAGTTTATGCAGGATGATTTACAGGCAATGATGATGACATGGCAGGTTTTAATTAACCGTAACACCAGAGGTGTTACACCCTTCATCTTAAATTGTAAGTTATTCCAAAAATTTTGGAGAGTTAAATCTCAACTTTGATCATATTTATATAATAAGATAATAATATTTAAAATATTAATTAAGTATTATTAGAATCTTCGTCAAATATATTTTTATAGTACATTTAGAAGTGTTTGGGACTGTCCCACAAACTTCATCATGAAGTAGCTCTACAAACTCCATGTTTTTTGTAGAACACCCGTTTAGGTGTTATTGGTGCAAAATGTGGTCTGCGCTCAGCACACCAGCGAGGCCAGAACGATCTGCGAAGCATGGAGCGAACAGATCCAGCTAGCTTCGACAACCGGCACTGAAGATCGCTGACCTGCAATTGACAAGGGAGAAAAGGTTGATCAGTAACAAAAGACAGAACCAGCTGGTTTTGACCCAGGCGGTTCCGAATATCCAGCCCAACGGGCCTTCATTCTAGTGTACCGGCTAGAGAGCCGATATCTGTCGGTGCTAGTTTTAGCGATGGCTAACACCGGCTAGTAAACTTGTATTTCGCGGTTGAGGTTACGGGTGGTGTGCAAAGGGGGGACACAGGATTTATACTGGTTCAGGCAATGAGTGCCCTACGTCTAGTGTGGGATCGAGTCGCGTTGCCTTGCACTGGGGTGCTCGTAGTAGGGGTTACAAGCTGTGCGAGAGAGGGAAGGGCTCCCAAGTCTCTTACGAGTGTCTAAGTGCGTACATATTGCTTTTTTTATTCGTTGTTGAGTGGCTGTGAGTGTGAGTGAGCTTGTGAGATATTGAGAGGGATCATCTCAGGCTGGCCTCTGCCCTCCCTTTTATAGTTACAAGGAAGGGCTAGAGTTACACAGTGTGTTACAGTACTCGGTATGGCAGAGTTGGCGATGACTGGTGGCGATCGTCAGCCACGCCTTCGTCTTGGCGCTTCGGTGGCATGGCATTAGTCACTCGGCTGATCTGCCACTATTCCATTGGTGAGTTCCAAGGCGCCTCACAGTGTTGGTTACGGTTGGCTGCACGGAGATACATCATGCCGTCGTGTCTGTCCCTACATAGTGCAACGAGTAGATAGGTTGACCTCCGGGTACAAGCTCCCGAGGCTCGGGAAGCCTTGGTGCCATCGGGGGCCTGATGGGATAGAGCGGGGGGAGTGTACTCCCTCGGACGCTTCTTTTTCCTTGTGCGGTACATTCCAGGTGGTTGGCAAGATCGGTCATAAGGCTCGCCCATTCCCCCTGGTTGGCCGGACGACCGTCGTCCCCCATTTGCTGGTGTCACACGTGTGGCCGGGGTATAGCGGTCGCCGTCGTAGTTGGCGAATCCCCTCGTCAGCCCGGGGAATCGTACGGTTGACTGTCCCTGTAGCGGCATGGGAGGAGGAGGACCGTCAGATCGCCTGCCAGAGGAGATGGGGCAGTTGGTACGACGAACATGCGCATTCGGGGCGCTGTTGTGTCGAGGGGCCCATCCAATGGGACCATGCCTATAAAGTGGTCAGAGAGGTCCCTTGCGGTCCAAGGTTGCTCTGCTGACGTCAACTATGCATGAGATGCCTTTGAAAGATTGCACTTGAGAGGGATGGTCTTTCCTGAGCTCTCTCGAAGAGGCTCGGGCGGATCGGAGAATTGATGCCCGAGGGTGCCGCTTTCCCGAGCTCTCTCGGAGAGGCTCGGGCGAATCAGAGAATTGGTGTCCGAGGGTGCTGCTTTCCCGAGCTCTCTCGGAGAGGCTCGGGTGAATCGGAGAATGGGCGCCCGAGGGTGCCGCTTCCCCGAGGGTAGGTTTGCGTTGATGCATCATCATGGGCCTCCGTAGGCGCGGCCTTCGTGGGCTTTCATTGGCCTTACCTGGGCCAGGCCGTGTTGGGAATGTATGTTTTCGCATCGAAGTTGGGTACCCCATACTTTAGTACCCGACAATATGCGATCGCATGAATCGATTATATAACTGTAGCAAAGCCATCCGATTCCAAATTAACCGATTCAAAGGTATGCAAATGACAGCGGATTATATTAACTGAATCTCAATCATAAATCACCTCATATATTTATGCATGTTTCAATCTACCACATTTATGAATTAGGATTGACCGGATTGAGACAGCTAACAACGCATGTGACGGATCTTAACATGGTCAAGGCATAAAGCAACATACGAGAGAGATCGACTGAATACAACATGCAACAGGTAAGCTCATAGCAAAATCGACTAATCAGCCGATCTGACTATAATACAGGCAACATACAAGCCTATAGAGTGCGTCATGCCTCGGACCCTCGTCTAGCATATCTGATCTCTCGCTTACGTCATCAAGGATCGACTGGATCGAGACAGCTTACGGCGTAAGCTACGGATTGAATCTACTATTCAAAGGTTCTCAACACTGACTCATTCTATTACTTGAGTGCAACATATATACAATCTAGATTTGAACTGACCAGGTTAATAATAAACAGATCTACTTGCCTAAACAAGATATTTGACGTCCATTCATTCATTAAGTAAAGATAGACAATAAGATTTAAGCCGATAAGAAACAGATCAAGATTGGACAAGTGATGATGCTTAAAATAAATAAACATAAGCAACATCGGTAACTTAATGAATCTAACTAAACATGCCAATTTTAGTTAGAGCCGATAACTAATCCTCAGATTAACTCAAGTAGTGGGGTGCAAGGCAGGATCACACAGGCCATACTCAAATTAAACGAGAACCGATAACTACTCGAATCTATCTAACAGTGGGCTACGAGACAGAATCGTACAGGCCGTACATAATAAAAACGAGCGTGACGGTACCTTCTAGCAAGCTCGGGAATCCACGAGATGATTTAGCCGCGGATTGTTGAAGAACACGTCGGATCTACTCTACTCCTACTCTTAGGGTTTTTGGCCGGAGCTGAAAGGTGTTGTTGTATTGATTGTGTTAGTGTCTCTTTACAATGCCCAGGGCTTATATTTATACCCGGCAGCTGGAAAGGAAATCTCAACCGCATGAAAACCCTAGCTAAAAATAAGAAAATAATAAAACTTCCTAATTTTAAGATAACTTGGAGCCCAACCTTTCCTTTCTTGCCGGCCCTCTTCATGATTGCTTCGCCGTAACCGACGCAAATGCGTATCTTTGCCTATAGCACTTTTTCATCGACTCGATCCCCTGGTTTCCGCGGCACACCTTGCTGACGTCAGCAGACATCCGATCCAGGACTCCCTGATCGACTATTTTCCTCTCGAGGCGGTCATCTGTACTCCGTCCAAAATTTGGTGTAAACAGGTTGTTGCTATTTATTAAGTGCAAATAGAATATGAAAGATTCCGCAAGCGCACAGAATACCGTTGTAGCATTTTACCAGGAGTATTCCAAGTATCGTTATTTATATTTTACCAAGGGAAACAATGATTAAAGAAGTTTGATAGTTGACCATCATGTGTCTACTAACTTAGTACACCAACTAGACTATAGTATGGGTAAACGATAAATGATAGGAGATATGCTTAAATGACATAGACACACAGGAGAATTCTATGATAAAAGAGTAGATAGGTAAAGTGATAGGACAACGGGAGAGTTTAAGGTTCCTAAATACTTCTCTATTACCGGGCTTCTATAATAACTGATTCATGGTAGATAAAGCAATCACACAATAACACTTCGGGACATCAGAACACTAGCCACGGAACGGGATGAGAATGGGACTAGAAAGTTCTGACTACGGTCCTACAATCATCAACCTACATGAGGTGGAATACGTTGGCCATCAGGGCTGTCACCTCCTGGGGCTACGAGAACTATTCGTAAGGTTGAGTGCAATCTTAGGTAACCTCTAGTCTAGACACTATGCCTACACTATTAATTACTACTCTAATCCCATATGAAAACTAGAGCACTCGATGCGAGCGGAGATCCTATGCCAAGGTATAACAACTATACTAACCAATCAAATTCAATGCATAAAGTAAATAGAGAAGATAAATATATTAAAGCATAAGTCTGACAAAGATGAGATACAAAGATATACCAGACCTCTGAAGACTTCTCCAAAACCGAAGCACAGCTCCGCTCTCCCTAACTCTCAACTAGAACTAATCTACTACATTAGAAAGTCTAGCCTTAATTCTCTAGAGTTGAGAGGTTATCTATTCGAGGGACGCCTCTACAACTCCATAATGGTGCACTTGACTCGGGGGGTCCTGGGGTTCCTTATATGGGGGCGCCTGGCCTCCCCTCCACCTTGGACAAATGATATGGTACTAAGCCTTTCCACCATGTGCACTATAGGCATTAATGGGCCAAATTCTAATTTAGGGCCAATTAATCGCGCAGCCTTTAATTAATCCCGCAGCTCAGGTTCTAGAATCTTCCAGTGTTTATAAAATTCATATCTCTTTATTCCGGACTCCAAAAATAGCAAACCATAGGTCCGTTTTGATCGTCTCGATGAGCTCTATGCAATGGTGAACTCCAATTCCTTATTTGAGATACTTTTAATCGGTGAAAAATTGAATATCCTTTTATACCCTGCAAAACAATTGAGAACACCAAAACTCGTGGAATTTGTTAGAATCAAACCCCATAACTATGTTATGTATTGTTTTATGCCCTTGATTCATGTTTATTTGATGGGTAAAAATGGGCAATAACTACCGTCAACAAGTTCCCTCAAGCTTACCCTTTGCTAGTTCCTTAGCAAAGCCAAACTTTAGCATAAATCAAAAGTTATAGCTACCCCTCACAAGTATTCAAACCAAGAAGTACTCAAGGATTAGAGTAGACCAAGCCAACCTTCAGACTTACCTGTATTACCTTTACCATGGAGCTTGTAGCTTTCTCTTGAGTCTTGGGTAATTGAAGGATATAATGTCTAAGTTAAACACTATGTCTCAAGCTCTGTCGTTCAACTCTTATCCTAGAGCTTTTGCAAGTTTTTAAAATAAAACTCAAAGTTTCCTTTGTATAACTCTCTCAAGTCTCTCAATATGTGATATTTGTGGATCCTTACCAAGGCAATAGTGGTGGATGCCTTCTCTTCTCTCTCTCACCCTATAACTAATAGCTTGTGTGGAGCTTATGGATAAGGAGATAGCTCACACATACTTGCAATGAATATACTTGTAAAGTCAAACAATGGATTTAAAGGAACAAGTCATACAATCAAATCAAAATGTGCGTGTGTGTGGATGTGAAGTGGTACGTGGATATATATGGTAGCTAATCCTAATTCTACTCGTTTGCTCCTTGAGACATCTCTCTCTCTTTTCAAACACTAGAGAATTGTGTTGTAGGACAACTTGGGCTATCTTTCTTTTCGTTTTCTTCTTCTTCTTTTTCAGGCAGGCATCAGAGTACCCATTGTTTTGATAAATTTAGACACTTGTCTATTTTTACCTCTCAGGCGGGCATCTTTGTACCCATTAGTTTTCTCTCATCTCACTCTTTTACATAGCCACATGTCTCTTCTTTGCAACAATACTTCCCTTTTTCTTTTTCTTTTAAGAGATAGCAACAAGAACTTTGGAGCATTGATCTGAGGTAACCAATGGGATATTTTTAGTGTTCACTCCTAGTGTAGGAGTAGAACACTTTTAGGTGGATCTAGATGGAATATGTGGAATGTGGATGCGCCCACTCGAATATGAGTAGTGCATTATGGGTGGAGTGCATGTGATCTTGATCGTAAAAGCATGACAAGTTCCTAAGGTATCAACAAAGCTTGACTAAATGCAAAACAAAGCAAGTAGCATATAATGTGTATGTTTTCCTAATCTAGCATGTATGGCTGTGGTAGGATTATAAAGCTCTTGTCATACAGGAACTCATCATGTGGTTTTTAGGATTTTCAAAATAAATATCCAGAATTCAAGTATCAGTAGGAACAAGATAAATAGCAGCTCAAACTTTGTATATCATATCCATCAATTATTTAGACTTAGATCAAGCATTTGCTACCCACAAGTTTCAGGTTCAAAGCGAATCTTCAAGTTAAAATGGTTGTATCTAAAACTTGGGATGATTCAAGGTTGAAAACTAAGTTGGAATGAGGAATCATGGTGGGGTGCTACTTATCAAATTCCTGAGCATGGTTTCCATTGAGTCCGAGCAAGATTATTGTAAGAACTCACTTTTTATTTTATTCAAACACACTAAATAGCCTAAACACTATTTATTTGGTTTTCAAATTTTATTTGCACTAGCTAACTCACGCGAAAAGTAATATGGTACAATAATAAGGATGGGAAACTTATACTTAGCTGGATTTAAATGGAGGGCATCCTCCCCCAAGCTGGATGTTGACGTGGTCTTTGATGTTGCAAGTTGAAGCAATCCTTCTGGGAGCCGGCATACTGGCAGCGTAAGGGCGCCAGGTTCACTAGCTCTTGATCTTGTATTGTCTTGTAAAACTCGATTGCCAACAAGAATACCAAATCTCATGGAGAGGGGTTAGGTTAATACCACATTATGGTAAGTGATTGATTTTATATTTTCAGCAGAAGTTTCCTAATTGGGTGGACCTTCATGTGCCCACATATTTTTGGTTTTTTCTAAAAAGTGTGGACTTTCATGTGCCCACATATTTTTGATATTTTTAGATTTTCTTATGGTACTATGGTGAACCTTCATGTGTTCACATATTTTTGGTATTTTATGACTTTATAAAACAAACTCGATAATCGCATAGGCATAGTTACCTGATAACTAGAGGATGCTCCTTCCCCAAGCTAGATGTTTGCAATACTTGGTGTTGATGATTTTCAGGGCGAGCTTGCCAGTAGTAGTCCTGTGGGCTCCACTGATAGACTCACTCCTTAGTCATAGTGTTATCCTGCATAATTATACTCCAACAAGAAAACCAAAACTCGAGGCTCGAATGTGATAAGGGGTTAGCGGTCAGCCAATACGTAATTGATTATTCTCTGGGTTGATTTTAATTGACAGATTCTAGTAGGATTCTCTTTTTAGGGTTTTCTAACTTTCTTATGCAACAATCAAATATCTATGCATGCTATATATTTTTATGGCACCACGGAGAATATTTATTCTCATGGGGCTTAGGATTTGCATAATGTAAGAAAGTAAATACAAATGCTATTATCATTTTTTTATTATTTTTTTATGCCACCATAGCGAAGATTCAATAAGTTTATTCACATGGGGCTTCAATGTTTTATGATGCAATAAATAAGGAAATAAAGATTTTTCTCTTCTTTTTTTGATATGCATAAAGATGAATATGCTAAAGTAAAATTACTAATGTAAATTATGAATACTAATTAATTAGATAACTATCATGTTACCTTATGGCAAGGGTGCGGAATTTAAAGTCTACCGACAGGAGTTTTTCTTTCACTCTTGTGTATCTCTCCGTCTTAGAGATGAAGGTCTTGATGGTTGCACCTCTGGTGATGGTGATGTCACTTTTGTTCTTTGCTTGGCCAGCAGGTTGAAGTATAGTATTAATAGTGGAAGCTGGTAGCTTCCTGCTCAGCGTGTATGTTCACAGAACTTTCACTTGTAGAATTTTAGGAATTAACAAATTTGCTTGAAATGTTGTCCTGTTCGAAAAACCAAGGTAGAGATCAAGTGCGTGGGCTCTGCTGGTGAAAAAACACCAACAGAATCGAATCTATTTCTTTATTTATTCTTCTCTAGCCTTAGGCACATTGAAAAAGATAAAGTTAATGTTACATAATTTATTTTACTCATGACATGAGTGGTAAGATCAGACAATTAAGTATTAATGTTGCATTTAAGTTCATATGGCAGAAAAGATTTAAATTGCTTAACCAATGGAATGGTTGTCTATCTCTACATAATATATAAATTTTCACATGAGTATGACTATCATCTTCCAAAGATAGAATACAATGTTTTACCACATTTGGTTAAGATTGAGATCAAAAGAATGATGTAATGAACAATCATAAAGGACAAAGCATGTTGAGTTAATTAGGTTAATCAATTCAAGATGTAACTCTAACATATTTGTGTCTTTATTTATCTACATTCCAAGATCAAGAGGAAAATAGTGACCACTTACCTTAAGATATTACCTTTATTATTAGAGCGTGATGGCACTAAGTAATGAAGAGTAGATGATTGGTGGTCCTTTCCTTCTCTTGCATCTTGAGTTGTTCATGAGCATCTTGTCTCCTTTGTTGCTTATCATCTTTGCCATCTTTTGCTTTTTTAATCTTATGACACCTTGTCACTCCATTCATTATTATGCCTGCAATAGATTAGTGGACAACACATACCCGAAGGGATGTACAACTTTAGAACATAGGTTGTTTGTCCAGAATTTTATCATGTTCCATCTACGCTACTAAGAACATATGATTGATATTATGTTAGCATAGATCATGTTCTATACCGGCATGATTTGAGTCCAAGTAACTTGCAGCAGAAGATAAAGTGAATGAATCATTAATACTCATAGTTCTTCCATCCATAATGAATGAGCTATGTCTTCCTTTGCAAAGTTATTGAAGTTCAGCATGTGCCCTGTCTCATCTCTAATTTGAATTTATCTCGTGACTTACTCAAATTAAATTGGTAGTTTTCTGCAAGGGTTAGTCCAACAGAATATCCAATGTTTAATACAGTATACGAGCGGCTCAAAAATCAACTTACACACCACGTCCAATTTGACTTAGGAAGGCATTTTAACCTAAGCACCACGCTTAATTCAAAAAGCCTTTGAAAATAAAATCATCGCACCTCTTGGTTCCGAAATCAAACTAAACACCTTGTCTAATTATGATTCCAGAAAACATTTTAATCTAAACACCATGCCTAATTTTAAAAGGTGTATAAAATTTCTCCAAACCTTAAGTATACTATAGTGAACAAAAGTAACATAAAAGTTTATAGAGAGTTATGCAAACAGAGATGAAAGAGCATGATCATTGATTAACAATTTGAACATTGATTGACAAGGTAGAGACAACCAATATTAGCAACATAAATAAGCCCATTCTCCCAAACTTGAATTTTGTAAGGCAAAGTTAAGTTTGGATGGATTAATGTTGCATGATGATTGGTTGGACATATCTAATGATGTTATCCTTCTACTTCAAGCCTGGAATGGTTAGTGACAAAAATATCGAGAAAATATTTTTATAATTATAATTCTATGCTTAATTCTCAATGGTATTACATCAAAAGGTACAAGCTCACGTTATTTTTCAAGAGTGGTTCTTGGGAGACCTTCTAATTATTACAGTTTTAGTTAATAAATTTAGATTAAAAACTTTTGAAAATAAGATCAAACACTCCTAAACTTGGCACCATGCTTCATTTAAGAGATGTATGAAATTATTCCAGACATAAACTATAGTAAGTAAAGGTAGCATGAAAGCATTACAAGGATTTATTCAAATAGAGATAAAATAATATGATCATAGTGAGGTGTGTATATATATATATATATATATATATATATATATATATATATATCTTTTTAACATGCAAGTTGTATGGATGTATGTAAGAACTAAACATGCTATGGATTTGATATGAGAAAATATAAACTAAATGGTGTGGATGCATGGATTAAAATAAATATGCAATAAGATGCAAGAATTAAAAGATAACTACTCAAAAGTTTAAAGTCTATGAGCAAGACTTTCTCACCTTCTTGATCATACTTACCATGACTTGTGTGTAGCACAGCCTCTATGTTCGTCACTTGAGATGTGATTTGAATTATTGTTTCGACGACCTGCTTCTCCAATCTACACAGTGTTAGAAATATATATGTGTGTGCGCGCGCGCGCGCGCAAATCTGTGAGATGGCAGGGTTCTATTATTGATGAATCTTGAATGTTCAGGCACCCTGAGCTCTTCAATGTATCTTCTTGTCTTGTGAAAACTTGCCGGAAGATCAAAACGGCTTCTGTTGTCCTGTCTTATTCCACAACTCAACAGAACAGGGGCAAGTCATACTAAACCTAGTAGTACACTAAATTAGCAGACATCAAGATCACTATAAAACTCTTATGCCAATTCCTTCCCCGGCAACGACGCTAAAAATGGTTGTTGGTATTTATTAAGTGCAAATAGAATATGAAAGATTCCGCAAGTGCACAGAATACCATTGTAACATTTTACCGAGAGTATTCCAGGTATCGTTATTTATATTTTACCACAGGGAAACAATGATTAAAAAAGTTTGATAGTTGACCATCATGTGTTTACTAACTTAGTACACCAACTAGACTATAGTACGGGTAAACGATAAATGATAGGAGATATGCTTAAATGACATAGACACACAGGAGAATTCTATGATAAAAGAGTAGATAGGTAAAGTGAGAGAACAACGGGAGAGTTCAAGGTTCTTAAATACTTCTCTATTATTGGGCTTCTATAATAATTGATTCATGGTAGATAAAGCAATCACACAATAACACTTCGGGACATCAGAACACTAGCCACGGAACGGGATGAGAATGGGACTAGAAAGTTCTGACTACGGTCCTACAATCATCAACCTACTGGGGCTAATCAGGGCTGTCACCTCCTGGGGCTACGAGAACTATTCGTAAGGTTGAGTGCAATCTCAGGTAACCTCTAGTCTAGACACCATGCCAACACTATTAATTACTACTCTAATCCCATATGAAAACTAGAGCACTCCATACGAGCGGTGATCCTATGCCAAAGTATAACAACTATACTAACCAATCAAATTCAAGGCATAAAGTAAATAGAGAAGATAAATATATTAAAGCATAAGTCTTATAAAGATGAGATAAAAAGATATATCAGACCCCTGAAAACTTCTCCAGAACCGAAGCGCAGTTTCGCTCTCCATAACTCTCAACTAGAACTAATCTACTACATTGGAAAGTTTAGCCCTAATTCTCTAGAGTTGAGAGGTTATCCATTCGAGGGACGCCTCTAGAACTTCATAATGGTGCACTTTACTCGGGGGGTCCTGGGTTCCATATATGGGGGCGCCTGGCCTCCCCTCCACCTTGGGCAAGCGATATTGTACTAAGCCTTTCCACCATGTGCATATAGGCATTAATGGGCCAAATTCTGATTTAGGCCCAATTAATCCCACTGCCTTTAATTAATCCCGCAGCTCAGGTTCTATAATCTTCCAGTGTTTGTAAAATCCATATCTCTTTATTCTGGACTCCAAAAATAGCAAACCATAGGTCCGTTTCGATCGTCTCAACGAGCTCTATGCAATGGTGAACTCCAATTCCTCATTTGAGATACTTTTAATCGGTGAAAAATTGAATATCCTTTTATATCCTGCAAAATAAGTGAGAACACCAAAACTCGTGGAACTTATTAGAATCAAACCCCATAATTATGTTGTGTATTGTTTTATGCCCCTGATTCATGTTTATTTGATAGGTAAAAATGAGCAATAACTACCGTCAACACAGGTGTTCTCACAACTCGACTTTTTTTCTCGAACGGCGCGCATGGAGTTGGACCTATTTGGTAAAAAAATATAGAGTGAAGTTGAAAACATGGAGCGGAGCAATCGTAGACACCCCCCTTATTTGTTATCATAAATCTTCGTATTTCTCTCTATAATTTTGATCGAACTTAAGATGCTTTGACTCTTCAAGATTTTTGGAACCACTTATAATTTTGGGTTCAAGGGAGTAGTAGAGAAGCATAAAAAGAGTAGGTGTAGAGTAGATCCGACATGTTCTTCAACAAGTAATAAATACTTTGATTGGAGTAAAATGCACTAATAGTCCACTAGTCCTCCGAACACAGTAGAAGGGAAGCAGAAGCTTCTAATTTTTTTTTTGACGAAAGAAGAATTATATTATATGATAGCTAGGTACATCAATGTGTTACAAGCACTCCGAATCACAGAAAAATACCTATGCTGTGAATAGCACAACTCAAAACCTAACCTATTTGATGCTTTGTAGTGGATGACCGCACAGGCAAACACTTGGCAAATGGCCTGAGAACAAATGCCCAACGAACGACGGCCAACATTCCTGTAGGTGGAATGGAGAAAATTTTTCTTTCTGGCATTCTTCTTCTTTCTGCCACCGAAGAATGAGAAAGACTGATCTGAAACTTATTCTCCCTAGTCTTTTATTATGGTCAGATCTAACCATAACAAAACGAAGAAGAGACTGGAGAAAATTATTCCATGGCGACGACATCATCTCCGTCTCGATGCCGTCGTCCGGAAACAAAGGTTTCCATGTCGTCATGTTGATAAATATGCTAACGCCAAGGTTGCAGCCCTCATCTTCAACAAAGTCGCCATGGAGAAGACGATTCCACCCTTCTCCTTCGCTATCGCCGGAGAAGAGAAGAAAAAGGAGATAAAACTTCAATACCAAGAACTTTGGCATGGAGAGACACTAACCCTAATAACTTGATCTATTAGAAAAAACTTATTAAAAACAATGAATCCCCATCAACGGTGGTGGATAGGGGAGAGGTGGCGGCGTTGGTGGCAGCAGCTCTAGGGCACAAGGCTATGCCGAGTCTATCCGCGCGTCGTACACTTACCCATCTGCGTGCTGTACACTTACCCAGAAGCATCCAAGTTGATTGGGCCTAGATGCACATCACTTAGCTACTAACTTTTTGATCGAGGAGGGCCCTGTTCTTTTAGACTGAAAATAGGTGTAGGTTTTATCTTATACTGATTTATTCTAAGAGAAAAATACTCTTTCATGGTTGAAAATAAATGATGATCGGTCAAAAGAACAGTAGTAGCTAAAAAAATGTTGATTTCTTATTAGAAGAAAAAAAATATTTATACCTGAAAAGAAATAATTTATTGTTAGAAGAAAAATATTGTTTTATAACTGAAAAGAAACAAAGCTCAAGCGAACATGTTATGTCGGCACTATATGCATTAATAAGGTAGAACAAATGAACGATCTACTACGTTCGGTTAAACTCCTCCTTGCTAGCTCTCTGCCTCACCAGCATTTGGAACTTTATCCAGCACTCGTAGTCTCGCCCAACGAGCGAACAAGCGAACAAAGAAACCTTGCGTGCTTACACTGAGCTTCAGATTCTGGTCAATAGGGTTTTCTCCGGACAGATTGTTATCAACTGATCGATATTTTTCGGTACACAGACAAGCCCGGAGCCATGGACAGGATAACTGACGAAACCAATTCACAGCTACCAAATTACATCCGCAAAATGTTGATGCACGTAAACATGAACAATAGCAAACGGCCCTGCTGAACAAATTGTTATCAAGTACGCACCAAACTGTTGCAACGAGTGTAGCCTATAGATTCACTACAAGAAGATTGAAGAAACAAGTGAATTTGACTATCCCAGAAAACGGCAACAAATTTCCAGCAGTTTAACATGAACGAAGTTCTCAAGAAAGAATAAATTTCACTGGCAGTCCTCGAACTTGTCTCAAATTCTCATCCAGGTTCCGATACTTTCAAATTGGCATATTTAGCTCCCTAAACTTGATATAAGTTCTCATTCAGGTCCTAATACTTTTAAATTGTGCATTTAGCTCACGAAGTTTGTTCCAAACTCTCATGCAAGTCCTGATACTTTAAAATCACATACTTAGCTTCCAAAACTCGTCCCAAGTTCTCATACAAGTCTTGACACTTTAAAATTGCACACTTAGATCCTAAACCTGTCTCATACTAGCGTTGCATCATGATCGACCATTCGACCTCCTACTCAGCTCCTGCCTATGCTGCCTTATCGGTGCGGTGCGGTGCCGCACCCATGTTATTAGGAAATGTCATGCCAGATGCACCGCCATGTTGTGTGCTCCACCTTACGATGGCCCTGTCATTGTCGAGGGAGGCAAGAAAGGCTGTGTGAGGAACTATGTGCGAAAAGATGGTGAGACTGAGCTCCTGCTCGATGAGGGACGAGAAGAGTGTGGTGGTGTTGTTGAATACGATTTGACACGAGGGATGGTCAGTCACCACAATGAGGTGAATGAGGTGAAATGAGAGGCAGTCGTGGAATCAAGGTGGGCCATAGCAACGAAGGATCAGATGGAAAGTGTGGTAGAACAAGCACGACAAGAGCAGCGAAGCAGGTCCTACGAAGCTAGATCTGCACATGCAACACGGACCACGATTGTATATTTTCAAAGTATTGGAACTAAGATGAGAACTTGGGACAAGCTTAATAAACTAAATGCATGATTCGGGACCTAGATTAGAAGTTGACACAAGTTTAGAGAGTTAAATGTGTAATTTAAAAGTATCAGGATTTGAATGAGAACTCATAACAAGTTTACAGAGCTAAATATGCAATTTGGAAGTACCCAGACCTTGATGAGAACTCGGGACAAGTTCGAAGACCAACAAGGAAATTTACTCTATATACCAAAAAAAAAAACTAACTGGGCCCATAAACACACAAATCAACAAAGTCACAAACAAAATCATGTAAATTAACCGCGTCACAAACAAACCACTGAAATGAAAGAGCCGCAAGCACTTATTGACCATTCATACAGTACTCGCAGGGCACATATAATGCAACAAAGAAATATATAAAACCAAAACCAACATTAAACCAATAACTGACTAGTCACTAGATTAGTCAATGAAACAGATACAGAAAGTTGTGACACAAGTGGTTAGCAAAAGAAAAGCAACAGAACAGCTATCAGCATTCAGGCTTTTTCTTTGCTAATGCACTAAACTAACAACCTCACGAAACTAACAGATCCCCTTCATAAACACTTGTTCCAAACAACTTAACATTAAAGATAGCAAACCAGTAAGCTAATTGGGGACCTAATACTCGATTTGCCACCTCATGACAGCGGAGACACTATTTACTCCTCATCATTTTCCTGCAGAGAGCAAATCAAACAGAAAAATTATTTTTTGGAATCACTAAATAGGCATTTATCATTGGCCAAAACATATTATCCAGAAAATGGATAATTTTCTGTACCTCGTCATCCTCATCATCGACCTCAGACTTCGAGCCATCGTCATCCTCAGTCTTGGCCTTCTTTGAGCTTGTGCTCTCCTAAAGGAAATCAAATACTCAAATTATGGCATAATGAACTGAAGATGACTTCACATTTGAGCATGCATCACAGATAAAAGACTACCTTCTTATCAAAGTTCGCCTTAGTCTTCTCATAGTCCTGCTTCTTCCTGCCAGCTTGGTCCACATATGGTTGCTTCTCCTAATGATTGATTGTTACATACAGAACAATTAGTTACAGTTACTAAAAAAAGAGCATGCGTGCTTTGAGAGAGATGCTATCCGTTACTTCGACAATTATCCGTTACTTCGACAATTCATATGGGCATTTAATTTGACTCTTCAGTTATAATAACTGGACCTCTACTCTGTTTTCTTTTTCTTGTTTTGAGAGGTAATACTAGACCTATCCAACCAAATAAACCTCAACATTGTGCATAATCACCAATGTCGAGCTAAAAACAACACTCAAGGACACGCACAATATATATAAAATCTAATAAATCCAAAACACAAAGTCGATCTGGGTATTCGAGAGATATACTCACTTGGTCTGACATAGCACGCCACTTCTCCCCTGCTGCCTTGCTCACCTGATCCACCAACAAGAACAAATAAGACGTCTGAAAACGCACAGAAGGGGGGAAAAAAATAAAGGGAGAACAGAGTGCAAGGTGACTCACGGCCGCAACGCTCTTGTTGCCAGGGTGCTGCGCCTGGTACTCCTGCCTGAATTCAGACCTGAAAAGCAAACAGACGCCACATCACGCTCAATAATGGGGGGAATCCAGTCACTTAAAACAAAAAAAATAAAGAACAGATCTAGGGATCTGAGTTAAATGACTCGCCGAGGCAGCGAGAACTCACATGAAGACGAAGAAGGCGGAGGGCGGGCGCTTGGGCTTGCCGCTCGCGGCGGCCTTCTTGCGCTTGCCGGCGCCGCCGCCAGCTCGGAGCCTGCAACAACAACGACCGCACAAAAAGCTTAAGCCAAGAGCACCGTCCAGCCATCACAAGGAAGGGAGGAGCCATCGTTCCGCCACGACAAGACCAGCGCAAGGCGCGGAAAATCTTACCTGCCCTCATCCTTCTTGGAGGTGTCGGCCTTACCCTTCATGGTGGCTGGAGCTAGGGTTTTGCGAGGGGACAGACAGGACCGGGGTGCTTTCGAATCGGCAGCGGAGGCGGAGGGTTGTGGGATGGAGCTGGTGGTTGGTTTGCCTTTTTGGTTGCGTGGGGTGGGGTGGGGTGGGGTGGGGGAGCGCGTTTGTGTTGTGCGGTGCGTGGCCGCGTGGGTGTGCGTGACGCCAAAAGCAGCGACGCGGGACCGGGTGGGTGCAGCATTCGCGACGCGTGGATGCTTTTGGTGGATCGTGACAGGGACCGGAACGATTTGGAAGTGGGATGTGTACTGGGCTCAATCTGGGAAAAAAAAAAGTTAGGCCCGGTTACTTTAACGTTGTGCTGGCCTGCTGGGCCATCGATTTCTTCTGCCCGGGTGACCAAACCGGATTATTATTGAGATATTTACCTATGTATGGCTTCGCCTTCTATGATTTTTTTTTTTATTTGATCTTAGTGGTATGGTCTTTCTTGTTGTAGAACCTGTCTAAATTTAACGGCAATGTGCTTGCCGTGGTAACCAACATTTCCTTCGAACAACGAGGTGCTTGTGGTGCCTTCATCAATTTTGAGATCTGTCGACGCCGTCTTACATAGATACTCATAGAGATAGAGTTTTCGTACGTGTGTTCATAGGGGTGAATATGCATATGTTGTGAGCGTCTGTATTTATACCGTGTAATTCGTAAAATAAAATTTGTTTCTTTCTACGATGGCCTTCCTCGTTTTGGCACTTCATGGTGTTAAATCAAGGGTAAAATGGACCGTTTTACCCTTGGCCAAAACATGCAGAGTATCATTTGTATGTTGTTACACATTTGGAGTAAATTACGTAAATCTTGTTATATGTAAAATTGTTTGTAATATTACTTCAAATTTACAATAGAAAACAAAACTTTGCCTTTTATTTTTTTGACAGGGGTAAAATGGTATCTTGACTTAACCCCATCAAGTGTCAGAAACGGACAAAAGGCCATAAAAGAAATAGATTTTTTTAGGGATATAAAAATTAAATAAGTTCAAATAAAAAAGGACAATGGAAAGATGATATTTTTTCATACAAGTTAATATCCTGATTATCATTAGGACGTTACTAGACGTGCGTGTGTACCTCTTTAGCACAACAGCTTTTAGTAGCAAAAGAAATAGGCAGAATCTTCTTCCGTATCATCTGTGTCCTCATCGCCACCATAATACCTCGATGAGCTAGGGTTTCATGCCTTTCAAGAGTTAATCCGCCTGGGAATGGGGCACAACAAGTCGGTGATTGTGCATGCAGTGCGTTAGGGGTCGGTGGTCGGGGGCATGGCGAGGCGGGGGGGCCTGCAAGGACGAGGAGAACAGATGTGGAGGGGGTATGGAGGACGCAGATGGGACGAGTCAGGTGTCGGTGCAAGGTTCACGTAAGTGCGTGTGGGAAGCGGAGGGGTTGCACGGCATACAGGTGGAGTATGTGGCGGGCGGACAGGGCGCCTAGGCGTGGGCCAGGGGGGTAGACTCAGCAGCGCGAGCGTCCAAACCCTATCACGCGAGTCATATAATAGTATTTTTCTCTCATAATAAATCGGTCGTACAATCCAGCCAGCCGTTCATCAATCTAGCCAGCCTAAGAGACCCAAATTATTCTTAAAGCATCTCCATCAATTTTCAAAATCTGCTCCTATTTACACTTGCACAGTTGTAATACCCCGGGTATTACGGATTAATTAATCTGCCATGTCATCATGTTCAAATATTAATCATTTGCATATGATTGTGCTTAGGATTCTAGATTGGTTTGAATTAAGATGGTGTTTGATTGTGAAATTAAATCCCTTAATAATAGAATTGAAATTTGCTTTTATTAGGCCCAAAAACCTAATTCAAAATCTAGAGGGGATCTTGAAATAGTCCTTTAATAAGAGTTGTAGATCTTTTAAAATGGAACAACTTTTATTTTTAGAGATTTCAAAGTTCTGCGGTGGAAATTCAAATTTATTTCAAAACAATGATTTAAAACTTAGTTTTGAATTGTCATTTCAAAAATTATTTGGAATCTAGCAAAACTTCCTAAATAGAAGTTGTAAAGCTCATTGAGTATAACAACTTTTATTTTGGCAATTTTTCAAGTTGTTGAGAAAATTTAAAAGTAATTTTGAAAATACAGTTTGAAATTTAAAACTCTAGTTTACCCCTTTTTCTGTAGCTTCAAAAATATTTCGAATTTGGATTTAGTTCCAAAAGCAAAGTTGTTCAGAATCTCAAACCCTACAACTTTTGTTTTTGCAGTTTTTCATGTTTGTATGCAAAATCAGTCGAATTTGGTCAAAAAACCGACAGCCCCCTAGGGATCTATGCTACAGTGTTTCGCCCCTCTTCCTGTTCGCGAACAGAACCGGCAACCGCCGTGTCGCGCGCGGGCGCGCGGCGAGCCGTGCCAGCCGGGATCGTGCCCCCGCGACCATTGCAGATACGGGCGCGCGTGCGCCGCGTCGTGCCGTGCCTGTCCCCGCCCGTTGCCCCTCCAAAAGGGCAAAGACCACCCCTCTCCACGCCATTTCTTCTTCCGCCGGTCGCCACTCTCCCTCTCGGTTCTCGGCCGAATACGCCGTGCTCCGTCCATCACCACCCTCTCCATCTTGCAGCCAGCTAGCTAGCTTCCTTGCGCATCGCCTGCGTCCGTCGGTGGGAGCTGTAGAGCTTCGTAACCACCGGAACGCCGGTGTCTTCTTCGCGGGCGGGCAGAGCGCCACCGCGAGCTCCGCCGTCGTCTCGAGCTAGTTTGGGTAAGCTCTGGGCCTCGGGTTGTTGCGCACCGTGATCTCCGTGACCCCTTGAACCTTACGCTTGCGTCGGTGTACTCTCTGGTTCCCTAGGTTCGCCGGAACGCGTGTTCGCCGTTGTGCCGAGCCGCCGGGATCCGCCACCGTCGCCAAGTCGCCTTCTCCGAACCACCTCCGTCTCCACCGACCCGTCAGCCAGCTTCGTGGTGAGCCCCAGATGCTCGCGCACCTTTTCCCCCTCTCTTTACCGGCTTGTGCTCGCCGGCGACGTGCTCGCCGCCGCCACCGAGCCGCCGCGTCCGTGTCTCCAGGTGCTGTGCGCCTCGAATCTCGTCGTGTCTTAGCTTGGTAGACTCGCCTTGGAGTGTAGAGTCCGTCAGTGCCCTCGGTTTCGTCCCTCGGCTCACCGTCGGCGAGCTTAGGGCGGCGGACCGTCGGCGCTCTCGCCTCTGTCAAAACAGAGGAGAGGCCAGGGGCCTCGGGTTAGAAGGTAGGTCTTTCCAGGGGGTTAAGTGCAAATCCCGTGACTCATGTGAATAGTATAGATCGGACCGCGGGTTGATTTCTGATTTCTCCAAGGTCTCTTTTGCTAAATCGCCGGCGCCGGGTGCGGGCAGGCCGAGTGGGCCGGCTCGCTTTGGTCATGGGCCGTAGTGGGCTGGTTTGGTCTTTTCTTTTTCCAGTAAATTTCAAAATGCTTTTCATTTATATATTCATATGAATAGTACTGAAGTTTATTTATTTCATATGATTAAATCTGTTGTGTGAAAAATAATGAGGTTTTTTTTGTGTATGCTCTCTGTGATATGTAGTATTTGTTAAAAATATAAGTTGTGGCATTCCAGTGCTTTTAATCTGCTGTATAAATTAGTAGATTAATTGGTAAATGCAAGTTTGTGCAATTTTAATTAATTCCCTGTAAATCCAAAAATCATGAAATCAATTGTGGCTCTGTTTGGTAATAAAACCTAGCTGTTGGTAAAGTTTGGTTACAATTGAAGTTAGTTTGGTCAATTAATAAATATATGTGAAATTAGGGATTAATAAAGTAAATAGAAAAAATGAATTTAGGTTTGTTGTGTGAATTTTTGGATTGAATGAAGACCAAGGATCTTTCACTGTGTGATCCTTGGCAATTTGAGAACTTAGTGCTTGGTAGTAGTCATAAAGCTGTGCAGCGGCTTTCTATGACTGTTAAAATAAGGTTTTAGGAATAAAATGTGAAATACCGATTTACTTTAGGAAATCTCGTTTACAATTTTTCCTTGAAGTAAAGTTGTACTCAAAGTTTTAAACAATTTATTATTGCATTTGTATGTTTGTCATCTGCATCTTGTAAGCATACATCATTGCACTCGTGTAGTGTCTGCGAGCGAGGAGGTCAAACTTGAGCCGACCGTTGAAGAGGTGATTCCCGAGGTGACCCAAGTCTTCGACGTTCCCAGGACTGACACCGCACCGACCCTCTTCGCAATCCAAGGCAAGCCCCGGTGCATTCAGCCCCTCTATTACAAAATATTTATAATTCGAGTTAATCTACTGCATTAGGTTGATAGGAGTTGATTGTCACCTATCCAGATGCATTGTCTCAAATAAATACCCTGAAACCTGATTTAAATAAAATGGTTTGAGAAATGCTTAGGCATGCTTAATGATCTTAGCTTTGCATAAAAGAAAAACTATTTTCTGTGCCATGATTATACTTATACTTTGATTGGTGAAGAACTTGTTATCCGCTGGTCGATGTGTATTTGGGTTGGAGTCCCAATGCATGGTCACTTTCGGAATAGTTTGGAACTGGTCGATGTCTTTGGAAACGTGTTTCGTTGGGTGGCCAGCTCATGGGGCGGCGTTCCCTATGTCTCACTCACCCGACAGGCACGATAATAAAAACTGTCGGGTAGTCTTGTACTTGGGTTAGAGTCCCAATGCAGGGTTGACGGCAGGAAGGAAGTAGGGACCGTTTGTTGTAGGTCTGCTGTGATCATGATGAACAGCCTATCCACATACCAATGCGGAAAGCTTAGAGTTCGGTGACGCTATTGCTGGAACCGACAACCACGCACTGGGAGTGGAGAGATGGCGAGAGTAGCTTGTACCCACGTGGCCGGCGTGCCTGGATAGGAGTGGAGTACTGTGCTCTCGGGTGGCGCAGGACCGGTTCCGGGATAGCAAAGCCGTGACGACGGGTTGGTATATGTATGCCGGCGTGCTGCATATGCAGTGTGGTTAGAATCCCCAGCTGGGTACTTTCTGGATTCGAATCGACGTGCTCCTCGGTTATGGAGACTTGATCCTCACACTCTACACCAAAAAGTGGTTCTCAACTAGGTGTTTTCTGAATGAATAAAGTAATTGAAAGAATGATGATACATGAGTCTGAATATTGGAGCTATAAATATGATTATAATAATGATAAAATAAAATATGGAACAGGATAGATTGTTTTTCTGCAAACTCCTTACCTTCTGCTAGCCTTACCCACAGCCTTACATTCCTAAGTCTCATCTTACACCTTTAGTCGGGTAAGTCTTGCGGAGTACCCCAAGTACTCAGGGTTTGTTAACCCCTGTTGCAGGAGGACCGCCGCCGGAGGTCTGTCTTGCCCCTTGCTGTGTGACTGTGGTCGAGGAAGGCAGCGATGATGAGTGAAGTGGAACCCGTGGGCAGGGTTCAAGTTATCTTATCTAGTATTATGTAACTATTCCACTGATACTGCTATGTCCTCTGGTCTGTAATAACTATATTTGAATCCTATTTGAATAACCGGTTTGTGATCTAAATGTTATGTAATCTTCCGCACTGTTACTCTGATGTATTTTATTATGAAATGTTGTAATCCTGTGATGATCCTGCAATGGTGATCCTGTCGAAAAAAAGGGCGCTGATGTAGCCCGACAGACCTGTCTAGATCATTTGGGACACGGGCCCGGCTGTCAGAGGTCATTAGTGACAATGACAGGTGCCTGTGGGCCAGGTGATTTAGCCGGTTCTGTTACAACAGTTGCCCCGCCGGCGCATACGGGCGCATGATCCTTCCACTTCCCTAACGCAGAACGCGTAGCGGGCTAGGCCTCCTCCACCATGCCGCTGCCGTCCAGTCGTCGGCGAGGGCTCCTTCGCCAGCGAGGAAGCAGGGCGCATCCGCCAGGGCTTCAGGGGTGGCGACGCAGGGTAGCCGCGCGCATGAACCGGAGCTCCCCGTCGAAGGCCATGCGAGGTCCACGGCAGCCACACAAGCTCCGCGGCATGAGATCTGACAAGTCTAGCGTGAGCGCTACCTCAGGCACGAGCTCCCCAGCACGAGCTTTAGCAGGTCCAGCGCGAGCTCCGCCTTGCCTACAGCGAATGCCGGCCACGGCTCTACGCACGAGCTCGGCCGAATGGAGGATACGAGCACAAGCATGAACTCCTCGGTTGCGGTAGGGAAGGGGAAGGGAGAGAGAGAGAGCGCGGTAGGACCCACAAGAGACTAAAATAACTTATAAAACTGTGCTATGAAATTACGCAATGTGGGAGAAAGCTATTTCATGTTTAATTTTACGTCATTGAGACATGCCTTAGGGCAGCAAATTCTAAAGCAACTGAGGCTTGACAAACCATCTGAGTAACCCCATATTTATTATATGTTTGAATACTAGGGGGTTGCAATGGCACAGGACAAACCATTAGGGTTATGGAAAGCAAACCAGATAGATAAATTTTGGCTCAGCATGCAAACTAACAGATTCATCATTTCTCAGGCTATGGAATAGTCTGTTATAATCCTATAATTGCGCAAAAGAGAAACAGAAGAACTATGGAATAAAGCATGCTTCCAGCATCTGAACCTGATAAACACCTTATTATGACTTATCATATATAAACAAGCATTGGATCTAACTACAAGGATATCACCTCATTATGACTTAACCACTCCGTTCAGCTGACTGGTACGGTACGGCTGGCTGGCTGATTGTTCTGAGAGAAAAACACTATTGAATGGCTGGCTGGTGCTGGCCAGCCGAACAGAGTGAACATATATATGAACAATATGCTACATGTTACTACTCCAGATGATTCATTTAGATTGCATCAGTAGCATAAAACGTCAAAGCTAGGCACAAAGATACCCAGAAGAGTGCAGAGAAAATAGCCACTTTAAGCTATGAATGAGTCCAGAAAAGAAAAGCTCAAGGCTAAATAAAGTCAGAGCAGGCAGATCCATACAAGTTGGTTCGACTTAGAAAGGCAAAGACAAATCCATACAAGTTGGTCCTCCAAGGCAAACACAAACCCACACACAAGTTGATTGTCTTAGAAAGACAAATAAATCCAGAAACTGGTTCTCCAGCATAACACCAAGATTATTAGAACCGAGTGAGGCACCACATGCGTGAATGGAGCAATATATAGTAGCCTCATGCAGCCTCCAGTCCACCCCAGGCCTCCAAAGTACTGTCGTAATCATTCAATTCCTCAGCATCATCACCACCTGTTAACAATTAAGCATGAATACTTCCTGAAGCATGAAGCCTGAAGCAGCACATAAAATACTTGCTGAAGCACATAAATCTAGGTACCTGGCGAACCTAATTTAGCTCTACGTACATGGAAGCCTTGTGAATGCTGTGGGCCAGGATGGAGTCCTAATTTAGCTAACCAATCAGGGCTGCACTGCATCCCCGTTGGCTGCATACAGCCAACCAAACACGCCCAGAGATCTCGCTTACTTGGTTTGATCCCAACATGTGACTGTTCTTCACGAGTTACTTTGCTTGAAATTGGGAAGGAACAGCCTGCGACATGATGAACAAATAAACAAAAAACTAAATAGCTGGACAACAGGTCAAATCTGAGGTAAGAACAAGTGATCAACAAGAATAAAAACAACAAATAAATGCGGAATAGGGCACCAGAACTCCAGCAGACACAACCAGAGTACCATACATGGCTAATTACTAAATATAGTCGGATGGTTAATGAACGACTCAGCCAACTAGCCAATAAAATCAAATTGATGCACCTCAACAATGTTCTAGGACTGATTTTTCTATTAACATTCAATTTACTTGAAAAGCACTGGGTCCTACTCTACATGGCAAACGGTACTCACATCAAACCAATTGCTCTTGCAGGGTGTCAGAGCAGCCGGCAGAGGCAGCAAATGGCTGGCTTGACAAAACACACAAGCTCTCGATGGAGAGCACCCAATCACACATTTTTTGTCACCTAATCTGACGAAGACAATGGAAGGGATGAGCAAAAAAAAATGATAGGACCAGTATCTGCATTTTGTGAGATTATCAGATTATTAGCCTGAATTCTCCTATTTGTGTACGTGCTGCAGCTTTAGTAGAGGCCAGCGATTGACTCAGCTGGTATCATCTCCATTAATCAACACATGACACTACTTGTACTTAAAACTGTGCTGCTACAAATATACTAATTGTGCAACCGACCCTGGTAAACTTTAAACAATGTCCCCTAAAATCTATTTGTGCAACCAACACAGGTTATGTTTACAATAATGTCAGCACTAGCTAGATTTTCATCGACACTAGTTAAATTTTGAGTAAAATACGCTGTGGGTCTTTAAACTTTTACCCACTTCTCATCTAGGTCCATGAACTTTTTTTCACTCATCTGGGTCCATGAACTTTTCTCCACTTCTCATCTAGGTCCAGGTACTTTTTCTTCGCTCATCTGGGTCCATAAACTTTTTTCCACTTCTCATCTAAGTTCACAGCAGACCACATAGGACTCTGTTGTCTACGTGGCCGCTGATGTGGCACCACGTGCTCTTTTTTTTAATTTCATAAACTTGCTGAAACCTTGAAAAATTGTATAAAATCACGGAAAAATCGTAGAAAGGAAAATCTAGTTTTGTTAGACTTAACATAAATAGATCTATGCAATAACTATATAATATGATATGCTTTAATTTAAAGTTTTTTATGTAGCTGTAGATCTATGTAAATCTATGTGCTCCTGTGTTTAATTCATAACTGCAGCTCCTGTGCTCCTGAGCTTTAGATTTATCTTTGCATCACATGCTTTGTTGCAATTAAAATTTATTTTTATTGTAGTAATTAATTTACTAATTTTAGGTATGTAATATTTTTATACTAGACATGTTTTGTTATCATCCATCACCATAAAAATCTCAACTTCAAATTAAATGTTTGGTACACCAATTATTTATTATAAATTAAACATAGAAACACATAGATGTACAACTATAATAAAAATTTTAAAATAAAGCGTGTAACATTTTAGTGCCACATCAACGTCCACGTAGGAAGTAGAGTCCTATGTGGCATACTATGGACCTAGGTGAGAAGTCGGAAAAAGTTCATGGACTCAGATGAGCGAAGAAAAAGTATCTGGACCTAGATGAGAAGCGGAGAAAAGTTTATAGACCCAGATGAGCGAAAAAAATTTCATGGACCTAGATGAGAAGTGGGCAAAAGTTTAAGGACCCACAGCGTATTTTACTCTTAAATTTTCAACAATGTCCACTACCACTGATATCTATCTAATTAAGCAACCAGTTTTGTACATTTTGAAACTGAGCTGCAATAAAAGATAGTGTTCAGGCACAAGCCATATT
Source organism: Eremochloa ophiuroides (assembly GCA_038502445.1). Lineage (NCBI taxonomy): Eukaryota > Viridiplantae > Streptophyta > Magnoliopsida > Poales > Poaceae > Eremochloa > Eremochloa ophiuroides. Next base: position 66,283,850 of record JAHLJS010000005.1, on the reverse strand, counting down.
AGAAAGCCATACTGAAAGCAGAGAAGCAGATGCCATGTAAACACAAACTAATCGTAATGGATGATTAATTAGAAACCAAGCAGATAACATAAGCATTTGACTGATAGATGCCATGATAGTTGCCGATCACACATCACTAGACTAGTAGTTATTCATAATAATTAATTAAAAACAAAACAGTTAACAAAAGCATTTCACTACTTCACTAGTGAAAATTGAATTAAAACACAAACAGATGGAAGTCATATGCATGATACAGTAGAGGAGGGAAGTCACAAGGTGGAATACAGGCAAGCATTTGAAGCAATAATACAAGAAACTAATTACCTAGGGTAGTTGGTGGACTCGTCATATATATGGAAATCATACTAGGGTAATATGTGGTAGATGAACGAAGCTGACTTTGAGTAGTATTAAGCTCCACTACATCTTGTACTTTGGCTTCCTTCATATCAACAGTCAGAATCCATGCCGCCGGGTGATCATGTTTCTTCCTGGCCACCAAGCAAATGACATCTTCTTTACCATTCATGCACTGAACGGGCTGAGACATTACGAGGTTCCGCAAGGCCAGATGCTCTCGTTCAACCCCATGGTTGTGCATGAGCAATCCAGACTCAAGCGCCTCGGAAACAGCTTTGTTGTCGATTGTGATGTCAGAAGCATGCACAGTGCAGTCCTCGGGGCCCAGCCCCATATACCTAGTAGTAGTAGGTATTCAGCGTACAGGGTACAGCCCAAGAACAAAGGCAGAAAGCAAGCCATCGTACACGTCCGATCGATTCAGCTTCGCAAGTTCCGCGGCATCCGCGAGATCACGACTCTTCGCGACCCTGCCTGCGTGCCCTTACGCCGCCTGCCGCGACTTCCTACGAGTGATCGGCCGTCGACGACCCTCGATCCCGTCTCGTGCGAGTACGACTGTAGTCTGTACGAGCGGCCGTCGGCCTGCATCCATATACAGAGGTACAAAACTGCTCTTGCCCTCTATCTTATTGTCGGCTGATTTAGGTTTAGAAATTAGAATGATATAATTTTATTTAATTACTTACTACTTTTTTCTAAAGTTACAGTGAACTCATGTTGCCCAAAAAGCATGCATCTGAAAGTGAGAAAAGAAAAAAGAGGAAAAGATTAGAGGAGGCTAAAGAATCACAAAGAGGAAATGTTAGAAGAAACTTTTGCCAATCGTCGTACGAGTTGGTCAAACTTGCTTTGCTACATGTGGTGAGAGGCCAGTTATGCACTTTGAAAGAGAGAGACCTGGTTTCGGGGTCCTTGTAGGGAAGTCGAGTTGCAGTAACATCCAAATGAACAAGCTTGAGGACATTGTCTGCGGTGAAGGCAATGCCACGGCGTTGCCATCCAGGTCCGAATGGAAAATGATCCCCGTTGGTATCCCTTAGCTCCTTAGGCAGGGGAATAGGCACACCACGAAGGAAGGGCTTTTCGAGCAGCACGTCACAGAAGAGGATGCCATGCCAATGATCAACCCAGCCAATGGTACCCTTTTCACCTCCGATGGTTATCACGCCGCTTGTGTAATGTCCATGAAGCTGAGTTGAGCCTTGCTCCTGTGGCACATCCACAGACATCGTCCTGCAACTCTAGCTCTGATTATGAGAGTGGAACACGTAGAGTTTGTACTGGTTTAAAGTGGCTGTGGGAACCAACGCGGCGACAGTGTATTGCCCATCCGAACGAGGAAGGAGGCCGACGTAGTTGTAGTTGAAGTAGGGGTCAGCAGGGCGCTGCAGCCGCTGGAGCGACGGGCAGCTGGTGTGAGCCCGGTAGATGAAATAGTCGCAGTCGCCGTTGGGCCAAAGGGAGATGGGTCCATGTCGAATGTTGACGGAGACAAGGAGGAGGTCCTCCGCTGTGCGGACGATGTTGGGTGGCTCGCACGGGTCCATGTCGGAGCTGTGCACGTAGAGGATGGAGGGATGTTGTGGGCGCTCGAGAGAGAGCGATACCTCGATGGTCTCGCCATACCTCGTGCAGCCTGTGGCGGTGGTAGCGTTGCTGTTGCGGCCGGCGACGGCTGCAGTGTCGAGGAGGATCCAGTCGGGACAGGAATCCATTGGATGGAGCCAACCTAAACTGGTGCTGGGTGTGGAGAATCGGATCCGACCGATACGCCGGGAGGATAGCTAGCAAGCGGGTGCAGACGGCGGCACCGGTGGCAGCCAGGGATGATGGGGGAGATGGCAGCGCAGCGACAAGCGGATGGGTGGAGATTGAGAACCGTCAGGAGCTAGGGTTATGTATACTAGTAGAAGGGCGTGCGCCATCGCGTGCACGCGCAAGCACAAATTTGAAGAAATAGAATTGTATCATGTACACTGCACAACATTGCATAATGCGAAATACTATAGGAGTCGGCTAAAGCATAATTGTACAACTATTATACGGAGTTATTCCGATAAATTCACGTTTGAAAACATATATCGAATCATTGGATGAAAAACCAAGTTAACAGTCAAGTACATAGGTATATAGCTGGTAACTTTACATAGCCATAGATAGATTAAGAATAGTTGTAGATGCAGCAGATAGTTTGGGAATGGAACTCAAATTTTAACACCTGATAAAACTAAATATAACAAAGCTGGATATACACAAACAATATTGTGTAGCAAACTGTTATTTCGTAACCCAATCCATGATGGTAAAAATGCAAGTATTGGACCCAGAAAAAATACATTGCCTAATCTGCACTTTCATTTCATCCTACTGGTATGAGCTAGGAAACAATGAATCATATGACCTGATCCTTTCTTGGGCTCCTTTGGCAAAGTATGCACATGAAACACATCCTCTGTCCTGCTAAATTATCTTTCTCAGAATCTAGCTAACGCTGTTGGAACCCATGTACATGATGATATGCTATTAAAGTTGCCTGCACTCGAATCAACACATCTCAAAAATAACCTTACGATCAGCAATGTGCTTGTATGCCTGCACAAAAGGTTGAGTGGAATTGGAATTTGGATAGGAATTAACAGAGGGAGGCGACCTGAGGCGTACCTGGTACTCTTTCATTGATGCGCAGGAATGATGGTGGGCTTGTCCAGGAGAGCTTTACATATGATTCATGAACTACACTTGACCTGAGACAAATTTGAATATCAAGCCAAGGGAGAAGCATGTAGTGGGAACAAGAAGGAAAATGGATGTCTACCTCTTTGAGAATCTACTGGAAAGGGAACTTTCATTCTTTTCACAATTTTCATGATTAGACACCAATGGTTCAATGGCATGAGCGTTGTTCATAGATAAAGGTGTTGAATTTGGTTGGCTTGAGTACATCTTATGCAACGATATAGGTGAGCTGTTGTTTCCCATTCATCTGCACGAAGATCAAAATATGATGCAAGAGGTAACATTAGCTGGACACATATGAATTAATTAAATAAATAATGAAGAGATGAATAGAATTGGATCTATCAGTCCCGAAAAGCATGGATGGATATAGCGGTATCTGCCCGGTCCCAAAATAGCATAGGACAAAAGCAAAGAAGCTAACATTAGCTGAAGACATTTTCAAAAAAAGCAAAACCGAGAACTGCTACTGCCTTCCTTTCGTGTGTAACAGACCTTTGTGTGACGAACTAACACGAAAAAAATGGAACAACGTAGCGTCATCAGTGAGGAGGAGAACATTAATATATAAGCACACATAATGCAATGCATGTAGTGTACAGGCTCTACATACAGGGAGCAGGTATACGTAGCAAAGAATAGTAACAACAAAAAAAGGAAAGTAAATTCTCAAGAATGCAGAACCAAGCGCGCCGCCGCTGCCTTCTTTTTGTGTTTTTTTTTTCTTAAGGAACAAAGATGAAAAAGGAAATAACACAACACTGTCAGTGCAGAAAACAATATTACTATGTAATCATACATGATATAATGTATGTGATACTTTAAAGGGCTTTAAAGGGCCAACAGCCCTGAGACGTAGCAGCAGCCTAGGGGGCTAACACCTAGAAATTAACAGTATTATAGGGGACTAACAATGCTCCAACTTAACAGGCAGTACAAAAATAGTGAGCAAGGGAACATGCAGCCCAACCTGAGGAAGAGGTTGTGGCTGTCATCGAGGCCTGTAGGAAGAATTTGCACCAATGAGGAAACAACTGCAGCTAGTAACAAGCGCTGACTGAATGGACGGCACTGCGAAAAAGCTGCACCGGAACTGAGAACAAGGCACATTATCAGCGCGAAGGAGAACATTAAGCCGCTGGCGCCTTCTTGGGAGCAGGCATCTCTAGCAGACAATAGTAACCAGAGAAAAGGGGGAAAAATGTGAAGAATGCAGAACCATATAATCCTAAGCCCACATTATTTACTGAATTGATGTAGTTCATGATAGGCAGAGAATTTTTTGCATCTATATGCAAGGGTTTCTAAAAATCGACCAACGAAATATAAGCTTTGTTGTCATTTTTCTGAATATTGTGGACATGCAAAAGTATGAACGTACTTATGAAGTGGATGATATCTTATTCTAGTAAATTGTAACATTTAATAAGAAGTAAACAGACAGTTCAGTCACCTTGTTAAGCCTTCATCTCCAGTAAGGAGAATAATAATTGTCTTAGGTTTTGCCTCATCAAACATATTGCAGTAGATCTGACAGCAGGCATAACCATAATTAGCAATTCAGTAAAAATATGATCACATTTATGAGTCTGATTAGGTAGCATCAATTTTCAACTGAATGCAAGTACATAATAGTAAGGTTGTTTAAATGAACACTGTTCTGAACCTAGAGATAGAAACGTTGTCGGAGTCTTACACATATGAACTAAAAAATTGTATTTTGACCCCACATTGAGTGACAACTAAAACTATTGATATTTTTATCTGTTCATCAGATGTCTGCCATTTTTAGAAAGCACTTGAGATGTCTTTCTTCTCATGTTTTTGTAAAATAATACTGAATTGATGGGGAGCATGACATAAGGCAAAAAAAAAAGTGAAATATATTAATACAGGAGTAAACAAGCTGAGTAGTACCATTTATTGGTTCACCATCCATGTAATCTCAAATCTGTGAGCCCGTAGTGTTGTGAGTGTAATGAGTTCAAACCGTGAAACATCAATTAACAATTAAGTGTCATGTTCAAGGACAGTAACAGTCAACCATCAACTATTGAACTCAATTGGAAGAGTTTATCTGTATATTACTGAACACTTAGACGTTAGCTGAATCCTTTTGCATTGACACCGATGGACATATTGGCCCTCACATTGAGTGTCAACTAAAACTATTGATACTTTTATGTGTCGATCAGATGTCTGCCATTTTTAGAAAGCACTTGAGATGTCTTTCGTCTCATGTTTTTGTAAATAATACTGAATTGATGGGGAGCATGACATAAGGCAAAAAAAGTGAAATATATTAATACAGGAGTAAACAGGCTGAGTAGTACCATTTAGTGGTTCACCAGCCATGTAATCTCAAATCTGTGAGCCCATAGAGTTGTGAGTGTAATGAGTTCACACCTGAAACATCAATTAACAATTAAGTGTCATATTGAAGGTCAATAACAGTCAACCATCAACTATTGAACTCAAATTGGAAGAGTTTATCTGTATATTACTGAACACTTAGACGTTAGCTGAATCCTTTTGCATTGACACAGGTGGACATATTGCCTCTCCATGGTACATCCACAAAAACAACACCACATTTTAATAAGTTTACTGATTTTATATAACCATGAAAGCACATGAATAGAGGACCAGATCATAGAGGCACCTACCAAGTCTTATGCCCAAGGATAGGTGGATAGTAGAACCTTTGCTCCAAATGTTTGAGACCTAAAAGAGAGTAGATATGAAAAAAGTGGAGAGAGATAAGTAGGAATAAATAATCATTGGCGGTGGGGTGTGCTCGTTAATATAACCACCACCAAACTATGTGAAGTAATGACATCATCCACTTATACTCAGTAATCAATGCTCAAATGTAGGAAGAACAAAAAATCAAAATACACCATGCAAAAGAATTGGTAAGATACAACGGCACCGTCATCACCAAACTAATGCAAATAGCTTTAGTCATCTAAAAGAATAGCTAGTCATCATTGCATAATTTCATTGTCTCAGTCTAAAAAAGATTTGTCATCGCACAATCCCAAAACCTCGGTAGGAATCATGATCAATCATCAAGACTTAGTACAAATCAGGAAACCACCATGGCCAAAAAGAAACTTTCCTTGCCTCTCTGATTCAATCAGGACCTGTGAAAAGAAGCTGTTAGCTTGCTCAAGCGATTGATCGCACACACCTTTCTCTAGCAACACCCTTTCTCTAGCAGCAAGGCCTAGGCACAGCATGGCTACAACTGCTCCACACCTAATGTAGTTACCAGGCAACAGCAGTACCTGACCAGCCAACGCCGCGGCAGCTGAGAGCTAAACATCTGACGTTGTAAAAAAAAGAACGGAAGGAATAGTGGCAGAGGCAACCAGAGCCGTCGATTGGAGGAACCCAATGGACAGAGGAAATTGGTGGGGAAACGTGCCCGAGTGGGAAATTGGTGGAAAATCTTGTCTTTGTAGGGGGATAGAAATCAAGCAAAGTGAATCACAGCAGCAGGAAAATTGGCTGACAATAACAGTAATCAAGGAAGGAAGCCATCCATATATATAGCTTAAAAAATCTAAAGAAAAAAAAACACCATGATATTAAAGTTCATGAAGATAGAGCAGGCAGGTAGTAACATGAATTGAGCAGCGATCAGGGTTTGAGTTCCTGATCCAATAAAAGTACATCTTTCATTTGGTCAATAAACATTAATCAAATATATAGGTATAACAGCGGAACATGCAAGCAAAGTATACCGAGTTCTTCAATGACCTTGAATACAACCATCGAAACATATTGTTGGTTTCCGAATAACATAAGAAAAAAACAGCTTAAAGCGTAACTTTAGCACGCATAAAGAGGTAATAGTCAACCATCAATTATTGAACTCAAATATGTAGCTTCAAGAGTCTACTGATTCTATACAACCATGGAAGCACATGAGTAAAAAACCAGATCATACAGGCACTCGCCAAGGCTTATGCCCCAGAATAAGTGGACACCAAAACCATAGGTCCAGACATTTGAGAACCAGCAGAAAGTGGCTTTGCAAAAAAAGAGGAGAGAGATAGATAGAAATAAACACATCATTGGCAATGGGGTGTACTCAGTAATAGAATAACCAAGAAAGTATGTGAGTAAAGATATCATCGATAATGGACTAATGCTCAACAACAACTGCACAAATGTAGGAACCACGAAAATCAAGCCACGCCATCCAATAGAGGATTGCCCCTAAATAAAGAGGTAATGGGGTGTACTCAGTAATAGAACAACCAACAAAGTATGTGAGTAAAGATATCATCGACAATAGACTTATGCTCAGTAACAACTGCACAAACGTAGGAACCATAAAAATCAAGCCACGCCATGCAGAAGATGGTTGCTAAGATATAACGACACCGTCGTCACAAAACCAACTGTAAATAGCAATAGTCATTTAATGAATTACCTAATTACTATTTCAGAATTCTATTGTCTCAGGCCTAAAAAGAATCATCATCGCACAATCCCAAAACCTCAGTAGGAACCATGACCAATCATCAAAATTTACCTGGAAATCCGTAGGCAGCATGGCCCAAAAATTTTCTTTGCTCCCTGATTGAATCGAGTGATAGATCACGCACACCTTTCTGTAGCAGCAAGACATAGGAATGGCATGGCTGCAATTGCTCTACACCTGATATAGCCGGCGGGCAACAACAACTCCAGACCAGCCACTGACGCAGCAGCTCGCAGCTGTCGCCGCTCTACACTGATGCTAAACATCGAGCAATGCACAGAACAGGCATGTCATTGTTGATAGGAGACTGCTAGAGAAACGAAGCGCAAGCCTCCATGGCCCATGCGCCAACAAAAACAGGCCATGTCCATTGCAGCACACACATGTGGAGAGAAGTAAAAGGTGGGAGAGAGAGGACGTGAGAACGGACAGCAGTACCAGCGCCCGGCAAGGCGAGGAACCGCAGCGTCACAGCACGCCCGCATGCCAAATCCCTATATGGCGGACACTGTGAAAGAACACCAGCAGGGCACACCTAGTGTGGGAAGAAACAAATCGGGGCATGGAGGCCCTAGATGAGGTCGAGGAGGTCCCGGATTGAACCCAGCAAATGCCAAGATCCGTTTACCCCGAGGAGTGCTGGCACTCCCACATCAGAGCTCGGAGTAGCGAGAGAGGGAAGGAAGAAGCCGGCTACCGTGTGCCCGCGCCGGGGTGGGGTGGGTGCGGCGAAGTGCTGCCGCACCAGGGGGCCGCCCTCGCCCCCCACTGGCACCGGTGGCTGTGCCGCGTTGCCCTTTCCCAGTGGCGGAACCTGCGGCCAACACCCCCCGCACCGGTGAGCAGACAGATCGAAGAGGAGGCGCGCGAACGGCGTGCAGGAGACCGCAGAGACCGCACAACGGGAGCGGTGGGCGGCTGCCCGTAGCCGGCTGCCTGCCGGCGCTGCGCCGGGGCTCTCCCGCGGAGCTCCGTGCCAGGGGCGCCCACCAGCGGGGCTCGCCGTACCGGCGGCACGCCGCGCCCAGGCCCTGCGCAGCGCGTGCAGGCGACCACAGTCCAAGTCCGGCGGTGCGCCACCAAATCGACGGAGAAGCCGCCGTCGCCGTAGCAGGAGGCAGGTGCGCCGCTACGCCACGCGTGCGGTGCGTCGGGAGGGAGGGAGAGGGAGGAAAGGGAGGGCGAGGCAACCGGCCGGAGGACTGGAGAGGGAGGAGGCCGGCGGCCCGCCAGCCGTGGGAGCTTCGTTGGCCCGCCCGCGAGGGGTTCGAGAGAGCGGACGAGACGAGGAGCGTGGGAGAGTATCTGGAAGCAGCGAGTGGCTGAGGAAATTCGGCGCGAGCAGAAAAAAAAAACCGCTGACAGGAATTACTGTAGGTTGGTACGGATTCATTCTCCGCGCCGGAGCTAACATGCAATGATACTTATTCATTCTCCGCGCTGGAGCCAACATACGAATGTATGAAGAATTAGTACATTCGGAGACCACCACAGGCCGGAGTGGGGAAAGGCCCAGGCACTCCAGCCTGGCCCGTCTCCTCCTCGTTCGTCATGCTTGCCGTGACAAATTTTGCTAGGGGGTGTTAGGCGAGTCTGGACGGTGAGTTTGATTCGTCAGTTTTCCACCCGTGAAACTTTAACATGAAATAATTTTTTCACTGGTATAAAGTTTTATGACACGATTTCTTTATTTATTTTACTATTCACAGTGTCATGTGTCCTCATCATCTTTTTCCTAGAAAAGAAAAGTTGCGATAAAACGAAATAAGGGTCTTAGTGCATGTTTTACGTTGTTCCCAATGTCTTAGAAATAGTGTGGATAAGTTTTATGGAGATGAAATTTTCCCTCTCTCCTCCTAATTTCATGTAAAAAAACTGGCTCTGATCGGCTGGCCTAATTTCAGCTGTGAGCCAGCTACAGAACAGTATTTTTCCTCTCATAATAAATCAACTATACAATCTAACCAGCCGAACAAACCCGCTAATATGACATCCTATTTAATGTACATAAAATCCTCCATAAACTCTATTGAGATTGGCCTTAGGGCATCCGTAATGTATTTGAGCGGACTCGGTAAGAAGATAGGGAGAAAAAACAAACGGTAGTAGTAATTTATGCACGCGTACAATGTATATCCAATGTAAGGTGGGTCCCGCAATAAAAAAATGATGCGAGTTGTGACCCTTCGAACTTCATCGCGACCGTCGTCGCCGCCTGCGCGAGGTTCCGACCCCCTACCCGTTTGTAGCCAGCTGCTTCTCCCCGTCGATGTCCCGCCCTTGTCCCTCTGCTGCGGACGGCGCTGTTTATGGTAATTGTAGTATCATTTTATCCGTCAATCAAATATAAAATAAAAGTATAAAAACAAACATCACCATATAATAGGGTTTTAACCGATAGAAATCTACAGTTTTGATGAATCAGTGTTTTGCAGAGTGCTAATCAGAAAAGAACCAAAGAAAATCCACATGTCGGACTAATATATCGAATTCCGTCGCGAAAGTGGATCAAAAATATTCTAGAGAACACCAGAAACTAATCGGCAGAAGCGGGGCCCGTTTAGGCAGAGAGAGGGGGTCGGCCGACCCCAATGCCAGGTCGCCCGACCTGTCAGAGTTGACTTTCCACGTGCGCTTCGACATGGACTCTCCACCGTATTTGAGGATTAATCTCCATCCCTTCGTTGAAGTCGGTTTGATCCAAGAGAAAAACCCAGAATATTATTATTGGCTTTGACTCAACGTAAGTATCACGTTCGCGATCTAGATCTAGATGGTGTCAGCACGTTTTCGCGACCGAGAGCGAGGACATATACTTGTCCGAGAGCTAATTAAAGGGCGAAGAAACACAGGAGAGATAGGAGGAAGCAGCAGAGTGCTGGCTCCTGCCTCTGGCCATGGGCAATTGCTTTGGCTCCAGCGCGCCCGAGGTTGGGGCCGTCAAGGCAATGGCGCATGCCCATCACGCGCACCCCCAAGGTACCATTCGCTTGCAGACACTCATGAAAATGGCGCACTTGGTGCTCATGTTCAATTTCTATGCAGTGTCAATGGCGAAGCGCGTCATGGACCGCGAGCCAAGGGGTGCCCGGGAAGTCGCCCGGGCCGAGCACAGCAACGACCACAAGAGGCACCGGCAGCAGCAGGCGGCCAGGCGCGACGAGCGGGGGCAGCGAGCCTGCTAGTGATCATCAGCTGGAGCTGCTGGACGGGAGGATCCTGGAGGTTCCCAACTTGCGGGTGTTCACGTTCGCGGAGCTCAGGGCGGCGACTCGGAACTTCAAGCCGGACACGGTGCTCGGCGAGGGCGGGTTCGGGCGGGTCTACAAGGGCTGGGTCGACGAGCGGACCATGAGCCCCGCGCGGAACGGCGCCGGCGTGCCCGTCGCCGTCAAGAAGCTCAACCCCGAGAGCTTGCAGGGCGTGCAGGAATGGCAGGTGAAGAACGCTTTCAGGCCCTGCTTACTTCCTAAAATTTTTTCTTCTTTCTTCGTCACATCAATTATATTTTATATCTATACGGAGCATTAAATGAAGTAGCAGCTGGTTGCATGTTTGTACTTTTTATCTGGCTAACTCGAGATGAATCTTTTGAATCTACTTGGACCATGATTAGACAAAAGTTATCAAATACAGACGAAAGTGATACAGTGTACTTTGTACTTTTCACCCCTTTTTCGTCTAACTAAACAGCCCCTCATTCTGGTCAGGCCATTCCATTATTGCCTTCTGAACTTTCTGATGACTGCAACTCCGCATACATTTTCCTTGTTGTTACTGTACTAAATAGGAGGCTTGGACGGTTCCTTAGTCATCATCGAAACCCTTATCCACGACGCTGTCATTGTAGTTTTCTTTGTTTCGAGACGCTGCCACCGTGTTCACATGCCCATAATTTCTTTTCAACATAGCATAATTCTCAACTGCTAGCTGTGCACATCTTCGTTCCTTTGTTTTTTTCTATTCCACTCGAATCTCTAGCTGGCAAATGCTACGCCACTCTCGCCACGTCCACACGACAAACGCGAGAAGAAACTCGAGTTGACGTTGGTGGTCGTTGAGACTGATGAGATCCACACGGAAATGCACGTCAGACTTTGATAGTAGGCATGATGCGCGCTTAGTGGTGGTCACGACGTCTGTTTGTTTGTTTATTTTTCTCTCCTAATAACATAACATAACATAATTGGTGGAGATGACTTGCATTGTATGATGATTGATGCAGTCCGAGGTGAATTTCCTCGGGAGGCTTTCGCATCCCAATCTGGTGAGGCTGCTGGGGTACTGCTGGGAGGAGAAAGAGCTCCTGCTGGTGTACGAGTACATGGCCAAGGGCAGCCTGGAGAACCACCTCTTCAGAAGCGAGCCACGCAGTAAGTTGTTTTTTTTTTTTTAACGAAAGCACGCCGAGGCCACAATCTGTCGTCGTCGGTGTAAATTAAAAACACGTTCCTTCCCCGTCACATCACATGGCATCGATCGAGTTAATTAATCACACGTACGTTGCCTGCATGCACTGCACAAACAAGCAGAGGGTGGCGCCGCCGTGCAGCCGCTGCCGTGGAGCCTCCGTCTGCGCATCGCGATCGGCGCCGCCCGCGGGCTGGCGTTCCTCCACTCGTCGGAGAAGCACGTCATCTACAGGGACTTCAAGGCCTCCAACATCCTTCTCGACACGGTACGCCACGCATCTCGCTGCCCGCCTGGGCCCCTGGCGCCGCCGCCGCCAACTCCTCCTACTCCTAACAGCTCCCCCTCCCGTCTCCACAGCACTTCAACGCCAAGCTCTCCGACTTCGGGCTCGCCAAGGACGGCCCCGCCGGCGGCAGCAGCCACGTCACCACCCGCGTCATGGGGACCTACGGCTACGCGGCCCCGGAGTACGTCGCCACGGGTCACCTGTACGTGAAGAGCGACGTGTACGGCTTCGGGGTGGTGCTGCTGGAGGTCCTGACGGGGCTGCGCGCGCTCGACACGGACCGGCCGGCGGCGCAGCACAACCTGGTGGACTGGGCCAAGCCCTACCTGGCGGACCGCAGGAGGCTGGCGCGCCTGGTGGACCCGCGCCTCGAGGGGCAGTACCCGTCGCGGGCCGCGCAGCGCGCCGCGCAGCTCACGCTGCGCTGCCTCGCCGCCGACCACAAGAACCGGCCCTCCATGCGCGAGGTCGTCGCCGTGCTCCAGGAGATCGAGTCCATGCCCGAGGGCGGCCGCCAGGCTCGATGCCTCCGCGTCCCCGCGCCCCAACACCACGGCGGCGCGGAACGGGGGCCACGGCCAGCAGCGCCCGCGCCCCGGCTCGGCGGGGTCCACCGTGGACTGGGCTGGCCCGGCTCCGGTTCCGGCCACCCATCCGTCTGCTAGAGTCACAAGATAGCCAGTTATTATGTACTTGTACGTTGGAGCGTTTGAGCTTGTGCCAAGCATTTTTCTTCCCTGTTGAGCGCGCAAAGATCCCAATCTAGAGACACGTCTTATTACTTTATTTAAGGTCTCGTATTTGCGGTGTACAGTACCCCCGCCATGAACAGGACTTCAGGAGTGGAGCCTATTGCAACTGATGATCAACCACGCCCACTTCTGAAGTCACAAATACATCAGGTTTCTGTAGACCTGGACGGCATTCTGTATTTCTGTATAGAGTAACAATAATATACAAATCGATGAGTACAAATGGATAATCTTGGTACAGTCCAACCTTTTATTATAGTTGCAGTCTTGCAGATTGAGTGCCAATATAACTGATACTAAGTACTATGCAACAAACATCCATTTCAGGGCCCTAGCTTCAGTTCTCAGGTCATATTCACAGTTGACACTCAATTTGCAACAATCTAGCGAAAGATCCAAATTTGAAAGGAAACATTCCACTGGGAAATCGAAATTCAATTCCAATTTGCAAAGCAATGTTCCAGTTGATATCAACAAAATGGAACTGGTAACTTATTCCCACTCATGGTATTACAACAATACAACATCATTACATGTCCCACATACATCCAGTTGCCTGCAACTGAGGTAAGGATAAGACAATAAAACAACACGACCAGACCTAATCTGGATCACTACAAATGTGAAGAAGGATGGGTCTCAAAGGGTTAAACGCCAAAGAGAAAGTTGTAATGCCTTTGCGTCGTCACTTCTTTTGCTTCTTTCCGGGCTTCAGCTTGATAACCTCGTCAATGTACAGGATCCCTTTCCCCTTGTACACCTCTGGAGGTTTGCAGCTCCGGACAGCACCGGCGAACTGGTGCACCCTGTCCTTATCGATGCCGGTGCAGCAGATTATGTTGGGTTTGAAGCAGAAGACACGGACAGCTGGGGGAGCGGTGAACTTCACCTCATGGCTGTAGCCCAATTTCAAGAAAAGCTCACGGCCTTGGCTCTCTGACCTCGCTTTGAAGCCAACCCCAACGAGCTTCAGGAAACGGAAAAACTTGGCTTCCATTGATGATAAATGAGGAGCTCTTCCAACAGCAAGACTTTGGGTGCCCAGTTATCTTTGACACAAACAGACAGAAGAGCACAAGTTTCTCATCAGAGCAGTGGGAATTCAAATGCAATTAAGAGTATTTTTTGTGCACTTGACTAAACTATCTAGATAATACCACAGCAAACTGAATATCAAATCAGCTGCACCATCACATAGCATGTATCCCACTTTGTGGGTTATTATAGTGCAACATCCATAACGGTTACTCAAATAGCAAATACTCCTACTTCATAAGGTTTCCACAAGGCAAGAGAGGGTGATGACTGATGAATGACAATTGTGAGACCCCCTACTACAGAACCGGAACCGTCATCCAATAATCCAAGCGATAGGAAGACAGTGATACCTCAGGTGAAGTTGTAGTTATGCCAAATAAGGGTAACAGTAGAAATGAATCCTCTAAGTTAGTCAGCCAAGTAACACTCTTGTAATACAATGGTAGCTCTAAAATGGTTCTAAGTTCAGACTGATACGGGAATGTTTCTTGCAGTATAAATGTGCAAAACAAAAGCTTCTCACGACAGCTGATACAAGAAAGAAGGAACTAAGGATTTCTATGAGCCTTGGCTGCCTGAAATTACTAGAGTCACGATTAGAACCTAACTTTTCCTTCCCCTCATCCACTAATATCCCAATTTCTTCCCATCATACCCCAAATCTGTTAATATGAATCTTGCACCCAAAAGAAAGAATCTGATAGGGCCACGGCATTGCCTTTTCTCGGCCATCTGATTGTGCCAGGTCGAGAATCAGAGACAGCCATGACACCTCCTTTCTCGGCCATCTGATCATGTGAGCGTAGGTATTGTGGAAGATCATGTGGTTGATAATTACTGATCGCTCTATCCAACCTGTTTCTAGATTCATCAGGGTCCTGTTTTACCGAAGAGGAAGCGGCGCGGCACTCCAAATTACAAATGCTGCCTCGCTCTGACAACCAGTGAACCTCCTTTCTGTACTTGAAAATTGAAAGTCACAACACTCATGTACTCCAACAGTCATCTCCCTTCACTGCAAAATCCGATCATCAGAGCCCCCCTCTACGTTGCTTCCATCAGTCCATCTCCTGGGGGGAATCACACCTAAAAATCATGTAGGTATGTTCTTATTTGCATCCTTTCTTTGGTTGACTTGAGAGTTTTAAGAACTGCTTCTGCGTTATGCTGGCTGCAGCATCTACATTTAAATAGGATTAGAAAAATCCTAGATAGAGTATTTGAAATGAGACCTCTGACTTGAGAGTCTTAAAACTGCTTCTGCGTTATGCTGGCTGCAGCATCTACATTTAAACAGGATTAGGAGTAGATAGAGTATTTTGAAATGAGATCTCTTTTCGATCACATATATCCCTGCTTTTGCTAATGCAAGATTGGAGGATAACAACAACTGCGCAGTTAAAACAAATCAGCAAATCTGTTATACTGCAACCTTCGGATTAGAGCCCATGTAACCAACATTTTTTTTTTCCCCCTAATTTCTTTCGATCTACTTACTCCTAATACCTCCCATGTTAATCCTAAGTAAACCCTAGACTATCTCCTTTCTGTTCTCCAAGACAACTCAACCCCTTTTTGCTGTCTTGAAGACAACTCGAAACTTTTGCTACAGCTTGCAGACCTACTCTGATCCGTATATCACCATAACAAAGCGAAGAAGTAGCAACTAGCAACAACGAAGCCAAGGGTATTATTCAGACAGATCTAAGATCTCTTTTATTGGAAAGACTAACTGACTCTTAACTTTATACTTACCTCGTTTTTTTTATCAGAAATATTCCTAAACAAACTAATGATAATCAGCAACGATAGCGTGTTTGGATGCTGCCTGCCAGGCAGCAATCCTGACCCCAGGCTACGGAAATTGAGCACCTCAAAGCTCTTGCCTGTGCCTGGCATGTTTCCCAGGATAGCATTCAAACATGCCCTGAATGCCTCAATTTTTTTCCATCATAATTAAAACTTATCATGTCTGTACAGTGTACATTATAATATGTTAGCCTATCCTACATTTGTACTACGATTTTGTGGATAATTGCAAACAATGTTGATTATACAAATATGAAATAACAGCTTAACATCAATTGCTGATTATTAACAGCGTGCTCAGCACCTTATTCTTCAAGCTAAAACTCAGAATCTTGCTGTCTTCAGTATTAACTCACCGAAATATCATGATATAATCTGATGTCTTAGATATAATCAAAGGATTTCTTTTCTTGATGCATTTTTACTCAAAAGTTTCAACACAACATACTATTATCTTTAACCTATGTACACATGGTATGATTTAGAATCCAGTGGTACCAAAAGCCACAATTCTTATATATATATATATATATATATATATATATATATATATATATATATATATATATATATATATATATATATATATATAGTGAAACTATTTTTAACAGTGGTTGTTTTCATCTTCTTATTTCAGGAACCTTTTATGAAGACAATTTCATTGCAAACTGAAGACCAAGCTTTCGAGTAACAACTCACTACTACATACATGAAAACGATCCTTGCTCTTTTGCTGAAAAAAATACATAGTATATAATATCAAAAAGTATATTGACCAAGAGCTCAGGAACTCCTAACAAAAACTAGAGCCCTTAACCAATCTATTAATACTTTACCAATCTACTAATACTTGACTTATAGTTAAGAGTATTTTTGTCCAAATTATAAAGCAGCTGGCCATGGCTGCATAGAGATTATGCCGTGGGAAAAATCTTTATGGAAGACCTATTACCATATCTCTGACTGCTGCTTATTAACACTTGGTATAGAGAGTTTAAAAATCTAGATATTGTGTTAGATTAAATTCTGATCATATTAGGCACTATGTGGTGTCATCATCGTTAATTACCCTGATAATAAATCAACGGAAAGTACAAAGAATCGGTGACCATAACTCCTTCAGATTGAATAGTCTACATCTACATCTGGAAGGGCCAAACACATAAATCTAAACCATTAGAGAGCTTTTCTTGTAATTAAAAAAAATGCAACATCTCTGGATAAAAGTGTATTGGTCATTTTAATCTCACGCAAGCAACAAAGATGAGAGAAATCAAGAGAGAAGAAAACACATATCCATTGAACAGCTACAGTAACCGCCTTACTTCTTAAATCCAGCCTCAACACAGGATTCTCGAAAGAGAATCTAATCAACGAGCTTTACTTTTGCTGGACGTAACCCTCACGACGCTCCTAAACAAGGTGCATATAAATTTATCAGAGAGCTCGCCCTCGCTACGGCTACAACGACCATAGATACCGGCGTTGGAGTAGAAAGACCACACAAACTGATTTGCACAGCGCGAAAAGATATTAGCTCCAATGACAGAACAGTATTGAACTCAGTATTACGTATCGGCAAAACAGGCCCACTGGTGACTGGCCCTGCTACAAACGTCGGAGCGCGGCAAGGCCAGCTTACCTGAAATTGGCGGACCCAGCCGAAAATATGAGCTAGGGCGGATCGCTAAGCCCTCGACCGCCCGCCGTCACCGCTCGCCGCTCGCTGTCCGCCGCCACTCGCAGCTCACTGGCCGCCGCGGCCGCCGCCGCCGCCGCCGCTCGCAGCTCACTGGCCGTCGCAGCGCCGCCCGCCCCGCCGGCGTAGGCGTGTGGCCGCGTAGGGGAGGAACTGAGCCAGGGAGGATCGGAAACCCGAGTGCCACGCCGGCCTGGGCGCCTGGAGCGCCGCCTCCAAGCCGCCCGAGTGTGAGTCCGTGAGCTGTGAGGGGTGTGGTGTCCCCGGCCACTTCGCCTAGCCCTAAGGGCCACATTGGGCCAAGGCCGAAAGCTAAGCCTTGTTACTTGTTGGCTAGACGGCCCACTAAGCTCAGGATAGCAGACATCTTGTTCTGTTCGTCTTCAACCCCACGAACGGACGAATGGTGACCTGTAGTTTTAAGGACGACGGACGTCCGGACAAAAAACTGCAGGGTACTAGTGCTGCACCTCGGCGAGGACCTAGGGCGGCCGCCCCTGCTCGCCCTATGGGCCGGTCCACCTATGCCTGAAAATCTTACCATTATCAAACCAAATTCCATCAGGTCTTGATAAAGGGGCGGACCGAGTAAAAGGACATGGGTCTATACATGTGTACCAGAAATTTTTTTGCCAAAAGAAAACGAAGTTAAGGCATCGATAACAAAAGAGTAAAGTCCATGGGTGGTCCCTAGACATCCACGATCTTACAAAACGGTTATCCCGGTCTCTAATCTATATTTTGGTCTCATTGGCGTCCTAATGGGCAACGACGGTCATGCAAAAGTGCAAAAGGGCCCTTGAGAAGCTGCACTCCGTCATTTCTTCCGTCTCCTCTCGCCTCCGTTCTGTTCGTGTCTGCTCGAAGTGCTCTGTCTCGGCGACGGCGCCCATGGCGGAGGAGCGGTCCCTTGCTGCGCCCAGGGCGGAGTAGCCGCCATCGGCTGAGGCTACGCTGGAGGAGTGGCGGCCGGCTGCTGCTAGTCAGTCCTCTTCCCCATTGCGGTAACGGTGAAGGCGGACGAGCAGCGCCTGGCTGCTGCTAGTCGGCGCGAGGTCGGCGTGAGGAGAAGAAGGGTAGCAGCTAACCTGGAGCGCTCTGTTGTAGAGAAAGAAGGGAGGGAACAATGGTGGCAAAACTGCGAAGGAAAGGGGATCCCCAACCAGTGTAGAGAAAGAAGGGAGGGAACAATGGTGGCAAAACTGCGAAGGAAAGGGGATCCCCAACCAGTATACAGTGAGTTCATCTGTCCAATTTTCCATTTGGTATGTTCGTATTGAAATTTGAGCAATGACTTCTGTTCTGATTTTCGTCGATGTAGGTACTGTTGGGATGTGTTCACGCTAGAAATTCACCATGGTGGGTTCTTTGTTGGTTATGGTGATCTCAGATCGTATGTGGATGAGAAAATTGATTGGTTTGATGGGATTGAGATAGATACTTGGTCGCTTCTTTGGTTTGAGGATTTTACACAACAGCTAGGATACATGGAGAGGACTTCCTTGAAGATTTATTAGTTGTTACCTCAGAAGACAATTGCAGATGGTTTGAGGATTATTGTTTCTAACCATGATACCAATGTAATGTCAAATGTTGTAAAAAAGTTCTCTACTTTGGTATGCTATTTTGATCATGATGACACTTTTGGAGGGGTAGGCTGGGATGATGTTGTTACCAATCTTGTATGTGAGTTGCCCAAGGTGATCAGCCCCAATAAAGTGTTAGACTCTAGATTCATGAAGCCTGGACAGAAGTTGCCTGTTTTCTACACCAATTTGGACAACGATAAGGTTGAGCAATTGATTGAAGTGGAAGATATGGGTCCAGAAGCAGGCAATAATACTGAATCTGACGATGATTTTGTGGACAGTGACAATGACATACAAGTAGGAGATGATGACCTTTTGGAGGACAATGTGGAAACCAATGTCGACAAGGTGAAAGGAAACAAGAAAGCCAAAGGAAGCAAGCTAAAGACAATCCAAATAGTGGTAGCCCAACAAAGTGATGATGATAAGACAGATGATGAAGGTCTTGAGCTTCCTGACTCTGATGGTGATGGTGAAGGGAGACTTAGGTTGTCCTCTTTTAGGGAAGAAGATTTGAATAATCCAACTTTCTCTGTTGGTCTTGTCTTTCCCAATGTGGAGAAGCTTAGAGAAGCTATTACTGAGTATAGCGTGAGAAACAGAGTTGAGATAAAGATGCCTAGGAATGAAAAAACCAGGTTGAGGGCGCATTGTGCCGAGGGCTGTCCATGGAATTTATATGCTTCCTGGGACAGCATAGCTAATTCCCTTCCCCAGACCCCACGTCAGTGCGGGAGCCTACGGCACTGGGTACGCCCTGCGACAGCACATCTAAGTCATTTGTGGTCAAGACATACTTTGGGAAGCACAACTGCCAAAAGGAATGGGCTTTGAAGAAATGCACTGCTAAGTACTTGGCTTCTAAGTACCTTGACTCCTTTCGAGCAAATGATAAGATAGAGTATAACAAGCTTTGCAAGGACAGTTCAAAAAGATTGGAACTTGACACCATCCAGGAGCAAGTTGGCAAGGGCTAGAAGACTTATTTTGAACGCAATACATGGAGATGAGATTGAACAGTACAATAGTCTGTGGGATTATGGTAACGAACTTAGGAGGAGTAATCCTGGGAGCTCATTCTACCTTAATCTTGCTGGCAATCTATTCAGTACATGCTACTTGTCTCTTGATGCATGCAAGAGAGGGTTCTTGGCTGCTTGTAGGCCCATAATATGCCTTGATAGGTGCCATATCTACTTTATACGATTTCTGCACCATTCCCAGGCCTCCCAGCGTGGCCACGTCGCGGCCCATTCTCGACCGTCCGATCGGGCAGTCGGACGGCCCAGATCGGGCGGTTCCCGATCGTTTTACAAAAAAGCCCTCAAACTTTATTAAAATAGAACCCGCACCCGCAGTCCATTTCCTCTCTCAGAAAATCTTGCAAAAAAGCCCTTCACTTTTTCGAAAATAAACCCGCCGTCCCAGCCGTTGTATGGGCCGGCCTGCCACCACGCGGGCCGGGCTCAGCCAAATTGGGCCCAAATGGCCATCTACTTTTTATTCTTTTATTAAATCCCATTGCATGCTGATTTTGTTTATTTCATACAAAAATAATTAGAGCTCCTAAAATCATGAAAATTTTTGTGTAGGCTCTCCATCATGTGCTCTATGTAGAAAAAATATGAAACTTGAAAAATAAGTAATTTTGAAATGATTCAAAATAGCCTCTTTTAATTAACAAAGAGACTTTTTATAATTTCTACACATCAAAATATTGAACCAAAAATTACAAAATTTGTTCCATGCCTACTTTACGATGCTATCAGATGTTTTCAAACACTAAGAAATTTTGAGAAAAATTTGAAACATTTCAACAAATTATTATCCCGCGCTCAATAAATAAATAAATTTAAAAAGAATTCATACTGGATCTTTACAGGATTCGAAAAATATATACAACAGAATAGAAAATCCGCGGCTAACATATACCATCATCCACAAACGATAATTTAAAAAACACGAAAAAACTAACACATTGCACAAAGAACGATTCAGCTACCACTACTCGTACTCATGTGCTTAACTACAAATCATAAACAAATATTTAATAGTGGTCATACATGGTTTAAACGATGGCCATAAGCGACAACGCCGCGAAAATTTCTAGTCAAAACTAAGTTTGGAGGCCAGCTTCTGACAGCAGTTGGTATGGATCCCAATGATTGTATCTACCCTATTGCCATGGCTATAGTTGAGGTAGAATCACTTGCTTCTTGGAAATGGTTTCTGAAAACCCTTAAGAATGATCTGCAGAGGAGTTCATCCACAACAACCTCCAAGCCTGGTAGGGCAGCAGCAGCTAAGGAGAACAAGAAGACCAAGGTGGCACAGGCAACTCTAAGGATGAAGCCAAGTGATACATAGGTGCAACAAAAGTAGTGGTTCGAGCAAGGCATTTAGTAGTTTTGTCTTGCCTTTTTGGTAGCATATCAGCAGCTCAGCAGCTTTTGTAAATTTACAAGCATCAAAACAGTATAGATGCTATGCTGTGCTTATTTAGGTTTCAGGCATCAAAAGTCTTGATGCAATCCTATTGAACTGGAATACATCTAGATAATCTGGATGGGTTAAACCAAGATGGGTATAATTAATATGCATGAAATTCTCTTATGCCATTTCTGATTGAGTACTTTTGCAATTACATTCATTGCTCTCAACATGTTACATGTCTAAACATTCACAATCTGTTTTGATTATCAGAGCTGAGCATACATGTACATAATTCAATAAAAACACAATTTTGTCCTCCAATTCCTTCTAATTTTAGGTTCTAATTTCTTCATTGCCCTTGCCCTCTTTCTCGTGGTCTTCTTCTTGTCCAGCAACTCTTGGTTCTTTGCTTCTTTCACCAAAAAAAAAAAAAATCTTCATATTCTTCCCCATGAAAAGAAGGGGCATCGATCTCTATCTTCCTGCAAAATTAAGGGAATTTGGGCTCACTATAGATTGCAAGCAAACACAGAATTCGGGAAAAAAAAAACATGGCCAAATCTGACCGGTGACAAGCGGCATCTTTGGCCATTTGTGCTTATTGTACACCTATGGCTAAGAAGGGGAAGACGACCTGGAGCTGCTATGGGGACCGGCGGCTCCCAGCTAGCCTCAGCTCGTGGCCGCTCCTCCGCTCTGGCCGCAGCAGGGTCTGCTTCTCCGCCATGGTCACCGTTGCTAGAGACGAACGAACTAGGAGACACGAACAGAAGGACGGAGATGAACAGAGACCGTAACAGATGACGGACGGGAGCTTCTCAAGGGCTTTTTTGCATTTTGGCATGGACGTCGTTACACAATGGGACGAGAATGCGACTCAAAAACAGATTAGGGACCGGGATGACCGTTTTGTAAGATCGTGGACCAGGATGACACAGCATGATAAGTTTAGGGACCGTCCACAGACTTTACTCATAAAAAAAGGCCAAATAGCTATCTTAGGTGTGGGACTTTGGTTGCTCGGTTTCTAGCAGCATGAAGGGTGGAATACCTGGAGGGTGCTCGTTGCGGCGATGGGAGCTACCAAGACCTCGGCACCTAGCGTAGGGCGGCGGCGGTAGCTCAATCGTCGGTCGTCGGAAAGGGGCGACACCGAAAGTGCACTTGGGCAGTCGGGCTGAAGGGCCGCGGCTGTAGCCCAGTCCGGGCGGCTGTGATTTGGTTGTTGGGTCGAGAGAGGGAGGAGAGAGGCGGAGGCACGGACCGCCCGCACGGGCCTTGTCCTGGGCCGTTCCTTTTCCCGGGTCCGTTCCATCTTCTGTGATTTGGACCCGAACACCCATTCCCTAAGCACCGGTCACTCCTTGTTTAGGACTTTAGGCCATTTAGACGGTGTCTACACCGGTTAAATAGCCTAGACGATTTTGTATTCTAACAATAAAATTATGTATGTAAAATCCAAATACGGTAGAAAGTATACATATTTATGCAGGTAAAAAATAAGTATTCTGCCAAAAAAAATTGGAAGAAAACTAAATCGCCTCTTATACTTGCAATATTAAGTAGTTGGGTGCAAAACGTGGTAGTATTAACCTTCCTATTAGCTACATGGTGAACTAAATAGTTGTTTAGCACAAACCGTATTTAACTTCATTCTGTTTAGATCATTTAAACATTTTTAACAGCCGTTTAGGACCTACATAATACAGATGACTTGTGTTTACCATCTAAGCACTTTTTAAATGGACTAAACGGTCATTTAGGTGAACATTGGCTAATACCATGCTGAATTCCATTTGTCCATCGGTAAAATTTCAAGGTGCCAATTAACTTATACTTTAGCAGTTATCAAACTGCATTCTATGGACAACCACACAAAAAAAAAAAAAAAAAAAAACCCACTGCATTCTATAGACAACACATTGCTCTACTATTTCGCACTCAATGATTCATCTATACTAGCAACAGCAACAAGCAAAATCTCTACTCCTAAAATGCGCAAACAGGAATCGTTCACACGTCCTCAGTGTGCCTCCCGCTCCCGTGCCTACCGCCCCCTCCTTCGCCTCCGCTCCCCGCACTCGGTTAAAAAAAAAAAAACGGCGCATCCCATCTCCCTCACGCCGCCGCCGCCGCCCCCATCCGTCGCGACTACACCTTTCCTCTTCCATCTCCGTCCATCCACTCACGGCGGTCGTCGTCGCGCTCGTGCTGCTAGGTTCCTCTCCCAGCGGCACTCGCCCCCTTTCCCGTACCAGCAGCACTCCCCTCTATCTCTGGCGACTTCGCGGCTGCGCACTTCCAACTACACAGCCGCCGCCCCAGCGAAGCTGTGGGAAGACCAGCAACAGCAAGCCGCCCTTCACCCGGTTCACCGCCCCCTTCCCTCTCTTCCCTCCGGATGACCAGATGGCCTGCCGCGTGAAGGTGGTAGGACAGGTGGAGCGGGTGGACGGAGAGTCGCTATCCTACGCGGAGTTCGTCCGCCGCTTCATGGCGCCCAACCGCCCTGTCGTTCTCACGGGGCTCACCTCGTCCTGGCGGGCTCGCAAGGACTGGACGCTCCCAGGGTCCAGCGACCGCCGCCGCCCTGACCTCGGCTTCTTCGCCCAAAACTTCCCTTCTCCTCTCGTTCAGATATCCCTTCCTCATCCGTGCTGATGGCCCGTGGTACTTGCTACGCGAATGGAGGACCCATAGCCAGCGGTATCAGTTGCGCAGATCGCCGACGGCTCCTCAAGGGATTTCACGGACCAGAAGCGGCTTGAGATGTCCATGCAGGAGTTCGTAGGCCACTGGGTTGGGGGTGCTCACGGTGGCTCAAGCGATGGGGATCCTGAATTCCTGATGGTTCTTTGTTGTGCCTGAAATACTGGTACTTCGTTAAGGTGTGTTCCCAGTGCCCTGCTCGCTTAATGTCACCGAGCAATAGCATTGCCTAGGTTCTTGAATAATTTTAATTGCTAGAATACTATGTGGTTGCATCAAATTTCATTATGGTAAAATAGCAGTTGTCTACTAATAGAGACTAAGCTGCTATTAAATTATCATGCTAAATGAAAATACATCATGTTTTTATGCTTTAGATGCAAAGATGGATATTCATATTTCTTTATTCCTTGCAAGAAATTGAATTCTTGTTTCTAATGCATTGTTGGAGAAAAAGGGTTGCTAGGTTGGAGCATCTCTGCAGCTCACCATTTGTGGTTGCGATCAATGAAAAGTACTAAGCACATGAAGACAGAAGCAGCTGTCATTTTCTAAGCATGGATCTAGAAATGCTGCTGCTGCTCAAGGTTCCTTCCACAATGCATCGGTGAGTGTAGTTAGCAAATTAGTTCATGCATGAATGGTGCAAAAATATATTTGGAGAAAAACCCATTTTAGTGAAAAAAAACATAGCATGACAAAGGATGAAAAATTTACCTCTGGATGTCAAATCATAGTTCAATCATTCAAGTCTTCTCAAGGGTTACATTTAGGAAAGGCATAGTAAAATTAAGGATTTTCTTTAGGATCATAATGTATTGATTAGCATTATATTTTGAGCTTAAAATTTATCACAACAACAACATATCTTAATTAAATATAGACTACCAGATTCACTAATAATCATACCATCTCCAGCATTAGTCCATTTGCAGCATGCTCTGGTCATCTCGGCAGGGAGCAATGATGGGATAAGCAGCATCTCAACCATCAGGTAAGCAGGTAAGTTTTAGCTCCTTTTCCCCAAAAGTTCAGATTTTCTCGTTACTGTCGCCATTCTCCAAGTAATCATTACTTGCCTGCATAGCTTATTAATTCACAGCGCCAAGCAATGTTTGCAACCGGGAGTCCATTTGATCCTATGCCCTATGGTGTACAGTGGCATGATACATGTTCCTCTGTCGGTACTGCATCTACATGGACATCGACATTTTTTTTTCTTGGCAGTTGCTATTGTCTTTAGTAAATGCTTGGTTGTACTATGTGTGTTTGTTGGGAACACCAGGAAAAAATTGTCTTCCTTTTTTTCCGTAGAAGAGAACAGATTCTTCTATGGGCAGAGTATGCTGTCGTGACAGAACCCACTAGGGAGAAATATGATTAGTGGCGCAGGCATGAGACTGGTGACATTGTAAATGCTTTCAATGGGAAGACAATTGAGGTATGTTGTTTTCCAAGAATTTGCATGATTCATGAAGCTTTGTTACAAGGGATCTGCGTGGTTCTGACAGTTGTGGGATGGTATTGGAAAGCATACATTTGATTTGATACTTACGAAATGTCAAAAAAAAAAAAAAAGTTGTGTGATCCATGTGTTATCTTACAAAATGACAAAGTGTTGTTATCCTCTTATGCGATCAATGTGTTTTTGCTAAAAAAAAAAAAAAATTTGTCCCGTAGCAACGTACGGGCACGAACCTAGTAACCTACACTGATACATAACTCAATGCGCCTCGTAAGTAGACCACCACCAAAAAGGGCATTTCGCCTATAAAAAATCTTGCTGCTACATTTTGCTAGAATGAGTGATTAAATTATTGGACTAATCCTAGAACGGTAGCTATATAGCAGTACATACATGGGCCTCATGGGCTTAGCCTCACGGCCTAATACACACACTCTAACACCCCCCCGCAGTCTGAACTACCGGCGCAGCGGAGTACAAGACTAGACAAGAAAGAAAACAAGCACAATAAACAGGATCCCTCCTCCAGCCACAACTAGCCACTGGTGATGTTGAGGCTAGAGCGAAACTCAGAGAAGGTCGAGGAAGGGAGGCCCTTGGTGAAGATGTCCGCAAACTGGGAGGTGGTCGGGACGTGAAGGACTCGGACGTCGCCGATGGCCACACGGTCGCGGACGAAGTGAAGGTCAATCTCCACATGCTTGGTCCTCTGGTGCTGCACAGGGTTGGTGGAGAGGTAGATCGCGCTGACGTTGTCGCAGTAGACGAGCGTGCTCCTGGCGAGGGGGCGGTGAAGCTCAGTCAGGAGCTGGCGGAGCCAAACAGCCTCGGCCACACCGTTGGCCACGGCGCGGTACTCTGCCTCGGCACTGGAGCGTGAGACCACCGGCTGGCGCTTGGACGACCAAGAGACAAGGTTGCCGCCCAAGAAGACAGCGTAGCCGGAGGTGGATCGGCGGGTGTCCGGGCAGCCCGCCCAGTCAGCGTCGGTGTAGACAACCAGCTCAGCAGAGGAGGACCGGCCGAGGAGCAGCCCATAGACGAGGGTGCCACGCAGGTACCGGAGAAGCCGCTTCAGAGCAGCAAGGTGGGGCTCCCGTGGAGCATGCATGTAGAGGCACAGCTGCTGCACGGCGTAGGAGATGTCAGGCCGGATGAAGGTGAGGTGCTGGAGCGCGCCAGCAAGGCTCCGATAGGCGGTAGATTCCGCGGGCCCAAGCAACGAACCCGCGGCCTCTGACAGCTTGCCCTGAGTGTCGACTGGGGTGGAACAGGGCTTGCAATCAGTCATCCCTGCTCGCTCCAGAATGTCACGAGTGAACTGCCGCTGGTGGAGGAACAAGCCGGAAGGTCGGGGCTCAACAGTGACGCCGAGGAAGTGATGGAGCACACCCAGAGCCTTCATGGCAAACTCCGCCTGGAGAGAGGCAATGATGCGCTAGAGCAGTGACTGGCTGGAGGCGGTGAGAACGATGTCATCCACATAGAGGAGCAGGTAAGCAGTCTCGCCCCCATGGTGGTATATGAACAGCGAGGTGTCAGACTTGGCCTCCGTGAACCCAAGAGTCAGCAGGAAGGTAGCAAACCGAGAGTACCAAGCCCGAGGTGCCTGCTTGAGCCCGTAGAGAGACTTGTTGAGCCGGCAGACCCAGTCAGGGTGAGAGGAATCCACAAAACCTGCTGGCTGGCTGCAGTAGACGGTCTCGGTCAGAGTGCCATGGAGGAAGGCATTCTTGACATCCAGCTGATGCACAGGCCAGGAGCGCTCGAGAGCCAGGGAGAGAACTGTGCGGACGGTAGCTGGCTTCACCACTGGACTGAAAGTCTCATCATAGTCAACACCGGGCCGCTGGGTTAAGCCCCGGAGAACTCAGCGAGCCTTGTACCGCTCTAGGGAGCCATCGGCTCGGCGCTGAAAGGTCCTAGTATGGCTAGAGGGGGGTGAACAGCCTAATAAAATTTCTACAAAGAACTTAGACCAAGAGGTTAGTAACAAATATGGCTAAATGTGCAATGCTAGTGCAACTACTAACCTAGGCAAGCCACCTACACAATTCTAGTTAATTCTTAGTTCTAAGCCACACAAGCAAGCTAGCAAAAGCTAAAAGACTACACAACTACATAAGACAAGAAAACAAGCTACTTTGCACAAAAATAAGAAAGGAATAATCGTCAATTAAACCTTTGCCTTGTGAGGAAGCCAATCACCGGGACAATCAATAAGTCACTCACTCGAAGGTGAGGAAATCAATAGAGACACCAAGATTTATCCCCGAGGTTCACGTGCTTGCCGGCACGCTACGTCATCGTTGTGTCGACTTCAACCGGTGGTTCGGTGGCTAATCGGTATCACACACCGAGCCTACACTAGGCGCCACAAAAACCTACCACGGAGGAAGTAACTCAAAGACACGAGCAATCCACTAGAGCTACCTTTGAGCACTCCGTTCGGGGAAGGCACAAGAACCCCTCACAATTGCCGGGTGTGGGCAAGCACAATCACCAAACTCCTCCACACCTTTTTCTCCTCCAAGCCGTCTAGGGACACGGCAATGTCCCAAGAGAATAAGAACTAAACCAAGGCTTGCTCTCAAATGCTCTAGAATACAAATCACAAGCAATGATGCAATTGAGGTTCACTCAATCTCACTAAGAATGATCAAAATGATGAACTAGTGAGAGAGTGGGAGGCTAGAATGCAACAAAGTGTATGACAATGATCCAAGTGTGAAAGGGAGTCACCAAATGACCAGGGAGGGAGTATAAATACCCCCAAGTGCAAATCTAGCCGTTACCCCACTCGAAACAGCCGTTAAACACGATTTTATGTCATCGGAACACTACCGTCGGACTAAACGCCAGCGTCCGACGTTCGGATGCGCGCCACGTGTCAGCTGGATTCAACGACGTTCGTCCGATCGCAACGGATACCTCATCAGCGCTCTTTTTCAAACCGTCGGACTGACGGTGTCGGACTAAACACTTGCGTCCGACGCTCTCTCATTTCACTGTGCGCGTACCGTCGGACGATCGTGAGTCAGTGCGTCGGACTAAAAAATCACAGGGTCCGACACTTTCAGAGAGGTACAGAAACGCTAAAACATCGTCGGACTATTCTCAAGCGTCCGACGCTCTTCCGAACGCCACGCGTCACGCCGACACCGCTCGCCACCGTCGGACTGAAGTGGGCAATGGTCCGACGCTCGTTTACCGAGCGTCCGACGCTCGCTATTGGCCAGAACTAGGGTTAGGCGTCGGACTCTACTCAATGGTCCGACGCTGCCCTTCCACACAGTCTGACGCTCCTTTTTCAGCTAATTTCAAGTTTATTTCTCACCCCTTGCTTCTATGTGCTAACACTTAAGGTCTTCAACACTTGTGCACAGTGTGTTAGCATTTTGCAAACATTTTTCAAGGGTTTTCAAAGAGATTCTCTAGGTTGGTTAGATCAATGCACATGAGATGCAATCTAGAGCACTTGAAAGTAATCCAATAGTTTAGTTCTCCCCTTGATAGTCGGCTATCTATCCTAAATGTGATCACTCCTACTTGGAGTCTTGATCACTAAAAGAAAAGCCCTATTTGAATATACTTTAGCCTCTTGCTTTCCTTCTTTAAGTCCTTTTCTTTCTCCTTGATCATTTCATCTTGATCCTCACTTGAGCTCATGTCATCTTCCTCCTTATCACTAATCTACTCTTGGCTACACATACTTAGCACTTAGTTAGTAACTAGGTTTCATCAATTATCAAAACCAAACTAGGGTCTTTCAGGCGCTTGTGCGTCCAGATCCACTTGCCAGTGACGACATTGGCATCAGGCGGGCGCGGCACCAGGTCCCACGTCTGGTTGGCCAGAAGGGCCGCGTACTCCTCTTCCATCGCACGATGGCAGTGAGGATCCGCCAAGGCGTCGCGGACAGAAGAGGGTACAGGAGCGACCTGCGGTTCCCCAGACGTCGCTGCAAGAGCCCGGGGCCGTAGGACACCAGCCGCGTGCCGCGTCACCATGGGGTGAACATGACGCGGGTGTCGGTGAAGAAGCGACGGGTGGTACACCGGTGGCTCGACACGGGCAGCTGGTAGTGGTGGAGACGGCGGTGTGGGCGTCGCCGGAGAAGGTGCCACCGTAGGTGATCGTCAGAACCACCTTAATCACATGGCCCACAAGCACCTGTCATCGTCACTAATGACCTCTGACAGTCGTACCCGTGTCCCAAATGATCGAGGCAGCCCTGCCGGGCTACATCAGTGCCCGTATGCCGACAGGATCTCCATTGCGAAGCCATTACAGAGTTACAACATTTCATAATTAAAATACATCAGAGTAAATGCGGAAGATTAATTAGTACTTGAGTTACAAACCGAGTCCAAATAGTAAATAGGTGTAGTTATTACAAACCAACTTAAAACAGTAGCAGTGGCATTGGAACAACGATACAACATAAATAGATAGAAGATAATCGAACCCAGCCCACGGGTCCTTCACTCCTCACCACTATCCTCTTCGATCACTGTAGCACAACAGGGGTCGAGACAAATCTCCGGCTGTGGCCCTCCTGCAACGAGGTTAACAAACCCTGAGTACTGGGTACTCCGCAAGACTTACCCGACTAAGAAAAATATTTGACTCTTGGAATGCAAGGTTAGGGGTAAGGCTTAGCAAGAGGTAAGGGTTTAGCAGAAAAGCATTACTATCCTGTCTCAGTATTTTTGCTCATTGAATAACCTTATTAATATCATAAATCATCATTCATCACTTCCATCTATTTCATTCTTTTCATTATTCTCAAAACATCCTATTCTTCGAACCACTTTTCGAGGTAGACGTGAGGATCAACTCTCCATAACCGAGGAGCACGTCGATTCGAATCAAGTAAGTATACCCAGCTGGGGATTCTATCCACACTGCATATGTAGCACTTAAGCTTACATATACCAACCCATTGTCACGGCTTTTCCATTTCGGACCCGGTCCTACGCCACCCGAGAGCACAGTACTCCACTAGTCTCCAGGCACGCCGGCCACGTGGGTACACGCTACTCTCGCCATCTCTCCACTCCCAGTGCGCGGTTGTCGGTTCCAGCAATAGAGCGACCTGACCCTAGGCTTTCCGAATTGGTATGTGGCTAGGCTGTTCATCATGATCACAACAGGTCTTACAACGAACGGTCCCTACTGCTTTCCGTCAGAAACCATGCATTGGGACTCTAACCCAAATACCCTGGATTCTGCCCGGTTTTCAAATCCCTTTCCCGATGATGACGATCAGTTGGGACTCCAACCCAAACAGATGGCCGGTCACTCGGGAAACCCATCCATTACAATAACAGTGTCCCGGCCAAAGGACCCTGCCATCATACATGGACTCATAACCATCCCTTGATAATTCTTCATTCCAAAAATCAAGTTTAAAATAGCATTTTTGAAATTCTAATATTTAAGCATGACTAAGCTTTTTTTTAACTCATTTCAAAGCATTAGGTTCCTTGGGTAACAAGTAGTCAAGGATGGTAAATGCACCAATTGTTTCATCACGCAACTCCTAACAACTTAATGCAGTTGATTAACTCAAGTGATAAAAGCATTTATAAATAGAGGGTTAAATGCACCGGGGCTTGCCTTGCAGCGCAAAAACAGTCGGGGCAGGAGCACCACAGCTTTCAGGTTCAAGAACCACCTCGGAACCTTCTCCTTCAGGCACCTCGACTTTGACTTCCTCGTTTAGCGGCACTACACGTGTGCAACAATGCATGTATGAATGCGATGCAGAAAAGAGCATAAGCCAGAAGTAAGGAACTAAACATATGACAAGCATAAGATGGCATCACTAGGGTGTTCTAGGTCTTAAATGGGTTTGACCTAGAACCACAATCAATTCCAAAGTCACACAAATCCTAAATTCATTTTCTACACTTCTTTTTACTATTTAATAAACCCATATCTATTTAATACAAGAGCAAACTAATTCTAATTGGGACCAAACTTCACCAACAGATAGCCTCTCATGTCAAACAGAGACACATAAATTTTGGTGATTTTTGGAGTTACCTAGATTTAATTAAAAATGTGCAAAAATCCATTTTCCATTTATTTTAGGGATTTTTACCTACTGCAGAAAGTACTTAAACATGACAAACAATATTTTTATAAAATTCTACACTACTCAGAGAGCACATACAAAAATTCTCATGAATTTTGGATTAGCCAAAATATTCTAACAAAATTATGAAACTGCAGCACTATTCATTTGAAAATAAAATGGAAAAGACATTGAAAAATCCAGGAAAAAGAGAAAACCGAAACGGCCCGAAGCCGGCCCAACTCGGGGCAATCAGCCCACACGGCCCGCTCCCCTTTTCCCACACGCGCCGGACGCTGACAGGCGGGGCCGGCCTGTCAGCTCCGTCTTCTTCCTCGCGCGGCGCGAGCGAGCACGCGCGCACCGGCGCGGCCCTCGCCGCCGGCGAACCGACGGCCACTCGGATGCGACCTACGGCTACTACACACCCTAACGGACAACCTAGAGCACCTAGCTTCGACCTTAGCCGCCTCCGACGAGGCTCTCCGCGACCATGGCGGACGCCACGGCTCGGCGAGCATGCGCCGGCCTCCCGAGACCAAAACGCGATAAACAAAAGGGTTGGGAAGGATCTAGAGCTCACCACGAGTCTAGTGAGGGAGAAGGATGGGGCTGAAACGGACCGGTGATAAGAGATTGACGACGGCGGCGGATGCGGCGGCTTGAATACTCCGGCGAGCACCCGTTCCGCTGGACCTAGGGGATGAAACACGCAACCGCCGAGCGCATGAGTTCAAGGGAAGGTCAGAGAGTAGGAAACGAGGCTTAGGAAGGGTAGTAGCTCACCACGATGAGCTGTGGCCGAGAAACCGAGCCCGCGGCGGCGCTCTGCCGGACCCGAAGACGACGACACCTGGAGCAGGGCACGCAAGGCGTTAGAGGGGGCACAAAAGGCACCAACCGGAGCGCCTTGGAGCTGCACACTTACTGAGAGGATGGAGAGGGTGGAGATAGCCGGTGGACGGTGAATTTCGCCAGCGACCGAGCGGAGCTCGAGGATGGCGGCGGTGGCGATTTCGGTCGGGAGGGAGCACCTGGGGTTTAAATAGGCGAGGAGACAGTGGGGAAGAACGTGGGAGGTACTCGGCTCCATGCTGCGCGTACCACGGACGGAGCTCCAGCGTCAGAGGACGCGCGGCGCTGTCACGCACGCCGGCGACGTGCACGCCGCGGCCGGACGCGCGCGTGACGCGTGAACAGTGTCGCCGGTACAGTACTTGCTCAGGAAAAATCGCTCAAATTGACTGGCCAAACGACCGAATCCGAGGCCACGCCCAAAAGCAAAGTTGTAGATATTTTTGTGCTGGACAACTTTTGTTTTTGCACCATTTTGAAATTCGGCCTAAATTTGAAAATATTCAAAAGGGGGTAAACTAGGGTTTTGAATTTCAAACTGAATATTTAAAATTACTTTTTATTTTTCTAAAGAACTTGAAATTTGGCCAAAATATAAGTTGTGCATCTCAGAGAGATCTACAACTCCTATTAAGGAAGTTTTGTCTAATTCTCATTAGTTTTTGAAAGGCAGTTTTAAATTCAAATTTTGAAACACTGTTTTGAGCTTAATTCAAAAATTTTCAACATAACTTCAAAATCACCCAAAATAGAAGTTGTTCTACATTAAAAACTCTACAACTTTTATTAAGGGACCTACCTCAGATTTGATCAAATTTAGAAAGTGCACTTTGAAGCCTTTAATTAGGGTTTTAGGAAAATAAAAAAAACAACAAGAAATAACAACTCAATTAGGGTTCCTTCAAGCACACACAAGAGTTAAACAAGCTAATCACACTATTAGCCCTAATGACAAGCAAATGCACATGATGATATGATGACATGTCATTTTAGTTAACAGTAATACCAGGGGTATTACAGCCTTCCCCCCTAAAAGAAATCTCGTCCCGAGATTAGGTAGATAACATTGTTTTTAAACAGAAAATTTTCCAATCATAGCTACCCAAACAAAACTCAAAACAAGGGCTAGAAAAGATCAAATACAGAGAGAGGCTATACCTATATAGAAGCATAGAATTCGGGAAATTTTTCTGCCAGAAAGTCTTCAGATTCCCAGGTGGCTTCGTCCTCAGATTGCTGACTCCATTGTATTTTATACCACCTGGTTGCAGTCCTGCGGGTAACACGATCTTTAATATCCAGGATCCGAACTGGATATTCGGAGGTAGTCATGTCGGGTTCCAACTGAACTCCTTCCACATCGATTACTTGATCTGGCACTCTCAGACATTGCTTCAGCTGCGACACATGGAATACGTTGTGTACTTCTGATATGTGCTCAGGTAACTGCAACCTGTAAGCCACTTTTCCCACACGTTCGATGATCTCAAAGGGTCCAATGAAACGCGGGGCTAGTTTGCCTTTAACTCCAAAACGATTCACTCCTTTCATTGGTGATACCTTCAAATAAACAAAATCTCCCACTTTAAACTCTAGCGGTCGACGTCGTTTATCAGCGTAACTTTTCTGCCTAGACTGGGCTATTTTTAAGTTCTCTTGTATCACTCGAACCTTGTCTTCAGCCTCTTTTACCAGATCTACCCCATAGTACCATCTTTCTCCGGGTTCGGACCAATTCAAAGGTGTGCGACATCTTCTACCATACACGGCCTCGAATGGAGCCATCTGGATACTTTCTTGATAGCTGTTGTTATATGAGAATTCGGCCAAGGCCAAACACTCATCCCACTTATCCGGGTAATTCAACGCGCAAGCTCTCAACATGTCTTCCAATACTTGATTGACTCTTTCAGTCTGCCCATCGGTTTGCGGATGATATGCAGTGCTGTGCAGAAGCTTTGTCCCCAAGGACTTATGAAATGCTTTCCAAAACTTGGAGACAAACTGGGTACCACGGTCAGAGACAATGGTTTTTGGCACTCCATGCAGTTTCATCAGATTCTCAATATACAACTGAGCATACCTTGGAGCTCTAAAGTCCTTCTTGACTGGTATGAAATGGGCTTGTTTCGTAAGACGGTCCACAACAACCCAGATGGAATCAAAACCCCGAGTAGTCTTGGGCAATCCCACAATGAAATCCATGCTGATATCTTCCCAGTTCCATGCTGGCACAGGCAATGGTTGTAGTTCTCCACCAGGTCTCATGTGCACAGCCTTAACTTTCTGACATGTGTCACACCTTGCCACATACTGAGCAATTTCAATCTTCATCTTGGTCCACCAGAATTTCTGCCTCAAGTCCTGATACATCTTATTGCTTCCTGGATGAATAGAGAATTTTGTCGAGTGCGCTTCATCGAGGATCGCTTGACGTAACACAGGAATCTTGGGGACAACTAATCTGTCCTTGAACCAGACCACACCATCATCATCAATCCTGAAACAGTCAGCCTTGCCTGCTTGGATCTTTTCTTTGATGTGCTTGATCCCTTTGCTTTTCTTTTGAGCGGTAATGATCTGTTCTCGAATAGGAGTTTCAATTCTAATGTTGGCTATGCTGCCCCGTGGCACCATTTCAATATCTAACCTCTCCAGCTCACAACACAAGGTCAGAGTATATGACTTCACATTCAAGCAGTTGCAGTGAACCTTGCGGCTTAACGCATCAGCTACCACATTTGCTTTACCAGGATGGTAATGTACTTCGATGTCATAGTCCTTGATCAACTCGAGCCATCTTCTCTGCCTCATATTCAACTCTTCTTGAGTAAAAATGTACTTCAGACTCTTGTGATCAGTGTAAATATTGCAGGTACTTCCCAACAGATAATGACGCCATATTTTCAGAGCATGAACCACGGCTGCCAACTCTAAATCATGAGTAGGATAGTTTTCTTCGTGACGCTTGAGTTGCCGTGAAGCATAAGCAATGACACGACCCTCTTGCATCAACACACAGCCAAGACCGGTTCCCGAAGCATCACAGTACACATCAAATGGTTTCTCGATATTCGGCTGAGCCAACACTGGTGCAGTGGTTAGCAATTCCTTCAACTTCTGAAAAGCTTCCTCACAATCTGATGACCAAACAAACTTCACTTGATTTTTCAGCAAGTTGGTGATGGGTTTAGATATCCTGGAGAAATCTGGGATAAAACGACGATAGTAACCTGCCATACCCATAAAACTGCGGACCTGATGCACTGTGGTGGGCGGCTTCCAATTCAGAATCTCCTCGACCTTGCTGGGATCTACGGACACTCCTTCCGCAGATAGAATATGTCCGAGGAATGGAACTCTGTCCAACCAAAACTCACATTTGCTGAACTTGGCATAAAGTTGGTGATCTCTCAAACGGTTTAGGACAATTCGAAGGTGGTTGGCATGTTCTTCGGGGGTTTTGGAGTATACAAGGATGTCATCTATAAAAACGACCACGAATTTGTCAAGCTCAGGCATGAACACGGAGTTCATCAGATACATGAAATAGGCAGGAGCATTGGTCAGGCCAAAAGACATGACTAGGTATTCATATAGGCCATATCTGGTGGTGAAAGCGGTTTTGGGAATATCTTGCGGACGGATTTTTATTTGGTGGTACCCCGATCGAAGGTCAATCTTAGAGAATACCTTGGCCCCAGTAAGCTGGTCGAAGAGAAGATCGATACGGGGCAAAGGGTATTTATTTTTGATGGTGACTTCGTTGAGAGGACGATAGTCAATACACAGTCTAAGAGAGTTATCCTTCTTTTTCACAAAAATGGCCGGACAACCCCAAGGTGACGAACTGGTCCGGATAAAACCCTTGTCCAACAATTCTTGCAACTGAACTTTCAACTCTGCCAGTTCTTTTGGTGGCATCCTGTACGCCCTACGAGATATAGGTGCCGTACCAGGCTTAAGCTCTATGGCAAACTCCACATCACGGTCCGGAGGCAAACCAGGTAAGTCATCAGGAAAGACATCCGGGAATTCACAAACTACTGGAATACTCAGGATTTCTTGAACTGAGGTAGCATTGACTTGCTTCACGGTTCTCAGGGGTAACGGAAGTTGGATAAGAAGTTTGGACTGACTATCAGGTATGTTAACTTTGATTGTCCTATTCAGCACATCAATCACAGCCTTGTGCTGATACATCCAATTCATCCCCAAAATGGCGTCTATGTCCTGATCTTTTAGCACTATCATAGTGGTCGGGAACTTATGCCCTCCCAATTCTATGGGTACCCGAAATACCACTTCCTTAGTACTGATACGCCCCCCGGGCGATTGTATGATAAAATTTTCATTAACCTCCCCAATTTGAATGTCATGCTTGACGACAAAATTACGGTTGATGAATGAATGTGATGCACCAGAATCAAAGAGCGTAATTGCAGGGTTACCAGCGATAGGGAACCTACCGAGCATGACGGGCTCTCCTTCCGGAATATCAGCGATCTGGGTGTAGTACACCTTGCCAGCCTTCTTGACCACCTTGCCCTTCTGGGCCTGCTGCTGCTGTCCACGGTGCTGTCCCTGCTGCTGCTGCTGCTGTCCACCAGCACCCTTCTGTGCATGCTGATTGGACTGTTTGGGGAAAGGACAATTGCGGGACCAGTGTCCCATCTGGCCACAGTTGTAGCATGGTTGATTGTAGGTGAACTGTGGTGAGGTGACACGAACGCCAGGGGCATTCGGCTGAGTGGTGTTTTGCTGGTTTGAGGTGTGGGAGGTAGCGGCGGTACGCACAACTACCTGCTGTTGTGGGTACTGTGGGCGGTTGTGGTGGGTGGGATGGTAGATGATTTTCTGGCGCTTTTGGCTGCCAGAGAAAACAGCCTTCTTCTTCTTCTTCTCTCCCTGAAGTTGGCGGTCACTTTCTTCAAAAGCGAGCGCGCTGTCAACAGCTTCATGATAGGTACAATGGCGGTTGTTGGATAAGCTGCGCTGGATCTTGTAGTTCAAGCCTCTGACAAAGCAGCTCCTCTTCTTACCATCAGTATTCACGTACTCTGGGGCATACTGTAACAACCCTAAAAATCCACACAATCTAAAAATCCCAACCAATTAAAATTTTTCATTTATTTATTGTGAAAACCTATTTTTCTTGTGCAAGCATATAGGTTTCATTATGAAATTGGTAAATAAAGGAGTGTAGTTTGCATTTTAATTCCATTCACATAGAATAATAACTTATGCATTACATTTGGGATTTATTGCAATTTATATTTGTATTTACTCAATATTTAAAATGGGCAATATATGTATATATACACTAAACTGAAAATAAAAAAAAAAGAGAAAGAGAGTTCGGCCAGCAAGCCAGCCCGAGCCCGCCCGACCTTCCTCTCCTCATCTCACCGCGCGCGGCCCACGTCGCGGCTCGGCAGCGCACGCGCGCGACCGGCACACACGCGCTCGCGCTCGCGCTCGCTGCCAACCCGGCCCCGCCTGTCAGCCACTCTCGCCTCCACTGTTCTTCTTCCTCACGAAGGCGGCCCGCCAGCCGGGGGTGTCGCGCGAATGGCGTGACCCCGGTCCCACAGCCGACAGCATGGCAGAGCCCTGGACCCCGCTGTTCCCCTCCTGTCCCCTCCTTTCTTGGCCGCCAAGCGAACCCGCGCCATCCGGAGCCCTAGATCCACTCGAGCCGCGGCCCTTCGATCGGCCGAGCGCAATCGAGACCGTTCGCCATTGGAGCTGGCCAAGCTCGCCTATAAATTGGAGCACCCCGAAGCCCTACCCTCATTTCCCCTCGCCGCCACCGCAGCACAGACCGGCACACCGCACCAAGCCGAGAGAGAGAGCGTAGGAGAAGGGCGGAGCAGGGGAGGAGAAGCTGCCGGAGCGCCGCCGCCGCGGAGCACGCCGGAGCCGGACACGGAGGAGAAGCCGAGCTGCGGACGAGGAGCGGCACGGCACTGCGATCGCTCTGCACGGCTCCGACTCGCCACTGCACCGCCATCCTAGCTTCACCGACACCACGGTGAGCCATCGCACGCCATGACCGAACCTTGCCCTGCTTTTGCCATGGCGTTCCACCCTCGGGACGCGCAGGCACGAGCCTATACCGGCTCGGGAAGATCACCTGCACCATGCACTCACTCGACCAGCCAAAACCCCCGGACTACAAGCTTGCTAGACCGAGAACGCAGCACGACGCGTTCTCGGCGGAGTGCGCTCACCACCGACGTGTTCCGACGCCGAATCACCCGTTCCGAGCAATCCGACTAGCACCCGTACAGGTTAGAACGTCGTGGAGCACCGCCACGACCCCCTTGAGCTAGCTACGCGGATCTAAGCGCTAGAGGAAGCCTGAATCGCCTTGGCCGCGTGCGCCGCGACCTTACCGGAGCGCCGCCGCGAGCCGTAGCCAAAAGAAGGTCATGCCATGGCTAAGTTCGCCACCAGAGTGTTGTATGCCTCTCTGGCCTCACCAATTTGACAAGACCGCATTCGATTGAACCAATACTTGGTCGTAGCCGCGATGCCGCTTTCCGCCGTCGTCGGCGACACGCCGCCGCCACAACCGAGCACCTTGGAAAGCTCGGTAGCCAAAATTGGTAGTTGGTATACCATCGCCTTGGACCCTGGACGCGTATACATCTCCTAGAAGACCTCCTTAACCCCGCCGGAACCTCACCGTCGCGACGACATCGCCGCCGACAGGTTCCGCCTCGCCTAAGATCCGTTCCGAGTACCCCCGGTCGCCTCGCGCTGCGGAGAAAGGCCGCCGAGGTTCGCCAAGTCTGCCTCGGCACCGCCGCTAGAAAGCCGAGCCCTGCCTTGCCGAAATATGGCCATCGCCGCCCTGTCATCGTCCGCCGCACCGGAGAGACACCGCCGCCTTGAACAGACGCCCTGGAACCCTGCTAGCACCGAATCTCCGATTCGCCCGAGCCTCCCCAGGAGAGCTCGGGAGAGCAGCCCCCTCGGGCGCCCAAATGTCCGATTCGCCCGAGCCTCCGCAGGAGACCTCGGGAAAACGGCACCCTCGGGCGCACCAAATGTCCGATTCGCCCGAGCCTCCGCAGGAGACCTCGGGAGAACGGCACCCTCGGCACCCAAATGTCCGATTCGCCCGAGCCTCCGCAGGAGACCTCGGGAGAACGGCACCCTCGGGCACCCAAATTTCCGATTCGCCCGAGCCTCCGCAGGAGACCTCGGAAGAACGGCACCCTCGGGCACCCAAATTTCCGATTCGCCCGAGCCTCCGCGGGAGACCTCGGGAGAACGGCACCCTCGGGCGCACCAAATCTCCGATTCGCCCGAGCCTCCCCGGGAGAGCTCGGGAGAGCGGCACCCTCGGCGCCCCGAATCTCCGATTCGCCCGAGCCCCGCCGAGCTACCCCCGACCACCGCCGAGCTCCGCCGAGATACCCCCAACCACAGCCGAGCTACCCCCGACCACCGCCGAGCTCCGCCGAGATACCCCCGACCACCGCCGAGCTCCGCCGAGATACCCCCAACCACAGCCGAGCTACCACCGACCACCGCCGAGCCACGCCGAGCTACGCCAACTCCGGCAACTCTCTGGGAACCAGCATCGAACACCTGGACGACCATCGGGTCTGTGTTCTGTTGAGGCGCCACATGCCGCACTACTGGACCCGCGCGCCACATCCCGAGCTGCCCCTGATTAACCGACCAGTTT
Source organism: Eremochloa ophiuroides (assembly GCA_038502445.1). Classification (NCBI taxonomy): domain Eukaryota; kingdom Viridiplantae; phylum Streptophyta; class Magnoliopsida; order Poales; family Poaceae; genus Eremochloa; species Eremochloa ophiuroides. The sequence continues at coordinate 66,243,421 of JAHLJS010000005.1, read as the reverse complement.
TCCCATTTTCAGAAAATAGGATAATCTTCGGAAATTCATAACTTATTCGTACGATGACCAAGAATTGCGCACCATATACCAAAATTCTCAGAAAAATGAGATCTACAATCTAAGACTATGTTTGTGTGCATTTGGCTCTTTGTTTTATTGGATTTTTCTGAAATACTCTATAGGAGTCGCTGACGCGACTATTTCGTGTTCGATTTCAGAGCCGGAGGAGGATCTGACTAAGGAAGACGACCACGAGTACTTCCAAGAGCTAGGAGACGACTACGAAGGTGCCACGTCCCACCAAATCCTTAGATCCTATTACGCATTGCAAATGACATTGTTGCTATTGCTTTATGATTATGTATGGATTGGTTGCATGGTAGTATATTTGAATTCCCTGCCTTGATAAGACTTTACCCTGCTATCCGCTGTTAGGTTAGCTGCTGCTTAATTTACTGTTACTCTTCCACTACTTACTACTTGCTATATGCTATGTGGTGGAATTGGGACGGTGTATAACTGATTATAACCACTGGGAGAGAGTGCTGCGTGCGTCTTGGGTGCGTGGTAAGGGTTGATGTCGACCAAGTGGGATGTGAGACGAGCCCATGGGGCAAGTCGTGCCGGGGGTGCAACCTGGGCATCCCCAAGCGAGATACCTGTGGCGGGTAAAGTTGTTGAGGAGGTTCCGGGTGGGATAGCCTTGGTGGTTTGAAGCCCGTGAACGGAGGTGCTGTGATGGCACGGGGAGAGTATCCCCTAAGTGGAGATGCCTGCTTGGTCAAACCTAGGATGGACTAGTTTCAGGTTCATGGGAATCCTTTTCTACTCACTCGCTTCTGATGGGCGGGAGACGGCTGGACTACTTGGTAGGACGGTGCCACTACTGCTAGGTTGAAAGGTGATAAGGGTGGGCGGAGACGGTCGATGGGTTCCCGTTCCGTCCTAGATGCACAGTACCACTGGATGGGCCCGGTACTGTGTCTCCCAGTCTCAGCATAACGGTGTAGGATCCGGAATATCCCAGGGCTGAGTGGTAGGGTGGCGTCGACCTAGGCAAGCAAGCACCCGGAATTCTGCCTAGGTGTTTGCGCAACACCTATGATGGCTAATCTTGTGAGTAGTGAAACCTCTGCAGAGTGTATGGTTGATCGATCGATACATATGCCAACCTGTTGGCTATGGACCTTTCCTGTGAAGCTTCTACTAGTGTAGTGAGTGTTCTCTTCTCCCCCTGGATGACATTTTTCCGGCAGTGTACCCGTTGTGGTAGTGTGCCGCTGAGATAGGCCCGAGAGGGAGTTGGGCCTGTCGAATGAGAGTGAGGTGTGGGTAAGTGAGGTGTGGTGATGGGAAAAGGGATGATGGTGTTAACTGGTGATAAAACTTCACTAATTAAAACATTGATTACAGCTGCATAGGAAAACCTCAGCCTATAGGTCTGCTTGTATAGCCTTGCATCCACTTTCCACAAAGCAAATGCTGCATAGGTGGGCTCCGTGGCCAGTACAAATCGTACTGATAAATTTGCTGTCAGGTGACGAGAATGAGTACGACTTCGAGGGAGATGATGACGAAGAATAGGGTCGCGTGCTACACTCAAGTTGGCCGTGAAGGATGAATCGCTTCCGCATCTTCTAAAGCTTCTCTGAATGTTGATTCCGCCAGTGTGGCGATGTAATAAATGTTTATGTAAGACTTAATTATCGTTGTATGGATCCTGGTGTCAACTGAGATATGGGTAATTTCATGGATTGTCCCAAGCAATCTGTTGAATTACAATTCGAGCCTGTGGATTTCCCTTCGTGGAAATCGAGGTCGTTTCAGTTGGTATCGGAGCCATACTTGACTGTAGGACGAGACCCATAGAAAATGGACGTTAGAATAGGAAACCAGACTCTCTTTCGGTTATATTACCGACCTTGCATTCACTTTTTATGCAATGGCTTATCTAATACAAGGACCTGCTAATCCGTTTCTTGAAAAATTTGCAGATGACCAGCCTTGGACCACCACTTCGTCCACTGCACGACGGCACTATTGAGATCCCGATCAAATGGCCATTGACCTTATGCACCAGTAGCTTATGGGACCCTGCGTAGCCTTTAGACTAGTGATACCATGAGTTGTCCTGTCATTGGCTATCTGCGCATAGCACGATCTTCTTAGCAGCTAGGAACATCCTTTATGTAATAATAACCATGTGATGAGTGACATTTGGATCTTATGCTTCTTATGGTTCTCTATGCTTCTTTGGTTGAGTGTAGGATAGCCTGAAAAATGTTTTAATTCATTTAAATCGTTGAAAACATCTAACTCCTACTTAAACCACTACAAGATTATTACTGCACTGAGCACGTACCTAATAACTTCAGATGTCAATGAGACGTTCCGCGCGCCTGGAGAACCGCCAGCCCTCCCCTGCACCTGCGCCAGGACGCGGGCGTGGTCGCAACCGTGGACGCCCAGCTGGCAGACGTGCTGGAGTTAACCTGGAAGAAGAGCTGCGCCGGGCAGAGGATGCACCGCCAGTGATCAATCCGCCACCACAAGGCGAGAACGTGCCTCCGCCACCGCCGCCGCCACCGACGTTGGCGGAAGTGATGGCTCAGCAGACCCAGCTGCTGCATGCCATAGCTACTGGGATGAACAGGCACCACGGGCCACCCCAGAATGACTTCCAAAGGAAACTGGAGGGTTTCCTGAAGCTGAGGCCACCTACCTTCGACGGGACCGACAGCGATCCTCTCGCTGCCGACGATTGGCTTAAAGAGATGGAGAAGAAGCTGGACCTGACCACTTGCTCCGACGAGGAGTGTGTTGGGATTGCTAGCCACCAGCTGACCGGTGCTGCACGGGCATGGTGGGACAACTACACCAGCGCTCACGAGGACCCAGCCCGCATTGACTGGGATGAGTTCACCGAGGCTTTCCGTGACCACCACATTCCTGAGGGAGTCATGGAGGCCAAGGAGAACGAGTTTCGCAACATCTCCCAGGGAGCTGACCGGATCCACGAGTACACCACCCGCTTCAACTGCTTGCTCCGCTACGCACCTGCGTCTTGCGTGAGTTCCGAGAAGGAAAAGATGTACTACTACAGGAAGGGACTTCAGACCAAGATCAGGTTGGCTCTGTCAGGGAACAAGAGCTACACTCTGCGTGAGCTGATTGACCGCTGTATTGAGATCGAGAAGGATCGCATGGAAGCACGACTGGAATTCGAGGCCCAGAACAAGGGAAAGAAGCGCCGCTCTGAGGGACCCGCTCGCACTGCTCCACCCCAGAGACAGCGAACGGGTGCACCTCCATCTTTTCGGACTCGCCAGGGACCCTCTTCGGGAACGAGCCGTGGTGGTACCAACAGCAGCAACTATCACCGCCCCGCTCAGACCTACCCTGCGCCGACTCGAGCTGTGCAGAACACACCCGCCCCCGCTGCCAACACGCCAAGGACAAGCAATTGGAAGGCTCCTGCGACAGCTACAGCAGGCAGTGCGCCCTTCACTTGCTTCGGATGCGGAAAGCCTGGACACCGTGTGGCTGTGTGCCCCGACCTCAACCGCGCACCAGCAGCTGCACAGGGCACACCGAACCGGGGATCTGCTACCCGAGGAAGATTGAACCACATGACCGCTGAGGAAGCTGAAGCTGAACCACATGCACCACGTTCCTAGTTCAGGGAAACATGGCTACAGTTCTGTTCGATTCGGGAGCTACATGTTCATACATTTCATCTGCATATGCACGTAAGCATAACATACCTGTAACCCCGAGAGCAAACCCCATCCTAACTAGCTCGCCCTTAGGAACCTTCAGAAGCATTCACATATGTAGGGGAGTGATAATCACAATCGAGGGACTTGACTTTCGAGCTGACCTAACCCTACTACCCTCCAATAGCTTAGATGTCATCTTAGGCATGGACTGGCTAACCAAACACCGGGGAGTGATATCTTGTTCACCTAGATATGTTCAGGTAACCCACCCTTGGGGAACAGCTGTCCGGTGTGTACCCCAAACCGAGAGAGTCCAAGCCCTCCTATGTGCCCTGGAGACTAAAGCAGAAAAGACAGAGCTGACATTCAGAGATGTGCCAGTAGTCTGTGAATTCAATGACGTATTTCCAGAGGAGTTGCCAGGAATGCCACCAGATAGAGATGTGGAGTTTGTTATAGAGCTGATGCCAGGGACTGCACCGATTGCCAAAAGACCCTACAGAATGTCGGCTGATGAGTTGAAGGAACTTAAGAAGCAGCTGGGAGAATTACTGGAGAAGGGTTTCATTAGGCCAAGTGCTTCGCCCTGGGGATCTCCCGTTTTGTTTGTCAAGAAGAAGGATGGCACGATGAGGATGTGCATTGACTACCGGAATCTGAATGCGGTTACAGTCAAGAATAAGTACCCATTGCCCCGCATCGATGATCTGTTAGATCAATTGAGTAAGGCCAAGTACTTCTCAAAGATCGATCTCCGATCAGGGTATCATCAGATGAAGATCAGGGAAGAAGATATCCCGAAGACTGCATTTGTCACTAGATATGGACAATATGAGTGCACAGTAGTCTCATTTGGACTCACTAATGCTCCGGCATACTTCATGAACATGATGAACAAGGTCTTCATGAATGAGTTAGACAAGTTTGTGGTGGTATTCATTGATGATATATTGGTTTATTCAGCCACAAAAGAGGAACATGAACATCATCTGAGGACCGTATTGGAGAGGTTGTCTCGCAACCAACTATACGCCAAATTCTCCAAGTGCGAATTCTGGCTTGAGGAAGTTGCTTTCCTTGGACAGGTACTGTCAGGAGAAGGAGTCGCAGTAGACCCAGCCAAAATTGAAGCTGTGAAAGAGTGGGAACAACCCTGTAATGTGTCAGAAATTAGAAGCTTTTTGGGACTTGCAGGATACTATCGCAGATTTATTGAGAATTTCTCCAAGATTGCAAGACCCATGACCAACTTGCTGAAGAAAGAGAACAAGTTTATATGGACTCCTGAATGTGAGAAGAGTTTTCAGACCTTGAAGGAGAAGCTCACTACTACACCTGTACTAGCCCTGCCCGATATTCACAAGGATTTTGTTGTATATTGTGATGCCTCTCGGCAAGGTTTGGGCTGTGTACTAATGCAAGAAGGAAGAGTGATAGCTTATGCCTCAAGACAGTTGAAGGAGCATGAGCAGCGATACCCGACTCATGACCTAGAACTTGCAGCCGTGGTACATGCACTCAAGATTTGGAGACACTATCTGATAAGCAACAAGTGTGACATCTACACTGACCACAAGAGCCTGAAGTACTTCTTCACTCAGGAAGATCTGAATATGAGGCAGCGCAGATGGCTAGAACTCATCAAGGACTATGATCTTGAGATCCATTATCACCCAGGAAAGGCCAATGTTGTCGCTGATGCACTTAGCCGCAAAAGCTACTGCCATACCCTCATCCCCAACTCTATGCCACCTGAGCTTAGGAGAGAGTTCGACGCATTCCAGCTCGAGGTAGTCTCCTATGGCATGCTAAATGAGCTTCGCGTCGAGTACAATCTCACCTCACGAATCCGTGAAGCGCAAAAGAACTGTCCTGAGATAGACTATATCCGTGGTTTGATGAAGCTGGGAAGAGGCCCTGAATACCGAGAAGATGAGCATGGAACTGTATGGTACAAAGATAGAATCTGTGTACCGACGGATTCAGCGATACGAGAAGAGATTCTGTCAGAAGGGCATGACTCCAAATATTGCATTCACCCAGGGTCAGCCAAGATGTACCATGATCTAAGGAAGCACTTCTGGTGGGAGAATATGAAGACAGACATTGCAGGGCATGTAGCCCGATGTGATACATGCAATAGAATCAAGGCCGAACATCAGAGACCAGCAGGGTTGCTACAACCAGTTGAGATACCAGAATGGAAGTGGGAGTGCATATCCATGGACTTCATAATAGGACTGCCCCGATCCGAGCATGGATATGATTCTATATGGGTAATAGTGGACCGTCTAACCAAAGTTGCACATTTTATACCGGTCAAAAGGAAATATAGAGTCGAAAAGCTAGCAGATCTGTACGTATCAAACATTTTGAAGTTACATGGGGCGCCTCTGAGTATTATATCTGACCGAGGCTCACAGTTCGTATCACAGTTCTGGAAATCCTTGCACAAGTCCATCGGAACCAAGCTCGACTATAGCACCGCATACCACCCGCAAACAGACGGGCAAACAGAAAGAGTGAACCAGATTCTCGAGGACATGTTACGTGCTTGTGTATTGAGGTACAAGGAAGGATGGGAGAGCTGTCTACCCCACGCCAAGTTCTCATACAACAACAGCTATCAAACAAGCCTCAAGATGTCACCGTTTGAAGCATTGTATGGGAGACCCTGTAGGACCCCACTAATGTGGTCAGAACCAGGTGAGAGGACATTCTTCGGTCCTGCTAAGATTGTGGAAGCAGAAGAAGGTGTTGCCCAAGTAAGAGAGAATTTGAGGATTGCACAGAGTAGGCAAAAGAGCTATGCAGATAGAAGACGTAGAAAGCTTGAGTTCGAGGTTGGGGATTATGTCTACCTCAAGGTATCTCCACTTCGTGGCACTGTCAGATTCCACGTAAAAGGGAAATTGGCACCAAGATATGTTGGGCCATACAAGATCTGTAAAAGGGTTGGAAAGCTTGCTTACAAGCTGGAACTACCGGAGGAATTATCTGGAGTACACCCCGTGTTCCATGTCTCGCAATTAAGGAAGTGTTTGAAGCTTCCCGAGGAGCAAGTTCCTACAGATGCATTAGACCTGCAAGACACACTTGAATACAAGGAACATCCGATCAAGATCTTGGCACGGGATACCAAAGAGACGCGAAACAAAACCATTCTGATGTGCAAGGTACAGTGGAGCAATCACACTGAAAGGGAAGCTACGTGGGAGAAAGAATCGGACTTGCGGATTATGTTTCCTTACCTCTTCGATGGGTACGTTAACTCTGAATCTCGAGGTCGAGATCCTAATGAGGGGGGAGGACTGTAACAACCCTAAAAATCCACACAATCTAAAAATCCCAACCAATTAAAATTTTTCATTTATTTATTGTGAAAACCCATTTTTCTTGTGCAAGCATATAGGTTTCATTATGAAATTGGTAAATAAAGGAGTGTAGTTTGCATTTTAATTCCATTCACATAGAATAATAACTTATGCATTACATTTGGGATTTATTGCAATTTATATTTGTATTTACTCAATATTTAAAATGGGCAATATATGTATATATACACTAAACTGAAAATAAAAAAAAAGAGAAAGAGAGTTCGGCCAGCAAGCCAGCCCGAGCCCGCCCGACCTTCCTCTCCTCATCTCACCGCGCGCGGCCCACGTCGCGGCTCGGCAGCGCACGCGCGCGACCGGCACACACGCGCTCGCGCTCGCGCTCGCTGCCAACCCGGCCCCGCCTGTCAGCCACTCTCGCCTCCACTGTTCTTCTTCCTCACGAAGGCGACGCGCCAGCCGGGGGTGTCGCGCGAATGGCGTGACCCCGGTCCCACAGCCGACAGCATGGCAGAGCCCTGGACCCCGCTGTTCCCCTCCTGTCCCCTCCTTTCTTGGCCGCCAAGCGAACCCGCGCCATCCGGAGCCCTAGATCCACTCGAGCCGCGGCCCTTCGATCGGCCGAGCGCAATCGAGACCGTTCGCCATTGGAGCTGGCCAAGCTCGCCTATAAATTGGAGCACCCCGAAGCCCTACCCTCATTTCCCCTCGCCGCCACCGCAGCACAGACCGGCACACCGCACCAAGCCGAGAGAGAGAGCGTAGGAGAAGGGCGGAGCAGGGGAGGAGAAGCTGCCGGAGCGCCGCCGCCGCGGAGCACGCCGGAGCCGGACACGGAGGAGAAGCCGAGCTGCGGACGAGGAGCGGCACGGCACTGCGATCGCTCTGCACGGCTCCGACTCGCCACTGCACCGCCATCCTAGCTTCACCGACACCACGGTGAGCCATCGCACGCCATGACCGAACCTTGCCCTGCTTTTGCCATGGCGTTCCACCCTCGGGACGCGCAGGCACGAGCCTATACCGGCTCGGGAAGATCACCTGCACCATGCACTCACTCGACCAGCCAAAACCCCCGGACTACAAGCTTGCTAGACCGAGAACGCAGCACGACGCGTTCTCGGCGGAGTGCGCTCACCACCGACGTGTTCCGACGCCGAATCACCCGTTCCGAGCAATCCGACTAGCACCCGTACAGGTTAGAACGTCGTGGAGCACCGCCACGACCCCCTTGAGCTAGCTACGCGGATCTAAGCGCTAGAGGAAGCCTGAATCGCCTTGGCCGCGTGCGCCGCGACCTTACCGGAGCGCCGCCGCGAGCCGTAGCCAAAAGAAGGTCATGCCATGGCTAAGTTCGCCACCAGAGTGTTGTATGCCTCTCTGGCCTCACCAATTTGACAAGACCGCATTCGATTGAACCAATACTTGGTCGTAGCCGCGATGCCGCTTTCCGCCGTCGTCGGCGACACGCCGCCGCCACAACCGAGCACCTTGGAAAGCTCGGTAGCCAAAATTGGTAGTTGGTATACCATCGCCTTGGACCCTGGACGCGTATACATCTCCTAGAAGACCTCCTTAACCCCGCCGGAACCTCACCGTCGCGACGACATCGCCGCCGACAGGTTCCGCCTCGCCTAAGATCCGTTCCGAGTACCCCCGGTCGCCTCGCGCTGCGGAGAAAGGCCGCCGAGGTTCGCCAAGTCTGCCTCGGCACCGCCGCTAGAAAGCCGAGCCCTGCCTTGCCGAAATATGGCCATCGCCGCCCTGTCATCGTCCGCCGCACCGGAGAGACACCGCCGCCTTGAACAGACGCCCTGGAACCCTGCTAGCACCGAATCTCCGATTCGCCCGAGCCTCCCCAGGAGAGCTCGGGAGAGCAGCCCCCTCGGGCGCCCAAATGTCCGATTCGCCCGAGCCTCCGCAGGAGACCTCGGGAAAACGGCACCCTCGGGCGCACCAAATGTCCGATTCGCCCGAGCCTCCGCAGGAGACCTCGGGAGAACGGCACCCTCGGCACCCAAATGTCCGATTCGCCCGAGCCTCCGCAGGAGACCTCGGGAGAACGGCACCCTCGGGCACCCAAATTTCCGATTCGCCCGAGCCTCCGCAGGAGACCTCGGAAGAACGGCACCCTCGGGCACCCAAATTTCCGATTCGCCCGAGCCTCCGCGGGAGACCTCGGGAGAACGGCACCCTCGGGCGCACCAAATCTCCGATTCGCCCGAGCCTCCCCGGGAGAGCTCGGGAGAGCGGCACCCTCGGCGCCCCGAATCTCCGATTCGCCCGAGCCCCGCCGAGCTACCCCCGACCACCGCCGAGCTCCGCCGAGATACCCCCAACCACAGCCGAGCTACCCCCGACCACCGCCGAGCTCCGCCGAGATACCCCCGACCACCGCCGAGCTCCGCCGAGATACCCCCAACCACAGCCGAGCTACCACCGACCACCGCCGAGCCACGCCGAGCTACGCCAACTCCGGCAACTCTCTGGGAACCAGCATCGAACACCTGGACGACCATCGGGTCTGTGTTCTGTTGAGGCGCCACATGCCGCACTACTGGACCCGCGCGCCACATCCCGAGCTGCCCCTGATTAACCGACCAGTTTTCCCATTTTCAGAAAATAGGATAATCTTCGGAAATTCATAACTTATTCGTACGATGACCAAGAATTGCGCACCATATACCAAAATTCTCAGAAAAATGAGATCTACAATCTAAGACTATGTTTGTGTGCATTTGGCTCTTTATTTTATTGGATTTTTCTGAAATACTCTATAGGAGTCGCTGACGCGACTATTTCGTGTTCGATTTCAGAGCCGGAGGAGGATCTGACTAAGGAAGACGACCACGAGTACTTCCAAGAGCTAGGAGACGACTACGAAGGTGCCACGTCCCACCAAATCCTTAGATCCTATTACGCATTGCAAATGACATTGTTGCTATTGCTTTATGATTATGTATGGATTGGTTGCATGGTAGTATATTTGAATTCCCTGCCTTGATAAGACTTTACCCTGCTATCCGCTGTTAGGTTAGCTACTGCTTAATTTACTGTTACTCTTCCACTACTTACTACTTGCTATATGCTATGTGGTGGAATTGGGACGGTGTATAACTGATTATAACCACTGGGAGAGAGTGCTGCGTGCGTCTTGGGTGCGTGGTAAGGGTTGATGTCGACCAAGTGGGATGTGAGACGAGCCCATGGGGCAAGTCGTGCCGGGGGTGCAACCTGGGCATCCCCAAGCGAGATACCTGTGGCGGGTAAAGTTGTTGAGGAGGTTCCGGGTGGGATAGCCTTGGTGGTTTGAAGCCCGTGAACGGAGGTGCTGTGATGGCACGGGGAGAGTATCCCCTAAGTGGAGATGCCTGCTTGGTCAAACCTAGGATGGACTAGTTTCAGGTTCATGGGAATCCTTTTCTACTCACTCGCTTCTGATGGGCGGGAGACGGCTGGACTACTTGGTAGGACGGTGCCACTACTGCTAGGTTGAAAGGTGATAAGGGTGGGCGGAGACGGTCGATGGGTTCCCGTTCCGTCCTAGATGCACAGTACCACTGGATGGGCCCGGTACTGTGTCTCCCAGTCTCAGCATAACGGTGTAGGATCCGGAATATCCCAGGGCTGAGTGGTAGGGTGGCGTCGACCTAGGCAAGCAAGCACCCGGAATTCTGCCTAGGTGTTTGCGCAACACCTATGATGGCTAATCTTGTGAGTAGTGAAACCTCTGCAGAGTGTATGGTTGATCGATCGATACATATGCCAACCTGTTGGCTATGGACCTTTCCTGTGAAGCTTCTACTAGTGTAGTGAGTGTTCTCTTCTCCCCCTGGATGACATTTTTCCGGCAGTGTACCCGTTGTGGTAGTGTGCCGCTGAGATAGGCCCGAGAGGGAGTTGGGCCTGTCGAATGAGAGTGAGGTGTGGGTAAGTGAGGTGTGGTGATGGGAAAAGGGATGATGGTGTTAACTGGTGATAAAACTTCACTAATTAAAACATTGATTACAGCTGCATAGGAAAACCTCAGCCTATAGGTCTGCTTGTATAGCCTTGCATCCACTTTCCACAAAGCAAATGCTGCATAGGTGGGCTCCGTGGCCAGTACAAATCGTACTGATAAATTTGCTGTCAGGTGACGAGAATGAGTACGACTTCGAGGGAGATGATGACGAAGAATAGGGTCGCGTGCTACACTCAAGTTGGCCGTGAAGGATGAATCGCTTCCGCATCTTCTAAAGCTTCTCTGAATGTTGATTCCGCCAGTGTGGCGATGTAATAAATGTTTATGTAAGACTTAATTATCGTTGTATGGATCCTGGTGTCAACTGAGATATGGGTAATTTCATGGATTGTCCCAAGCAATCTGTTGAATTACAATTCGAGCCTGTGGATTTCCCTTCGTGGAAATCGAGGTCGTTTCACATACAGAGACAACTGGTTGAACTTGGTCACGTACTCCATCACAGTGGAGTCTCCCTGCCGCAATGCCAGAAACTGGTCAAGCTTCATTCTCATTATCCCTTCAGGGATGTAGTGGGCACGGAATGCAGTGCGAAACTCTGCCCAGGTAAGCTGGTGTCCTGCGGGTTGTGCTGCCAGGAGATTAGCATACCAGGCACTTGCGGGACCACGCAACTGCTGTGCTGCGAACTGCGGCTTCTGGATTTCGGTGCAATGGATCAAACCAAACTTCTGCTCCATGGTACGGAGCCAGTCATCCGCCTCAAGCGGCTCATCCGCCTTGGTGAACACCGGTGGACGGGTGTCGGTGAAGTCCACATAGGTAGTTTCCTGGTTCCCATTATTGCGCCCACGGCGCTCTCCACGCTGACCCTGATTCTGAGCGAAAGCATTCGCCGCATTAGCAAGTGCGGTAATGGCATCAGCGAGACTTGGTGGCACGGGTGGTGCCTCAGGAAGACCGTCCTCTCCCTGGTTGCTGGACTGACCACGGGTCTGAACCATCTGTGAATTGCACACTTAACTCAGGACTTGGACTTGGCATTACTAAATAGAAACGGAGAACATCACAAACTAAAAAAATTATAACAACACAAGAAACATAGTCTTAGCGACATACAGCACATAGATCCCAACCACAACTAAAGTTCTAAGGCTCATAAACTACGACATAGAGATACAAGCAATAGCCAACGCTGCAGCACGGGCAACTAGTCGTCGATGACCACGATCTCCTCCTCGACGTCGTCCTCCACCATCTGGTCCTCAGGCTCTGCTGGGTCCTCGGCGAGTGGTACGGGCTCGAAGTAGCCCAACTCCTCGGACTCGCTCCCCTCGTCCTCAGGCCCGACAACCACGCCACCCTCCGGGTCCTCCTCACGGGGAACCAAGATAGGGTTAAGCAGGTTGTTAAGCCTGTGCACCTCCTCATGCAGGGTGTTGATGTACGCCTGCATGTTGCCATTGTGGGCTTCCACCCACTCCACACGCCCAAGGGCGGCCTGCTCGCGCCCCAAAGCCTCGTCTCTCTGCTGGATTGCCACCTGCTCACGCTCCAGCGCTGCCGCCTCCCGCTCCATGGCCGCCTGCACCTCGGCCTCGACCTGGTGAATCTCTCGGTGCAGGTCGCGGTTGGTGCGCATATCCCTGTAGTGGTTGCGCACAGCTCGGTCAAAGTCCTCCTCCATCAGCCTCGCCTCGGCCTTGAGTGCCCTGATCTCCTCCTTGAGTTCCCTGCGGCTGCGACGACGGCTGCCAGAGCCCTCGCCCTCCTCATGGCTAGGAGCGAGCTGGTGACGAGGAATGCCACGCGGTCCCACCATCTTGCGTGCGGTCAGCTTCGTGCGAGCCAGCTGGACAAAGAGAGGGTAAGACAAGATAGAATAGGCTAGCATGAACAGGTTGGTAAATCCTATCCCAAAACCCAACATTAGGGAGGAAGTTATTAACATGTGAATCAACATGATGCATGATTCGTTCTTACGCAAATTTTTAAATCAATGCAGGTAAATAAATATTAATAACATACTTCAGACATAGGGCTTAACAATAATAATAGTAGTAATAATATTGTTCCACATGCCACCCTACTCCTAGTACAGAGTAAGACAAGAAAAGCAGTTTTGGACTCAAAATAGTTAACTTAAATTTTAGATCCAAAATATTTGGAAGTTTTCGAAAACAACTCCGTAATGATTTAGCAATAGATCGCTCTGATACCACTTGTAACAGAACCACCTTAATCACATGGCCCACAAGCATCTGTCATCGTCACTAATGACCTCTGACAGTCGTACCCATGTCCCAAATGATCGAGGCAGCCCTGCCGGGCTACATCAGTGCCCGTATGCCGACAGGATCTCCATTGCGAAGCCATTACAGAGTTACAACATTTCATAATTAAAATACATCAGAGTAAATGCGGAAGATTAATTAGTACTTGAGTTACAAACCGAGTCCAAATAGTAAATAGGTGTAGTTATTACAAACCAACTTAAAACAGTAGCAGTGGCATTGGAACAACGATACAACATAAATAGATAGAAGATAATCGAACCCAGCCCACGGGTCCTTCACTCCTCACCACTATCCTCTTCGATCACTGTAGCACAACAGGGGTCGAGACAAATCTCCGGCTGTGGCCCTCCTGCAACGGGGTTAACAAACCCTGAGTACTGGGTACTCCGCAAGACTTACCCGACTAAGAAAAATATTTGACTCTTGGAATGCAAGGTTAGGGGTAAGGCTTAGCAAGAGGTAAGGGTTTAGCAGAAAAGCATTACTATCCTGTCTCAGTATTTTTGCTCATTGAATAACCTTATTAATATCATAAATCATCATTCATCACTTCCATCTATTTCATTCTTTTCATTATTCTCAAAACATCCTATTCTTCGAACCACTTTTCGAGGTAGACGTGAGGATCAACTCTCCATAACCGAGGAGCACGTCGATTCGAATCAAGTAAGTATACCCAGCTGGGGATTCTATCCACACTGCATATGTAGCACTTAAGCTTACATATACCAACCCATTGTCACGGCTTTTCCATTTCGGACCCGGTCCTACGCCACCCGAGAGCACAGTACTCCACTAGTCTCCAGGCACGCCGGCCACGTGGGTACACGCTACTCTCGCCATCTCTCCACTCCCAGTGCGCGGTTGTCGGTTCCAGCAATAGAGCGACCTGACCCTAGGCTTTCCGAATTGGTATGTGGCTAGGCTGTTCATCATGATCACAACAGGTCTTACAACGAACGGTCCCTACTGCTTTCCGTCAGAAACCATGCATTGGGACTCTAACCCAAATACCCTGGATTCTGCCCGGTTTTCAAATCCCTTTCCCGATGATGACGATCAGTTGGGACTCCAACCCAAACAGATGGCCGGTCACTCGGGAAACCCATCCATTACAATAACAGTGTCCCGGCCAAAGGACCCTGCCATCATACATGGACTCATAACCATCCCTTGATAATTCTTCATTCCAAAAATCAAGTTTAAAATAGCATTTTTGAAATTCTAATATTTAAGCATGACTAAGCTTTTTTTTAACTCATTTCAAAGCATTAGGTTCCTTGGGTAACAAGTAGTCAAGGATGGTAAATGCACCAATTGTTTCATCACGCAACTCCTAACAACTTAATGCAGTTGATTAACTCAAGTGATAAAAGCATTTATAAATAGAGGGTTAAATGCACCGGGGCTTGCCTTGCAGCGTAAAAACAGTCGGGGCAGGAGCACCACAGCTTTCAGGTTCAAGAACCACCTCGGAACCTTCTCCTCCAGGCACCTCGACTTTGACTTCCTCGTTTACCGGCACTACACGTGTGCAACAATGCATGTATGAATGCGATGCAGAAAAGAGCATAAGCCAGAAGTAAGGAACTAAACATATGACAAGCATAAGATGGCATCACTAGGGTGTTCTAGGTCTTAAATGGGTTTGACCTAGAACCACAATCAATTCCAAAGTCACACAAATCCTAAATTCATTTTCTACACTTCTTTTTACTATTTAATAAACCCATATCTATTTAATACAAGAGCAAACTAATTCTAATTGGGACCAAACTTCACCAACAGATAGCCTCTCATGTCAAACAGAGACACATAAATTTTGGTGATTTTTGGAGTTACCTAGATTTAATTAAAAATGTGCAAAAATCCATTTTCCATTTATTTTAGGGATTTTTACCTACTGCAGAAAGTAATTAAACATGACAAACAATATTTTTATAAAATTCTACACTACTCAGAGAGCACATACAAAAATTCTCATGAATTTTGGATTAGCCAAAATATTCTAACAAAATTATGAAACTGCAGCACTATTCATTTGAAAATAAAATGGAAAAGACATTGAAAAATCCAGGAAAAAGATAAAACCGAAACGGCCCGAAGCCGGCCCAACTCGGGGCAATCAGCCCACACGGCCCGCTCCCCTTTTCCCACACGCGCCGGACGCTGACAGGCGGGGCCGGCCTGTCAGCTCCGTCTTCTTCCTCGCGCGGCGCGAGCGAGCACGCGCGCACCGGCGCGGCCCTCGCCGCCGGCGAACCGACGGCCACTCGGATGCGACCTACGGCTACTACACACCCTAACGGACAACCTAGAGCACCTAGCTTCGACCTTAGCCGCCTCCGACGAGGCTCTCCGCGACCATGGCGGACGCCACGGCTCGGCGAGCATGCGCCGGCCTCCCGAGACCAAAACGCGATAAACAAAAGGGTTGGGAAGGATCTAGAGCTCACCACGAGTCTAGTGAGGGAGAAGGATGGGGCTGAAACGGACCGGTGATAAGAGATTGACGACGGCGGCGGATGCGGCGGCTTGAATACTCCGGCGAGCACCCGTTCCGCTGGACCTAGGGGATGAAACACGCAACCGCCGAGCGCATGAGTTCAAGGGAAGGTCAGAGAGTAGGAAACGAGGCTTAGGAAGGGTAGTAGCTCACCACGACGAGCTGTGGCCGAGAAACCGAGCCCGCGGCGGCGCTCTGCCGGACCCGAAGACGACGACACCTGGAGCAGGGCACGCAAGGCGTTAGAGGGGGCACAAAAGGCACCAACCGGAGCGCCTTGGAGCTGCACACTTACTGAGAGGATGGAGAGGGTGGAGATAGCCGGTGGACGGTGAATTTCGCCGGCGACCGAGCGGAGCTCGAGGATGGCGGCGGTGGCGATTTCGGTCGGGAGGGAGCACCTGGGGTTTAAATAGGCGAGAAGACAGTGGGGAAGAACGTGGGAGGTACTCGGCTCCATGCTGCGCGTACCACGGACGGAGCTCCGGCGTCAGAGGACGCGCGGCGCTGTCACGCACGCCGGCGACGTGCACGCCGCGGCCGGACGCGCGCGTGACGCGTGAACAGTGTCGCCGGTACAGTACTTGCTCAGGAAAAATCGCTCAAATTGACTGGCCAAACGACCGAATCCGAGGCCACGCCCAAAAGCAAAGTTGTAGATATTTTTGTGCTGGACAACTTTTGTTTTTGCACCATTTTGAAATTCGGCCTAGATTTGAAAATATTCAAAAGGGGGGTAAACTAGGGTTTTGAATTTCAAACTGAATATTTAAAATTACTTTTTATTTTTCTAAAGAACTTGAAATTTGGCCAAAATATAAGTTGTGCATCTCAGAGAGATCTACAACTCCTATTAAGGAAGTTTTGTCTAATTCTCATTAGTTTTTGAAAGGCAGTTTTAAATTCAAATTTTGAAACACTGTTTTGAGCTTAATTCAAAAATTTTCAACATAACTTCAAAATCACCCAAAATAGAAGTTGTTCTACATTAAAAACTCTACAACTTTTATTAAGGGACCTACCTCAGATTTGATCAAATTTAGAAAGTGCACTTTGAAGCCTTTAATTAGGGTTTTAGGAAAATAAAAAAAACAACAAGAAATAACAACTCAATTAGGGTTCCTTCAAGCACACACAAGAGTTAAACAAGCTAATCACACTATTAGCCCTAATGACAAGCAAATGCACATAATGATATGATGACATGTCATTTTAGTTAACAGTAATACCAGGGGTATTACAAGGACGGTGGTGGCACAGGCACCGTGTCCAGCAGGGCCGGTCGCACTCGGCGCTGGTAGACACGCACTGGGTGGGCGAACCGCGCTGGAGTTGCCGAGGCCGGCGCCGCCGGCCCAGGGCCAGTCGCGGCCGGACCCGCGGAGGACGCAAGGTCAGGCGACGCACCGGAGGGCGCCGGGGCTGTTGATAGGTCCGAAGTAGCTAGAGGGGGGGTGAATAGCCAATTAAAAACTTTCTACAACAACAAAACTTGATCGCAAGGTTAGTAACAAATGAGGCGAAACGAATTCTTTGCGCTAGCCTACTAGAGGGTTGCAAGGCCTTCCTAACCGATCTAGTTAGAGTCACTATGACCACATAAGTTAAACCTAAGTTGAGCTACTTACTCCTAGGTGAACAAACTAGCTACTTCTACCACTACCACTACACAAGCTACTACAACACAAGAGTAAAGTGCACAAATATAAAGAGTAGGGTGTAGAGATGATATACCGACGTGTAGAGGTGGTAGCCAAACACCGAGAGAGATACCAACACACTCGAAGGTGGTGGTCACAATGAAGCCAATGATCAACACAAAGATGAACACCAATTTAACCCGGGGTTCACGTGCTTGCTGGCACGCTACGTCCCCGTTGTGTCGACCACGACTCGGTGATTCGGTGGCTAATCGATGACAATCGTCAAGCTCACCAAGAGCGCCACAAGAATCTACCACGAGAAGGGTAACTCAACGACACGATCAATTTACTAGAGCTACCTTGTGGCTTCTCCACCGGGGAAGGTGCAATACTCCTCACAAGATCACCGGGAGTGGCCGGAGACAATCTCCAACTCCGCCAAGCTCCTCCGCTGCTCCAAGCCATCTAGGTGATGGCAATCACCAAGAGAAATGAGAGAACTCCGCAGCAAACACGATCAACAAGTGCCAATGAATGCAAAGATCAAGCAAATCACTTTGATCAACTCTCTTGCCCACAATGGATGAGAATTATGGAATCTATGTGAGTGAGAGTGTTGTGAGGGTGCTCAAGAGGTGTATCAACAAGTTAGAGAGCCAAGAGAGTGAGCATGAACCGGCTAGAGGCTATTTATAGAAGTCCACAAACAAAACTAGCCGTTTTACTCACTCTGCGCACCGTCGGACGCTAAGCGTCGGACGGTCCGCGCGGGGCGTCGGACTAATGTTTCCGGTCCGACGCTTTATTCCTCGGCGAATCACACGCTGCCACGTCAGCTCGACCGTTTGAAATCGACCGTTGGCGCCACGAACTGCAGACCGTCGGACTGAGCGAAATAGTTCGACGCTCGTCGGCTGAAGCCGTCGGAGCAAAGCGCTGAGGAGTCCGACGTTTCCAGATAGGTCCACGAGCGCCAAAAATCGTCGGACGTCGGTCCGACACTCGGTCTCGGACCAACGACGATCGTCCGACGCCCTCTGCGGATGCCACGTGTCGAACAGCCGAACGATCGACCATCGGACGCTGGAGACAAATAGTCCGACGCTTGGAAATCTCCAGTTCGACGCTCGATACTCTCGCACAGGGCAGTCAGCCGTTGGACTGAGAGAATTAGTCCGACGCTCGGGTTACAGAGCGTCCGACGCTCTGTTTTGAGTTAGAATTAACCCATGTCAAATCCTTTGCTTATGTTGGCTTACACATGTTATATATAAAATATTTCTTGCAAAGTGTTAGCCATTTTCAAAAGGTTTTGCAAAGGGTTTAGAGTTAGCCACTAGATCTAAATGCAATGCATGATCCAAACATCTAACGGCACTTGATAACCGTGTTAACCATGGAATTACTCCCCTCTTTATAGTCTGGCTATCTATCCTAAATGTGGACACACTCTCTATAGTGTCTTGTCCACCAAAATGGAAAGAGCCCTATTGATATACCTTTGCCTTGAGCTCAATCCAAATCACCAAGTATTGGAGTTCTTGATCTTCACTTTGATGAGCTTACTCCAAGTCTTTGGATGCCTTCATCACCTCCACACTTGATCCTCTAACCATCTTGTAATCAAACACTTAGGCACAATGGTTAGATACTTTGGTGTCATCAATTAGCCAAAACCAAACATAGAGCTTTTAGCGGTGTAGGGTGCCGGCGACGCGAGTGGCGGAGCAGGACCTGCAGGACCAAACGGAAAAGGTGGCTGAACCACCACGTCAGTGGGAGAAAGGAAGGAGAGGTCAAGATTGGAGATGGAAGGAGGTGTGGAGGTGGTGGAGAAAGGAAAAACGGACTTGTCAAACACCACGTGGCGAGAGATGAGGACCTGGCGAGAGGTGAGGTCATAGCAGCGATACCCCTTATGATCTGGGGAGTACCCAAGGAAGACACACAGGGTCGACCGGGGTGCTAACTTGTGAGCAGCAGTGGCAGTGGTGTTGGGGTAACACGCACACCTGAAGACACGGAGGTGATCGTAGCGAGGAGGGGTACCGAAGAGGGCGTGGTGGGGTGCAGGAGCTGGGCAAGCAATGGAAGGTAGACGGTTAAGGAGATAGGTGGAAGTGTGAAGGCTCTCAGCCCAGAAGCGGGCAGGAAGGGAAGCCTGGAGGAGAAGGGTACGCATGGTGTCATTCGTGGTGCGAATCATGCGCTCTGCCTTGCCGTTCTGGGAGGAGGTATAGGGGCAAGACATGCGTAAGTGGACACCGTGAGATTGGAAGAAATCCCGAGAGGTGGAGTTGTCGAACTCACGCCCGTTGTCACACTGGACGGCCTTGATGGTGAGGCCAAACTGTGTAGACACCCAGGCGAAGAAGTGACGGAGCGTGGGAAATGCCTCGGACTTAGCACACAAGGGAAAAGTCCAAGAATAATGAGAAAAATCATCAACCACGACAAGATAGTATTTATATCCAGAAATGCTCATCATAGGAGATGTCCACAGGTCGCAGTGAATAAGATAAAAAATGTGGATCGCATGTGAAGAAGAGGTGGGAAAAGGAAGACGAACATGTCGGCCCAGTTGGCACGCATGACACAAATGCTCATCGTGAGCCCGAGTACTAGGTATGTCGGAACTACGACTAAGCTGCATCAAAGCATCACGGCCAGGGTGTCCAAGGCGGCGGTGCCAGGTAGAAGAGGAAGCAGAGGCGGCGAAGGCGGCGGACGAAGTGGAAGCCAAAGCCGAAGTGGTGGGAGTAGACGGAGGAAGCCAAAGCGTGTAAAGGGGCCACGTGCTGTCACATAGGAGGAGTGGACTCCGGGAAGCCAAATCCTTCACAGTAAGACCAGAGGAGTCAAACTCAACAGAACAAGAATTGTCAGCTGTAAAACGACGAATGGAGAGAAGGTTGTGAACCATAGAGGGAGCAACAAGGACGTCAGAAAGACGAAAAGAGCTAGGAGTGGTAGCGGAACCCACGGATGTGATAGGAATACAAGAGCCATTTGCGACCATGATGGATGAAGGAAGAGACGAAGAAGGAGGGTGTACAGCCGTGAGTATACCGAGGTCGGAAGTGGTGTGGTAGGTGGCACCCGAGTGGGTGACCTAGTCGAGGCCGGTGGGCGGTGTCAGGCCCATGGTGCTGAAGGAGCGGGCCAGAACAGTCGCATCCCAACCGGCAGGCCCCGGCGACGACTGGGAAAGCAGAACCCACGGCGACAGTGGGAGGCGTAGCAACTCCAGGTGGTGGAGCCCGCGGAGCGGCCGGGATGGCACCGGCAAGCATGGACGCCGGAGTGCGAGGATCACCGCCGGCACCCTGGAAGGGCCACATGGAGATATGCCCTGACCATGGGTTGCCGAAGGATGGCCAGGGTGCACCCCCTCGTGGTGGCGCGGGCGTAGCCCCACGACCAGAACCAGCACCATGTCCCCCTCCGCGTCGACGACAACCGCCACGGCCTCCCACCCTCGCTCGGCCCGGAGGGAGGAGGACCAAGAAGAGACGACGGTGCCGGTGTGGGCGTACGCGGCGGTGGAGTGGCGACAAGGACAGTCGAGGAGGACGAGGAGCCCAGCGCGGAGGGGGAAGCAGGCTGGACGCCCTGAGTAAGCTCCTCCATGACGAGGTCGTCACGGACCTGCAGGAAGGAGGGGAAGGGCCGCTGCCGGGTAATCTAGGTCCGGAAGCGGCCGTAGCGGTCGCTGAGGCCAGCGGAGGACGTTGAGGACCAAGATCCGGTCTTCCACGGGCCAGCCAAGGTCACCAAGGGAGTCCTTCATGCCCTTCATCTGGCGGCAGTACTCGCCGACGAAGAAGTCGCCCTGGACGAAGGTGCGGAAGCTGGCGTCGAGACGCAGAGCCCGGGCCTCGGCATTTCCCAGGAACTGGCCCTCAAGCGCCAGCCAGGCACGACGGGCGTCGGGCGTGTTGCAGACGAGGTCGTGGAGGTCGGTGGTGATGGTCCCGAGGATACAGGACAGGACGATGTTGTTGAGGCGCAGCCACCCGGGGGTCTGAGCTGCAAGCGGGGCGTCGATGAGGACGTGGTCGTCGAGGGCATAGTGGCGCAGGGTGAGAAAAACCATGTCCCGCCAGCGGGCGTAGGAGGACGACTCCGGGTCGAGGACGACCGTGACCAGGTTGCGGATGTTCTGGACACCGCCGGCCTGGTAGTGGAGTTGCGCCATGAGTGGATCCGCCGGATCGGGGATCTGGAGAGGCGACACGCGGACGGCGCGCGGGCCGGAGGAGGTGGCGGAGGTGTCGAAGGACGCCGAGTAGCCGAGGAGCTGCTCCGCCTCGGCGAGCTGACGTGCCAAGGCAGCGGCTGTCTCGCGCTCCCGCTCCAAGGCGAGGGCAGCCGCGCTCACGCGTGCCGCGCCTTCGGTGGCGGCAGCCCGAGCGAAGAGTAAAGCAGCGGCGTGGTGGGGGTCGAGGAAGGGCGTGCCCTAGGCCCCAGCCACACCGGCCAGAGGACCGGTCGCAGCCAGGGGCTGGGGCTGCACGGGCGGCGGCGGCTGCAGCGGCAGGCCCTCAGCCCCGAGCGCGGCTAGGGCGGCCCCGGGCGGCGGCAGGCTCGTGGCACCGGTGGCGGCCCCGGGCGGCGGCGGCGCGGCCAGATCGGCCCCGGGCGGTGGCAAGCGCGGCTAGGGCCAGGCCGGCCAGCGGCGTGGGCGGATCCGGGAGGCGGCGGCGCAGGCCCGCCGGGCCGGGGCGCGTGGGGCGGCGGCGGCGCGCTGGGCATCAGCGGAGGCCCGCCGGGCAGGGGCGCGCTTGGGGGCGCCAGCCCCGCCACCGGCGGCCATGAGGGCCGCGGCAGGCGGCCTACCCGCCACGTGCTCCGCCCAGGAGGAGTAGGGGAGGGGAGGGAAGGTGGAGAAGTAGGAGGAGGAAGGGGGAGGAGGAGGCCGGCCGCCGGCCATGGTGGCCGAAGAAGGGCGGCGACGGCGGCGGCTGGGTGGACCTCATGAGCTTAGCCTTATGGGCCTAATACACACACTCTAACACATTTATCTACTCTGACAGATGCCGATGAGACCATCGCCTAAACTACATCGACGAGCATGGTCAGTTAAATTCAGAAGTTAGGATTTGTCCACCAAAAGTTCTATGTGGGCAGCATTTGCCCAGTATGTTCTGCGTCAATGCCTCCCAGTGAGGACATGCTCATACTATTACATTCTTTTTCACTATGAAACTTTGGCGCTCTCTCTGGATGACCTTTCCTCTTCGGCATGTCTCAGGGTCTGCTCGAATGCTTGCAGCGAATTGGAGGTGAAGCTTTCTAGGGCTTGGACAACACGCTGCAAGCAACTCTGCAAACTGCTTGCGTCAAGGAGATGTTCCTGGAATGTTTGCGTGCTTGGAAGCCGGCTGTGCCTGCCTGGTACCAGGGCCAACTTCCTGTTCAGCACATCTGCCTCCTTGTTGATCTCCACGGTCTTCTTTTCCAGTATTTTGCTCCATCTTTCTCTTTGCCGTGTAGCAATCATCTGCTCCATTTGCTCAACATTTTGTTTCTCCAACAGCTTGCGCACACTGGACACAAGAGCTTGCATAGAGGTAACCACTTCCTTCTCCGAGAACCGATCCATGGCTTGAGACCAGCTGTTACAGATGACAAACACAAGGGGAGCACCCACCCTTCCAGGTGAATAAGGAGGAACTCCATCGACTGTCTCTTCAGCCTTGTAGTCAAGACAAAGTGATAGCCATCCATTTAGTGCCTTGACGAAGCTCCTCTGTTCATTCACCCAGGAGGAAAAATTGACAATCCATTTCATCATCTCTAGTTCAAGCTCTAATGCCAACTCTCGATTGCTTCCGTCAGGGACAATGGAATCCAGGTTTTTTGCCTCTGAGATCACTTGACACTGTATCTGATAGCAGTCCAACTTGTCTCGCCACATTCTCACAAACCTACAAAGAGGGACATCAGTCTTCTGATGCGTGCAAGATTCCATGGAAACATCAAATGCAAGATTCATAGAAAAATTCAAACTGACTAAAAGTACTACTCCGACAAAAGCACACATGGCTTCCGATTTCCACCACAGCATGTGTTAATAAATGTATGTGTAGTTGCTTAAAACAACCTCACAGAAATGCAGGACTACTGGGGTTGTTTCTACATTTGGTTGCTTAAAAAACAATTTAACATAGAGGCCAGAATAAAAATTCCTTTATCTAAAAAACTGGGGTTGCTTCTACACAATAGCTTATTTCTGCAGATCATCATGACATTTGGTTTATAATGATGTATATTCCGATCCAATTGCCTACGAGACTAGGACTATTACTTTCTGGTAGAGCATCCATATGATTACACATACTAGATAAGCATATAACCGGTGAGAACTAAAATGAAGCATCTGACAAAACACTCAGGCTTAAAGGACAGAACATACCCTTGGATTAAGGCATTAATTTGTGGCCACAGTTCCTCGTCCCTTACTCTGTTTATCCTTTTGGAAACCTTGGTAATTACTCTTACAGATATTCTTAATTTTGCTGACAGCTTCCTGACCATATTTCGGGTCGTGTCAATCTTCTGAGCTTCTGCGCCTTTCAGATCCAAGTACTTAAGCCGCTTTGCATTTTTTGCAAGCAGCAGGCGCATTTTCTCTTCAGCCTAAAAGAGGAAAAGAGCAAGAAAATAATTAACATGACATAAAAATTACAAAGGTCGCAGATTGCAAGTGACAATGTAATATGGTATAGGAAAGATGGCATCATGCATTACTTATAAAGTTAGAAACAAATCCACCATCAGAAAATAAACTAAAAAAATTATCTATAAAATACATCTTACATTAGCACTATTTTGGAACAAGTTCGACATTGAATGCATATAATTTAATTCTGTCCATTTTTCTTGATAATACTTCCAATGGTGGTTGGTCAGCCCCAAAAGGCACTTTACACGGTGTAAAGTCTCTATTCATAAACAAGAAGTCTGATGGCACAAGAAGTCTGATGGCACAAGATACGCAGAACAGTTCTAAAATTACATGGTTGAGGATGTGTGTGTCTGTTTCATAGCGAGGAGGGCCCCCTGCATGCTGGGAGCATGTGATCAACCTTAAGGATTCAGTTGTTACACAAGATAACTAGATAAGGCTATAAAATGATTCGCAGTGCTCTCTCCCAACTTGAGATAAGAAGCTCTCTGTTACTGGCTCCGAGTGTGTATGGGACCACTATGGAGCAACAAATTTAGCTTTCTGGCACTGAATATCAATTTCATGCATCATTTATTTGAGTTGATTATTGACAACAACGCACACATACCTTAACCTCATCATACAATTTCTTCTCCCACATATAGAGCTTCTCCAGTGTCATAGACAGGCTTCTTCCATCCAACACCTTCTCACTTCCAACATCCAAAAGCTCGACGCCTCCAAGGTCCGAATGCGGCAAGGCAATCGCTGACACCATACTAGATGAAACTGTATCCAAATACCAACAAGTCAAATCAAAAGAGTCGTGCACTAAGCTACTCCAAAGACGTGCTGAGCACCGGAAGAAAACGCTCACCATGGTACACTGAGCTTCGGTGGTGGTACCTCCGCCTCCCGACCTCAAGAAGTGGTGAAAGTGCCCTGACAGCGTCTGCAGCTCGAACAAACTGCGCCTTGATCTCCCCGGCGACGTCTGTAGCATCAATGGCCCTCCGGGGAGTCGGCGCAGACGCTGCAGTGTTACGTTGCGGCGGCGCCACGTTACCCACGCCAATGACTTCCTTATCGACGACAGAATTCTCCTCTTCATCGACTTCGGCAATGCTGCTGCTGACGCCGCCGATCGAGCTGCGCCGGCTGCGTGCGCCACTCCCGGGCGCCGAGAACTCACCGGCCACCTGCTTGACGACGGCGTCGTCGTCCTCGAGCTCCGGGATGCCCTCTTCCTCCCGCACCTCCCGCGAGCTCCTGCTCGGCGTGTACGCCGCCGACGCGGCCCCTCCGCCGCCGCCAGCGTCGTAGCAGTAGTTGTCGTACACGTCGTAGTCGCCGAACACATTGAAGAAGTCCCACGAGGAGGTCCTCGGCGGGGACGGCGGCGGCGGCGGCGGCACGGCGGCCCTGCCCGCGGGCTCGCCGCCGCCGTACGAGTAGTACTGCGGGTGCCCACCCCCCGCCGCCGCCGGCTCGACGGACCCGTAGTACACGCGCTCCGACGCCGCGGCACGCTGCTCGACGGCGACCGAGGCCGGGGGCGGGCGGCTCCGCGCGTAGTAGAGGCGCAGCGATCCGGGCGGGTACCCACCGCCGTAGGGGGAGGAGGGCTCATCGGGCGCGGCGTACCCGTAGCCGCCGCCGCCGTAGCCGTAGACGTAATGCGGGAACGGGAGCGGGTGGTGGTGGGGGTAGGGAAGCTGGTCGTGGCCGGCGAGGCGGCGGCGCGGCGGCGAGGAGGTCACGGAGCCGGAGTCGGAGTCGGAGGACGGCGCGAAGTTGATGTGCGACGAGGAGTGCGGCGGCGAGGACGATGCTGCGGCGGCGGCGTCCGCGTCCACGTCCTTGCGCGCGGCGGCGGCGGCGGGCAGCGCGACGGGACGCGGCGGCTGGACCTGGGCGGGGCCGGCGGTCATGAGGAGGTGGAGCGTCGCGGCGACGGACGCGAGCGAGTCCGCCAGCGCGCCGTGCGCGGCGGCCAGCTCGTAGCGGTGGCGCACGGCCGCCGCGAGCAGGTCGGCGCGGCCCCGGCACAGCACCACCGCCTCCTGCTCATCCAGCTTGGACCCTTTGCACCCCATCGCGTTCTCGCCTGTCGACTCCTCGCTCAGCCCAACCCAGCCCAGAAACGCTCACCTATCTAGGCCGAGAAAACTTCACTCGAAACCCTCGTGGCGCGGCATGACGGCGCTCGGCCAGGGCTTTTTTTCGGCAGGCACGCTCTGCGGTGAAGTGGATGGGGGGAACGAACGACGAGACGCTGACGCGGCGAGCGAGCGAGCGAGAGCGAACCGTTGCCGGCGGGGTGGATGATTATAAGGGCGAGGCGGACGCGGCGGACCCTACTAGAGACTGACGATGATCGCGCGCGCCGCCGGGGCGGGGGCTGGTGGTGTTGATGGCAGAATCTTCTCTTGGGTTTTGTTTGCACTCGCGCAGTCGCGCGGCCCTCTTTTTTTTTTCCAGGCTTGATGTGGCAGGCGGCTGGCTCTTGTTGGCTTGCGGGGTGGTGATGGTGAGGGATGGAGTGAAACAGACGAAAATCACGAAACGAAACAGCGGGTGGAGACGATGGTCTCTCTCGTCTCCTCGGCGGCGACGCGAGTGCGGGGAACGTGAACCCGAACGGACAGGCGAGCGAGGCACGGCACACAGGGTCAGGGCAGGCGGCAGGGGAGGGAGCAACTCCAAGGCAGGCACGAGGACGAGGCCAAGGCCGCTTTCCTCTCTTTTGTCCGCTTGTCTTTGGAGGGACGTGGGCGAGCGAGAGAGCGACCCGGCGCTCCCCGGCTGGCCGACCCGAGCAAACGGAGAGAGAGGCCAGCACCAGCAGGCAGCAGAGGCTTGCGACTGCGGCGTCTGCATGCATATGCAGCCGCGGGCGGCTCAGATAGAGCATTGATGACGCCCGTGTTGATTGCGCCCGTTCTCACTCACCACGTACGGGCTTGACCGGTCTCCATCAGCGGATCCGCCAGGGTGCGACGCGCGGCTGCGGCTCTGCCTCTGACAGACTGCCACCTCTCTCCCTCCCTGCTTCTGTGGCCTATTGGCACAATAAAACTGAAATCTCCAAATCTCCAAACAGTTTCCGAAAATCTCCAAATCTTCGAGATTTTTTCAAAGACGATTTCATTTAATATTGAGAATTGATAACCGGCGGGGAAAAGGGGCTGGAAACCAGAGAGAATCGGATAAAAAAGAAAGTTACCACCACAATGATGGCCCGTGAAATGATCATGCACCAATGACAGGCCCGCTTTCCCTTTTCTTTTTCCACCAACCCCCCCCCCCCCCCCCACCCCATCCTCCTATCGCCTCTTGGACGTGCAAAACTTTTAGAATTTAAAAAAAATCTTTTCTCATAAATGTCTAATCATGACCCAAATAAACTTAAAAGATTAGTCTCGTGATTTACATCTAAACTGTGTAAACATGTAAAAATTTCATTTATATTTAATGCTCTAATGCATATGCCGTAACAATCAATCTGATGGGAATTTTAGAATTTTGAAGTCCATCTAAACGGCACCTTTATCCCCCGCGTCGACCCATTTTTTTTTGTTTTTTTACACTGTTTCAGTAGTCCATTCCGGAGTGGAAGCCGAGGACCACTCAGTCCGTCCGATCCCGTCGGGTCGGGGACAACAAAACGCAGAAGATCGCAACACATCATGTAGGAGTACTACTCCTACACTGCACTCGTTGGCCCTGGCCAGTCCTATCCTCTCTTTTCTGGCATTTGCCCTTCCCATGCTTCGCGTTCCTTTTTCCACTGGACTCGCTGCAGCAAGCATCGTTCAATTTTCGCGGGGGCTGCCCCGGGCGAGACATCTGCATGGTCGTGACTCCATCAACCACTGTTTTCTTATCTTTGGTTCTGGTTTCTTGGGTCTTGGTGATCGAAACTTATCAGCAAACTGTCACTGCTAGAAAGTGTGGCACGCCAAGTGTTAAGAAAGTACTAACCTTCGACAGATAGCATAACTAACAGCCTGTTGTTTTGGCTGAAAATAAGCGCTGATTTTGGCTCGTGCTGATTTGTTGTGAGAGAAAAATACTGTTTCGTGGCTGAAAATAAGCGCTGATTGATCAAAACAATAAGCTGTAAGGCTTAGCTAAGGGCTGAGCTTAGCTTGGCCCGTTTTCTTTGGCTGGCACTGTTGGAAATGGGACAGGCTCGCTCATTCGAACGTGCGTGCGTCACCGTCTGAGGTTCAGTCACGCATCACTGTTCACTGCACCTCTCCGTCTCTGTTACGACATGCTAGCTCATGAGCGTCTCGTTCACTGTAGCAAGCGTAGGAACGGGACCAGCTGCAAAATAATAATTCAGATGGCACTTCCTCTTCATGCTAATAAAGATGCTTGGCTATGCAGAAGAGGCCACACCAATGAATCAAACATGCACGGGCGAAGCTCGCCGGACGCCGGTCCCGGTCCTCCATGCACGGCTACATTCCATTCGTCTTGGCAGCTGCTATATCGTCCCCCGTCCTTTTCCCAATGTTGATCGTGTGGAAACCCAGCAGCGGACGGTGAGATGAACACGTCCTCCCACGGTCCACGAACAGTCGGACAACGGGTACAGAGCGCGACGACTATACTGGACACGGAAGAGATGAGCTAGCACCATTAACGTGCGTCGATCAGGGGAACGACAAGGAGCCATGTGCAAGTGACTATATACTCCCTCTGTATCAAAATTAGATAAAGTTTAGGACAATGACACGGTCTCCAAAGCATGACTTTAACTTCATATTTCTATAAAAGTACTTATTGAAAAGTGATATATGTATACTTTTATATAAATATATTTTCCATATTTCTAAACTCAATTATTTGAAAGTTATTCATGATTCATATTCTCAATGTTTGACTAAGACCTTCTCTAAAACATCGTATTTTTCCGATACGGAGAGAGTATATGATCCGTCCCAAGCTTTGTTACGTATTCTCTCCATCTTAAATTATAAGCAATTCCACAAAATTTTGGAGAGTCAAAGTATCTCAACTTTGACCAAATTTATATAACATAATAATAAAATTACGATATCAACTAAATATTATTAGATTCTTCATCAAATATATTTTCATAATGCACTTATTTAGTACTACGTATCATAAATCTTTGTATTTCTCTCTATGATTTTAATAAAACTTGAAATCCTTTGACTCTTCAAAATTGTTAGAATGACTTATAATTTGAGATAAAGGGAGTACTTTGCTTGGTTCATTTACGTGGAAAATGACATCTTAGGTCATATTTGATACAACTTAGCTTTAGCGGTAAAGTTGTTTTTTTACAAGAGGTATATGAATACTTTTTTAAGTTGTTAAGCTGTTTGGAAATGTTGTTTACTAAAATATCTTCACCAACAACTTCATACATAATTAAGAGAGGAAAATAAGGGAAGTGCTGAGATAACCTACTTTTTTCAGCTTCATGCATGCTAACTCGTTTGTCAAGAAAGAAACACCTTACAAGAGCTCCCAACACAGCTTTTACTACCGTCGACTTATGAAAATAACATCTTAGGGGTGTTTAGATTATTCATTGTGTAAATTTCTTTTACTGTAGTAACGTGCTAACTTTTACAATAAGAATTCAATCATGACATAATTAGACTCAAAAGATTTGTCTCGCAATTTTTTGTAAAACTGTCAAATTAGTTTCAGTTTTTATCAACACTTAATACTCCATACACGTATCTAAACATTGATTTGATGGAACTTTTGGTATTTGATAGTGAATCTAAACAAGGCCTTACTACTAGTTCAAGTTTTCTCCAGTGTGGTGATGGGCGCCGCAAGTACAAGTCACAATTGAAATCATTCTAAATGCACAGTTGCGGTAGTTTTTGGAAATGTCTATGGAACCACTTGTTTTAGCCTCTCTTAACGACCAGATTTTTGCTCCAAAATAACCGGCTGACCATTCGCGTTTCTGTAGTTTTTCAGCATTTTGGTCCGTCCGTTGAGACTTTGGCACGCGCATGATAGATACTATAGACCCAACGACGACGCAGGCAGACACATCCATAATTCTATACACTGTTGTTGCGCGTGCATGGACATAGTATTCCCAATGTTAGTACAGGCTGGCAGGCACAAGACAACTACTCCTACAATAGAAGCACGTACCGCTAGATCTCCTGCATTGTAGCTTTCCAAAAAGCCATCCAGATCAGCGCCGCCGCTTCCGTTGTCTCCTCATTCCTCAATAATCACAACCTTACTCTTGCCAGACGCCAGCTGCATGCCCAGCCATATCTAGATGAGGTTAAATGAGTCATGAGCGCGCAAGCGATCGAAGCACATCGTTAACCACTAGCTGTCTCACAAAAGTCCACTGTACTAGTAGTGTGTTCGTTGAAAGGAAAAGGAAGACAAAGTCGACTCGAGTGTGCCCACGCGCGCAGCAAGAATCCATGGCTTAGTCGGCAGTGGTTAGGAGGAGGAGGAGCAGCTCACAGCTCAGCACGGCGCCCACACCAGGGTGACAACATGACAAGAGGAAGCAGGCCACTCTCCAGAAAGATTTCACTGTGGATCCACGAAACAAAGCATGCACGTACTCCGTAGGTGGTTGCCCACGGCCTCACCCTCACTCGTATAGTGTTTCTTTCCCATCGGGACCATCGCTTTACACGTTTCTGGTACTCCAGTTTTTTTTCCCCCTTCTTCACAACACTTGCACGACGTACCTTTGGCACGCACTCCCAAGCCCCCCCCAAAAAAAAGAGAGGAAAGGAATGGAAACTATACTGTTGGAAAGGGACGCTTAATAGTAACTTGTACTCCGTACTACTTACTGTGTTGTGTCGTGACAATTGTGGTGAATGTACTGTACTGTATTGGGAAGAGATGGCTGGAGCACAATGGCCACATGCAGATGCAGGGCACGCGACAAACTACAAGATGGATGGATGGATCTTTATTTTGGGCCCAATGCACCACTAGACGCTGCCCTTCAGGCTTCAGCTGACACTAATAGGAATATTCTGATTTAAATCCCACGGGGACAGCGGACAGGTTGTGAACTGGTGATCAAAATGGGCAACCCACATGCTTAGATGAAGAAGGAAGGGCTCATAATTCTTGGATCCGTGTATGATTGCTGCTGCCTTTTCTAGGACAGGAGACCGTACTCTGCACGATTATTTCACTGTGATTGGATGAGCAAATCTCGTTTTCCTCACTTTAATTTTGTCCGCCAGCTGATAAGGATTTGTCACGGACCACGGTGGGGCCTACCCGAGAGGGAGTCACCGTACCCTCTTTGATTTTTATTTTTTTTTTCCTAGAAATTTTCTTTGTGGAAATTAATAATGTCCCGGCACATACACCGTGGAATATCTCATCAAAACGCTGGTTCGCTCGGAGCGACATTGCTAACATCTCTATGTATAATGCTACAACAGCTGTACAAACATGGAAGAAAGACACAACTGGTTAACTGCTACTGCTTTCGGCATGCGTTGGACAATTGTGCTCGGTAGGTTTCAAGACTGAAAGAATGTGTTTACGCTCTGTCAAAGAAGCTTGCAAACAAAATAACACTGCTCTCTCCGGTACAGCGGCACTGAACTGATGGTGTTCTTTCACTTTACCTTTACCTTTCTGTTGCAGAACAACCGAAAGATTTACCCTAGCAACCTACTAGTACCTACCTAGTTCCCGAATGAGTGCTGGTGGGGCGAAGCATTTCCATAGTCGGCACTCGGTATATCCAGCACTTGAAGTTCAACAGGATAGAGTTTGCTCGCGTGTATACTATCTTAGAGCATCTCCAAGAGACTCTGTATCATCTTCAGGAAGCCGGTTTACCAAGCATGAGCAAAAAAATCGCATCCAACAGATTGTCTATCACGTTTTTTTTTACTCCGTTGTCTATCCGGTCATCGTCGGAGGCTATATTCCCCTAGCCGCAGGCGCTCGCTTCCATGCCACATGCATGCATCTGATCGTCTGCTTGCTTGTGGTGGGCCTCCATCTCCCGTTGAGCGCAGCGGTCCTATGAACAGTTTCTTAAAATATACGGTGTGTATAGAAAATATGTTAGAGAAAGCTTAATTTTCACAGAGCCATTCTCTTTAGAGAACTTCTAAATTTAGGATTTTAAGTCTAAATTTTACGAAGGCCGTTGGAGATGCTCTTAGGCCCTCTTTGGAGGGGTTAGGCTTCTCAAAAAAAAACACACAGAGAAGCCAGAAAAATTAATGGCTTCGGATTCTAACCTCAAAAGGACTCTGGCTTTACTATTTTTGGCTGTAGAAGCCTATCTCTTATGTAAAATTATTTGGTAGAATTTTCAATTAAGATGATGAAGAAGAACCTAACAAAGCCTTTCTAAAGAGGACGTACCTAAGACTATATGTCCCCTTCCATTAGTATGGCGATGAAGTAGTAGTTTGAGAAATCCAACTCTTACACGTTTTATTACAACAGTTAACATATGCCTTGTTTGAATCTATCCTGCTAATAATCAGTTGCTACAATACGCTAGAGTGAATCTAATTTGGTGCATCTAATAGGATAACTAATTATTAGCTAGATACCTAGATAATAACTATCTCACTAGCTACACAAACCCAACTAAAATCAATCAACAGATCGAGAAACAATGTCCTTGTCACTCTCAACCATATCAGCTTTGCGCCTCGTTTCTCTGCACACGCACACCGCACATGTCCCAATTCAAGGGTTGAAAGGCCATGTTTGGTTTTGGGTAATTGATGAAACCTAATTTGCTAATAGTGTGCTCTATGTGTTTCATGAGAACAATTAGCAAACAAAATGGAGCAAAGGGCCGGGTCGGTGGAGGCCACAAGTGAAGGGCAATGACGGCGTCCATAAAAATGGTGTAAGCCCATCAACAAAGGAGAAAGCCCTAAATGACGGCATCCATGCAAATGGTATAAGTCCATTATCAAAGGTGTCCACAAGGTCCATCAAGAGATGTAATACCTCTGGTATTACAATTTAATTAATCTACCATGTCATCATATTTAAATTTAAGCATCTGCATATGATTGTGCTTAGGGCCTAGAGTGATTTGATTTTAGCTAGTATTGATTGTGTAATTAAATCCTTAATCAAAATAAAAAATAAAAGTTTAAAAAGAAATCAAATTAAACCCTAAAGTTGACCAAAAACCCCAATTCAAAATTTATAAGGAATCTGGGAAAAATGTCTTGATGAAAGTTGTAAAGTTTTTAAAATGGAACAACTTTTATTTTTGGATATTTTGAAGTTATATTATAAAAATTCAAATTAAACCCAAATTACTATATTGAAATTACATTTGAAACTTCAATTTCAAAAATATTAAGAATATTCAAAAACTTCCTTAATAGAAGTTGTCAAGCTCTCTGAGTAGGACAACTTTCACGTTGACCAATTTTCAAGTTGTTGAGAATAATCAAAAGTAATTTTAAAATTTCAGTTTGAAATTCAAACCTCACTTTTACCCCCTTTGCTGTAGTTTGAAAATTTGGCCGAATTTGAAATTGGTGTCAAAAGAAAAAATGATCTACACAAAATTCTCTACAACTTTTGTATTCACCACTTCATCGGATTCTGGCTGGATCAGATAAAATTGAATCAAATAGCGTTTGACCTACACAGCCTACTACTGTAGCTAGGAGGGTCCCCCTGTTCACGTCGCGGCCGTACGCGCGCGTGCCGCGACCGGCGCCAAGCGCCGTCCGGCCGGCGTGGGAACGCCGCGGCGTTGTCAAGCGGCCGAGGAGGGGGCCCCGAACGCCCCGACCTTATCTCCACCCTTTCCCTGCCCTTTTAAAGTCGACAAGCCCCAAATTCCCCATTTCTTCCCGAGCGGCCGCCGGCGACCTCCTCGTCGTTCGTGACCGAATTCGCAGCCACCGAGCCATCTCCACCCTCTCCATCTCCTAGATAGGTAGCCAAGCTCGTGGCGCATCGATTGGTGCCCGTCGCGTGAGCCGTGGTACCCTAGGTAGCTCTCGGTGAGCATCTTCGTCTTCGGGTTGTCACCGGAGCTCCGCCGCGGCCATCCTCTCCTCGTCCGATTGGTTTGAGTGAGCACCTTTACTCTCGGGGAAGTGTTCTAAGTTCCCGTGGTGGTGTAGTTTCTGATGCGCGCGGTGGTTGGTAATGTGGTGCACCAGGTTCGTCGGAACGGATCTTCGTCACCGACGGCCGAGTCGTGTCCGCCGCCGTCATCGTCAAGCCATCCTCACCGCACCGCCTCTTCGTCATCCAACTCGTCCGTTAGCTTCGTGGTGAGCCCCTCATTCTCCCTGGCGTTTTTCCTGTGACCTTACTATGCCACCACGGCCGGAACAGCCTCGCCGTGCCGCCGAGGTCCGCCATGGGCGAGCTCTCGCTCGTCGGAGGCGGTTAGAGCTAGGGATAGGTCCTTAGGGAGTCGGCTAGGGTCGTGGGGTAGGAGTTCGACCGAGGGCGCTCGCTGTTAGGGCCGCCGGCGGCGAAGTCCGCGCCGTGCCATGCGCACGCGCGCGCGGAAGCGACGGCTGGATGTAGAAGAAGGTCCTGACAGGGGTGGCCCGCCTGTCAGCGACCGTGTGAGGGAGAGCGCACGCGGGGGCTGACGGCTGGGGCCGGCCTGTCAGCGACCCGGCTCAGAGGCGAGTGCGCGCAGGCGCGTGCGGGCCGTGCTGGGCCTGTGCGTGATTGTGGGCCGACTCGGTGGCGCGCGCGCGGCCGTGGCCTGGGCCATGCTGGGCCTGTTCATTTGAATGGGCCGAATGGCCGTTTTCTTTTCCCGGCCGAATTATTAAAGTTTTTACATTTTAAATAAAATTGAATAGTATTAGTTTTTAATCTTTTTGTGTGGATTAATCTGCTGCACCATAAATTATGAAAATATTAGTGGGTACTCTATGTGATGAGTAGAATTTAATAAAAATATTAAATGCAGGAGTTGAGTGTTTTCTGTATTAATTAAAAATCAGCACATTAAATGATAAAAGAAACTTTGATGATTTTTAATAATTTCTGTGATGTTCCAAAAATCATGAAATTTATTGTGTCACTGTTTGGTACTAAAATCTATCTGTTGGTGGATTTTGGCATCAAATGGAAATAGTTAAATATTTATTAAATTATATGTTAGTTTAAATGATTAATAATAGGAATAGGAAATGGAATAATTATTTGAATGGTGTGATTTTTAAATTGATTGAGATTCTAGGTCAATCACCTTTATGACCTGGGGCACTATGAATTAGGGCAATCATGGCTAGTTTATGGTAGGATCTTGATCATGTGTATACCTTATTTATTTTTAAATTTAGTTGTCATTTCATGTGCATCGCATTCATACATTTATTCATTGCAAACGTGTAGTGACCGAGAATTCGGAGGTAAAGTCTGAGGGTCCATCTGAGGAGACTGCTCAGGAAGTTGTGCAAGGATTTGATATTTGTGGTTCTGACCCGGACCCGACACTCTACACAATTCAAGGCAAGTCCCGATGCATTTGCCCTCTCCTTGTTATTTAAAAATATTTATTACCTGAGTTAATTAAGTGCATTAGGTCAATAGGAGTTGAGTGATAACCAATTGATGCATTTCCATCCTTGAATACCTGACAATACTTGAAAACCCAATTTTATTAAAAAGTATTGCAAAAATGCTTAGTCATGCTTAATGATTAGTTTTGCGAAAATGCTATTTTGAACTGTGATGAGATTAATCGAATGAATCACTTTATGCGAATGGTATGTCCTTGTTGGTTGGCAGTGTTCCTACCTAGTTCATTGTCAACCACAGGGATAGGTTGTTCCGTCTGGTCGACCATCTGTTGGGTTAGAGTCCCAACGATCCTCACCATCGGAAAGGGATGTGAAAACCGGGTAGTTGCCAGTGTACTTGGGTTAGAGTCCCAATGCATGGTTTCTAATGGAAAAATATTAGGGATCGTTCATTGTCAGGCCAGCTGTGATCATGACTTTGCAACTAGCCACATACTACGGAAAGCCTCTGACTCCGGTGGCTCTACTGCTGGAACCGACAACCACGCATTGGGAGTGGAGAGATGGCGAGAGTAGCGTGTACCCTCGTTGCCGCCGTGCCTGGAGACGAGAGGAGTAATGTGCTCTCAGGTGGCGCAGGACCGGTTCCGGGGTATGAAAAGCCGTGGTAGGCGGGGTTGGCGCATGCAAGCTTAAACGCTACATACACAGTGTGGATAGCGATCCCCAGCTGGGAATTAATCGATTCGAATCATCGTTGCTCCTCGGTTCTGGAGACTTGATCCTCACCCCTACATCGGATAGTGGTTCGGAACTAGGATTGTTTTAGAATGGATAAAGCAAACGAAAGAAGGATGAAATATGAGAAAGAACTTGGAGGCATGGTTAATAATGAATAGTATTATTGAAATAAAATCTTGAGATAGGATTAGTAATGCTTTTTCGAAAAACTCTTGAACTCTTGTTAAAGCCTTACCTTGACTCCCCTCAGCCTGCATTCCTGAGTCTAATTTTACACTTTTAGTCGGGTAAGTTTTGCGAAGTACCCCATGTACTCAGGGTTTGTTAACCCCGTTGCAGGAGGGCAGCAGGAGACCGAAGTTTGTCTCGCTCCGTGCTGCGTCACCATCATCCAGGAGAGTGAAGAAGAATAAGGTTGAACCCTTGGGCAGGGTTCGTGTTATATTTATCTATCTGTCATACTGTTGTTCCTACCGCTACTACTAATTTATGGTCTGTAATAACTGTACCTAATTCTATTCGAACACTGGTCTGTACTATTAAGTACTATTTACTCTTCCGCAAAATTTTACTCTGATGTATTTTGTTATGAAATGTCGTAACTCTGTAATGGCTTCGCAATGGGATCCTGTCGGAGATAACGGGTGCTTATGTAGCCCGGCAGAGCCCGCTTAGGTCATCTGGAACATGGGACCGGCTGTCAGATGTCATTAATGACGATGACAGGTGCCTGTGGGCCATGTGATTTAGGTGGTTCTGTTACAAGAGATGAGAAGGAAGTTGATAAGAAGCCGGGAGCTCATGGCAAAGGTATAACTAATAGGAGCTCTTTTAGTTTTGGTGATCAAGACTCCATAGATGGAGTGATCACATTTAGGATAGATAGCCGTACTATCAAGAGGGAAAAATCATTGATGAAATGCGGTTATCAAGTGCCACTAGGTGTTCATGATCATTGCATTGCATATAGATGCTAGTGACACTAACAAACCCTTGGAAAACTCTTTTGAAAAGCTAACACACGTGCACAAAGTGTAGAACACTTGGTGTTAGCACTTGGGAACAAAGGGTGAAAAGTTTGAGTGAAAATCCTGAGAAAACAGGGCGTCGGACCCTAACTTCGCCCGAGCGTCGGACCATTGCCTTCGGTCCGACAGCTAACTCTTCAGCAGGTGTCGGACGCTCAGTTTCTGAGTGTCGGACTATTGTCCGAGCGTCCGACGGTGTTGAACGAGCGAGAGCTGACACGTGGAGAACTCAGAGGGCGTCGGACCGTTCTGTTTAGTCCGACGGTGTGCGTCGGACTATCGTCCGACTGTTTTCAGCGCTCGAGGAGCTCTCTGGAAATGTCGGACCGTGGCTTCGTTTAGTCCGACACGCAGTGAAACTTCAGTCCGACGGTGGTCTGCTGAGGGCGTCGGACCGAGGGTTTTCGTCCGACGGTGAGTTTTGGCGTGAGAAAATAGCCGTTGTGTTT
Organism: Eremochloa ophiuroides; assembly: GCA_038502445.1. NCBI lineage: Eukaryota > Viridiplantae > Streptophyta > Magnoliopsida > Poales > Poaceae > Eremochloa > Eremochloa ophiuroides. The sequence goes on along the minus strand of JAHLJS010000005.1, from coordinate 66,205,580 downwards.
CAACGGTCGACTTCAAACGGCAGAGGACACGTGACGTCCATCCGAGGCGTCGGACCGATGTTGTTAGTCCAACGGTTTGGCCGTCGGACAGTCCGACGGTACGCAGTTTTGTCCAAACGGCTAGTTCTTTATGTGTGGCTTATAAATAATCACTTGCTGGTTTGGGGAGCATCTCTTGGCACACCTGAACATCATAACATACTTGTGAGCCTTCCCACTCCATTCTCACTCATCCTACTTGATTGTGATCATCATTTGGTGAGATTAGAGAGCATCAAGATTGCATTGCTTGAGATTATCTAGAGGCACTTGGCAGTTGTTTTTCGCAGCGGTTTCTCTTGTTACTCTTGGAGTTTGCTGACTCCTAGACGGCTTGGAGCTGCGAAGATCGTTGAGGGGAGTTGGTGATTGTCTCCGCCTCCGATCGGTGAAGTTGTGAGGGGTTCTTGAGCCTATCCCCGCAGGAGATCGCGAAAGGCTACTCTAGTGGACTGCTCGTAGCTTGTGGATCCCCATCTTGTGTTGGTTGTGCGGCACCCTTGAGAAGGGTTTGGCGTGTGATGCCGATTAGCGCGTGAACCTCCAAGTGGGTGTATCGCTACAACGAGGACGTAGCTTGCCGGCAAGCAAGTGAACCTCGATAAAAATCATTGTGTCAACTCTCTTACCGAGGATTTCTTGATTATTGTGATTGTTCATATTGGTACTCATCTCATCACTACACCGGCGGTATAAGATTCACTCTCTCTACTCTTTACATTCTCGCACTTACTCTTGTGTAGCCTATTAGCTTAGTGGATCACTTAGGAGTAGAGTAGAAGTAGCAACTTAGCCTATTGTGTGTGAAATAGAGACTATAGTTTAGCACAGTTAAGTGGCTTGCATCTTTTAGTAGGCTAGTGCAAGAATTCGCTTCGCCGCTTATTTGTCTAACCACTTTGTTTTAAGTGTAGTTTGTAGAATTTTTATAGGATATTCACCCTCCTCTAGCCATTTAGGACCTTTCAAGGGTGTCGCCTGACTTGCCGCCACCACCTCTCTCGTCGCGTAACTTCCTCTGCTGCCCTATCCTCGCTAACTTCTATCGCTACCCTTTTCCTTGCCAACCTCCTCTCCACAACTCATCTCCATGCTAACGTCTACCTTGAGAAGACATCAAAGGTGATGAGCACTAGAAGGAAAACAGAGACAAGCAAAGTGGTGAAATCTATGATGATGCACAATAGCCACGATAGGAGAAATATGTTCGGTGGGTGCATCGTGTGTCAATGAGTGTTGACAAATTTGTTGCTCGCTACTTTGTGCAAGTGGAGGAGGAGCTGTATCAATGGGTGGATCTTCATTAGGCTCGCGCCGAGCTTGAGGTCAATGGCCTATGCGTATGGAGAAGGATAGTGGTGTTGGATTTGAGTGGACGAGAAAAAAGAAGAGAGGTAAGGGCGCCTAAGAGAGGAAGGAAGAATAGAGAGGGTAGGAACATTATAGGTAGCCAATTATTATAGTGATCTGGTATTAGCTAATGAATCCAAACAAACATCAGCTAATAGCTACACTTCAATATTAACTATGAGGTATTGGCTAATTTTAGTTGCTTGCGTATCCAAATAGGTCCATACCTGTAAGATTTAAGCCCTGTGTGATCAAGTCGCTCTTTTTTTATGAGCAAGTCCACACACTATCTAATTTATGATGGAGATAGGAGTTTAGATTCTTTCTTTCATCTTTTCTCTCTTTTATATAAGAAAAATATTGATATAAATTCCCTTCGAATTCTTGATGTAGGACTATTGATGTCCAGTCTAGTTATATACTCCCTCCGTCTCAAAATAGATGTCATTCTCGCTTCCCGAAAAGTCAGGTTTTTGCAACTTTGACTAATTTTATATTAAAAAGTATTCATATCGAACCTACACAACTAGAATCATTGAAAAGATCTTTAAATCTAGTTTTTTAACAAATATATTTAGAAATAAAAATTGTCAGTGCTAGTTTTAGCGGGGCTAACACCGGCTAGTAAATATGTGTTTTGCGGTTGATGCTACGGATGGTGTGCAAAGGGGAACACATGGATTATACTGGTTCAGGCCAAGCAAGCCTTACGTCCAGTGAAGAGGAGAGACGTGTTGCCTTGCACCGGGGTGCTTGTAGTAGGGGGTTACAAGTTAGGCGAGAGAGGGAAGTGCTCACAGGTCTCTTGTGAGCGTCTGAGTGTATGCAAGTCGTTTGCTAGTGGTGTGTATGTGTGAGTGAGAGCTTAGGACTTCTTCCGGGTCGTTTGCTCTCTCTTTTATAGTCGCAAGGGATAGGCAAGGGCAGTGCTTACAATGCTACGTATGTTACAGTGAGGAGTTGTTGTTCCTTATTTGACTGTCGTCAGCTACAGTCTTTTCTCCACGTCTCCGGGTATGGCCGTAGTGGTTCGTACGATCTTGATGAGTTCCGAGGCAGCAACAGCCGTAGGGTCACACCTGATGGCTGTCCTTCCGCACGATGTGACAAGAGGGCGAGTCGTCTCGGGGCGTTGTCTTCCGAGGCTCGGGACTCCTGGAGGCGTGATGGAATGGAGCAGGGTGATATCTCCCTTCGGGCGTATTTCCGGCCTTTGGACAGTACTTCCCGAGGGTTAGGTGGGCTCGGATGGAAGGCGTGCTCGTCCTTTCGAGTGGACAGTGCAGTAGGCGCTTTTCCCGTTCTTGCGTAGCCCGTCGTCAGGCGCTCGGACTGTCGCAGTTGTAGTTGGTAGATCCCGGCAAAAAACGGGGCGGCGCACCATAGACCATACCGTGGAGAGGACGGCCGTAGTGGGCCTATCAAATCCGCTGCCAGGGAAATCCTGACAGGTGATATGGCCGTCAGGGGCGTGCAAAGCACAGTCGCGTCGAGAGTCTCGTCTGACGGGACAGTGCTTGTAAAGTGGTGAGAGAGATCTCTTGTGCTCCAAGATTGCTCCGCTGACATCACCTGTGCCTTGGATGCCTTTGTGAGATTGCGCTCGAGGGGGATGGGGAAGCTCGGGCGAATCAGAGAATGGGCACCGAGGGTGCCGCTCTCCCGAACTCTCTCGGGGAGGCTCGGGCGAATCGGAGAATTGGCGCCGAGGGTGCCGCTCTCCCGAGGGTTGGCTGTCATTGGTGCAATGACGTCGTGGGCCTCCGTAGACGCGGCCTTCGTGGGCTTCGGGTGCGGCCTGCGTAGGCTTCCACTGGCCTTATTTGGGTCAGGCCGTGTTGAGAATGAGCGTTTTTTATCGAAGTTGGGTACCCTAAATTTTAGTACCCGATAAAAATATTACATATATTTTTTATAAATCTAGTTAAAGTTGAGAAAGTTTGATCCGTATGTTTCCGTAACGTCATCTGGGACGGAGGGAGGAAGCCTCATCATTGAGATTGCTGCGGCTACAGCTGCACGTGTGTCAGCAACCACCACCACACACTCAGTATTCTCATGCTACTAGTAATAGCCTTGTAATCCTACTGCAAAGTCTCCACGTAGTGTACCGGGTATGGCACTTTGTGCGGTTGTGCTAGTATGCGCATAGGGAATGCAATAGTTTTCAGCACCGGTCAGCTCAGTGTCCGAAGCTTCTAATTATACTCAGCTCCCAGTACGCTACAAGATCATTAAATATTCCTAGCCGCTAAAAGGCAGGTATATTATACATATCGGTTTTGTCAGAGAGGAGTACGCAGCTCTTCCCAAATCGGCCATCCTTACCGGGTTTTGTCAGTGAGAAGGAGTACGCAGCTCTTCCCAAATTCGTGACAAAGACCACCGTAGTTTATTTTGCTGCTACGTTGCATCTCCATCTATCAGGCATGGAGTACTCCGTATATTCTTTCACCTAGCAACTCCACTGACAGAGTTAGCACTGTGCCACTGTCCATGCTCAGGTGCATGTGAGATCACTGGTCATCACTTGCTGCACTTCTAATCCAGCTCCAGCTTAAGCTGTGTCATCTCTGGAAAAAAAAAACTATCGCTCAGCTCTGCTATCAGTGTAGGAGGCACAAATTATTGTACGCATGGAGCATGGAGTATTATACTCTATGAATCGTCCAGCACACGTACACTTGGAACTCGTCAGTTAATTGAGGCGCGAGACTCTAAGCAAGGACAGCCAATTTTTTAACACTGCCTTCCTTAGCCCAATGCTTAACATGGCTAATGTATTGGTCTAATAAATTAAGGGATGTTTAGTTGGTGAAAAAGGAGTGAAAAGTGCACTGTAGCACTTTCGTTTGTATTTGACAACTTTTGTCCAATCATGCTTCAAGTAGACTCAAAAGATTCATCTCGAGATAGCCAGGCAAAAAATACAAACATGCAACAGCTGCTACTTCATTTAGTGCTCTATGCAGACAGAAAGTATAATTGATGTGATGGAGAATAGTGCCAAATTTTGATAACCACATCATAGGACATTTCTAGACCGAACTTATCTATCTGCTCAGGAATACTGTACTTACTCGCGCAAGGGTAAAATCTTTTGCATTGGAGGGTTGGAGGGCCATCCTGATGAGTAGTCAGTCACCACCCGGATATGAAAGAGCCCATGCGGCCATGCCGATGCCATCTCCATTTCTTTACTGCATTTCACACACCAGTAAAGAATAAAGATGCAGGTAGCACATCTTTTTCACGTACCCCAACCTCAACCTCGCAGTGAATGAATGAGTGAAGTGCAGTTCCGGTTGGTCAAATCTTGCCTCGAGTTAAAGCCAGCCAGCCACAATCGGCCATGGGCAGCAGCCGGCTCTCCACGCCTCGTGCAGGCCATGAACTGATTCGCATATCCCTTTCGCTCGCTATCTTGCCTCGAGTTAAAGCCAGCCAGCCACAATCGGCCATGGGCAGCAGCCGGCTCTCCACGCCTCGTGCAGGCCATGAACTGATTCGCATATCCCTTTCGCTCGCTTTGGCCCGCCCACCCCCCCCCCCCCCCCCCCCCCCCCCCCCCCCCCCCCGTGAATCTTTGCAGCCCAGCTTTCGCCATGGATTTCTTTCTTTCTTTCACTCCGCTTTACCGCTTTTCGTTTTGCCACTCTAGCTGCTGTCGTCGTCGCTCTTGCTTCTTCTCCCCTCCTCGTTTTCTTTCCTTGGCGTTTTTATCTTTTCAGACCGCAAAGTTCTGACAAAGCTCGCTCTGGTTGCTCTGTAGTGGATACGGCCATACCCATCCGGTCCCTGGCAGCTAGCTCCGCTCTGTACCGTCGATTTCAATTCAAAGCGTGTTTGATTCAGCTAGGATATAAGGAAAAGCAAGCTCACTGCCCATGCCTATGCGGTGTAACGATGACCACACGAAACAAGCACGCACGCCCGCACTCGCACGGTTATTTTTGCAGCACTGAACTGAACAACAGCTCGGAAAAAAAGGAGTGCGGGGTAGGAATGCTTGAAACCGTTAAAAACTACTAGCGCAAGGGTTAGTGGTTGGATCACGCACCTTTTTTCGGTCAAGATTTGCACGGCAGCCAATGCACAAGGACACAGGCAAAATCACCCACTCCACCACTAACAGTAGTGTGTGCGCCTGAAACAAACATGCGTGGAGCGGTGCATGGTGTCCCTGTCCTGGTATTTTTTTTTAAAAAAAAAGAGGAAGGGAGAAATAAAGCATTCATCAGAGTGGTGAACAATGTTCAGTCACTGAACATCCAGTCCAGGTAAGTACTACTAATAGCTTTCTTTCGTGGCTCTTTGCTCAGTCATGTGTGACCAACTCCCGGACCATTCGTTAGACGCGGAACTGCGCCATGTCCAGAAGCCAGGATAAGCACATGAATGAAAGAGTACTCCACATGAAGCTCCAAAGAAACATTGGCTGCTTCGCTTCTTCATCTCGCCTGATAGATCTGCGTACCATGATGGTAGTAGAGCGGTTGGCGGCTGACCATTCCGCAGATTGTTTGGTTCTTTCATCAGTTCAAGCCAATACTGCAAAGCAGCATGTATAGCTGCCAGCCAGGAGAACACCTGGGCCAGCTGAAATGATGTACTACTATGCTGCTCTAGTGCCATTTTCCTGACATCAATTGGTGGGTAGAACTGTAGCAGCCATGATCGGACCGACGCAACGCAACCATGCACGCCGCAGCACAGGCCCACGAGGCCGGAGGCCGTAGGCCTCAGCCTCAGCGCTCTCAGGCCTCGTGCGGCAACAGTGCGACCGTGGTAAAAAGAGTGGCACGGGTTCGTCATTCGTGCAGCAACAACTACTCTCTAGTCTCTACGAGTAGCAAGTACAGTAGTACCTTGCTAGGCCTAGGCTGCGAATGATAAAAGGCAGAGATGTCGAGGCGTGGACCCAGTATGTGCTGCAGGTGATCCAAATTCGTAGCGGATCCTTGTGCAGGCGCAAATAATTGCCATGGCAGAATTCAGCCCGAATGCCGGCCGAATCCCTGCGTTTTTAGGCCAAAATTAGCGTTTTTTTTTCGTTTTTAGCTATAGAACAATAATTTTCTCTCGTGCAAACAATTCTGTATGAGACAAAATCAGCGCTTAGCCAAACAGTGATTTTGGCAACCTTCACCGTTACTTCTACCCGATGGGCCTGTCTAAAGCATATGCACGAATAGAATAGCCTAGCTAGTGGCCCAGAAACAGTTGGGCCATCAAACATGTCACTGGCAGCCCACATGCGAACTGGGTAAGGCCTGTATCGCAGTGCGGATGAGACAAACATTGTTTAGCTTTTTCCTTTTTCTTTCTTTGGGGTCCCGGTTTTGTATCAATAATAATCTATTGTTATATAGTGTTACAAAATTTTCATGATTTTTTTGCATGCACTAGAAATTTTCATACTCTTGACCTGAACATTTTTTGAAAATTAATTCAACAATTTGCTATTGCATGGTCAAAGTTTCTAGATGCAATTTGTGAAAACGGAATTCATATGGTTTTTTGAAAAATTGAGTACACATGATTCAATAAATAATACTCCCTTCATCTCAAATTATAAGTCATTCCAAAAATTTTGGAGAGTCAAACTTTCTCAAGTTTGACCAAGTTTATATAATAAGGTAACAATATTTACAATATCAACTAAGTATTATTAGATTTTTCATCAAATATATTTTCATGGTATACTTATTTGGTGTCATAATTCTTCATATTTTTCTCTACAATTTTAGTCAAAGTAGAGATAGTTTGTCTCTCTAAAATTCTTGGAACGACTTACAATTTGGAATGAAGGGAGTACTGTACAATGTTGGACAGTATTTTTCGATCATTAGACATGTACCCTTATAAAACTTAAATGGTCAATTGTTTTATATGAACAAACTGTGTAGTACAAAAACTAGAATCGTTCCTCTAGCTATCTAGGTTTCTCCCACAGAAACACTATTAAGCTAGCGTTTGGTTGAGAGACAAGGTGGGATGGGATGGACCCGTCTTAGTTTTCAGGGGCGGGATGATCCCATCTCCTGTTTGGTTGAGAAGGGATGGGTTGACTCTGTTTTCTGTTTGGTTCTGAGACATAAAAAGTGGGATGAGTAGCCTGACACGTGGGACCCACACGTCAGCCTCTTAACTTATCTCCTTATCTCTTCCCCCTCTCTATCCTTATCTTCTTCGTGCCCAGGCAGAGGGGCAGCGCTTGCCCACGTGCCTGCGCTCGACAGCGGCGGGGCGGCGCATGCCCGCGCAAAGCGGCTCGATGGCGCCGGAGCGACGCTCGCCCGCGCTCGATGGCAGCAGGGCGGTGCTGGACGCGAGCGCTAGACGGCGCGGGCGGCGCTCGGTCACGCGGAGCGCCTCGACGGTGGCGGGGCGGCGCTCGGTCGCGCGGGACGGCGGCCCGCGCCCGACGGTGGCGGCGGAGCGGTGCTCGGCCACGCGGAGCGCCTCGACGGCGGCGAGGCGGTGCTCGCCCGCGCTCGACGGCTGCGCGGCAGGGCGGCCTGCCCGCGACGAACCTCGACGCGGGGGAGTGGCGGTGGCGGGCCGGAGCTCGGCGGAGCGCTCACCGCCAGAGCTTCAACGCGTGTTCGTCACCTCCACGAGTGGCTTGTCCCAAGTGGACGGACCCCATCCGTGAAATTTTGGGGACGGGGTCGCCCGCATTTGACGCGAATATTCGTGTGGGGGACGTGCTCGTCCCACTCCGCCTCCCAACCAAACAGCGCTCGTCCTACTTCGTCCCCCAAACCAAATACTACTTTATAGTGTCCGTTTGGTTGTGATTCTTTCGTTCCGAGGCGAAACGGTTCCATGGCGGCAAACACACCCTTAGGCGCGGGGTAGAAGAATAGGGGAATAGACCAGCATATCAAATGGAGTATCAAAGAAAATGTGAGGCATGTTGGTTCTAATAATTCGTTGGCTACAGCTCCGGTTGACATGGTGGCACAGAATACCTGTTTATGGGCTGGAGTGGACAGACGTATTTTAAAGTAGGGAATACACATGTTTCAATCATCATCAGTAAATAAAGACTACAAAGTACATAACTGGGATGTGAGTTCGTGTGATAGGAACGCCCATGCTTCCCATTGATCTTAGCATTGATGTTAGCGGAGAAGCAACTTCAATTAAGTGGGCGCCCGTGCTGATGACAGCCTGTCAAAAAAGCTAACTATGTGTTGGAACCAAATTTGAAATTAATTTCAAAAAATTTCTAATAATAATCCAGTAGCACGACAACAGCGCGAGTTAATACTGCATTGTCCTAGCAAGATGTGCTGTGCTTTAACAATGTCTTGGTCCTTGAGAAGAATGAGAACCACCAACATCACAGTTTTAATTTTTATTAAAAGTCAAAATTCGAGAAAAAAATCAAACAACTTAAAGCCTTGTTAACGCCTGCACGCGCTCCGCACACATGCTCGCGCACACGTCGCTTCTTCCCCATCTCCGGCACATCCCCACCACCTCGTCGAGTGCTTCTTCCCCGTCTCCGGTGCCTCCTCCACCGTCCCACGGCTCCGGGTGAGTGCCCCCGCCTCGAGCACTTCCACCGCTGCGCCGCCGCGGTAGGGTCTTATCAGAGTTCCGGCGATCTAGGGCCACGAGACCCTACCACCGCCGGCGACCTTCTTCTTACCTTCCCCCTTCCCATCCACCTGCCCCCTCCTGTCGGCGGCTATGATGATCTCCAAGACCCTAAGCCGTCCTCCGGCCATCCCCACCACCCGTATTTCTTTTGTTCCCCCCGGCCGGCCTCTTCTAAGGCCGTCGAATTTGAAAAAGAAGGGTGGGGTGGCTGCCAGAACCCTAGGCGCCGCTGTCTTCTTCTCCGACGCTGGCGTGGGCGCGGTCGCGCATGGGTGAGTAGGGTCGCAGGTGCTAGCGCGTGGTGAGGTGTCGGCGGTGGTCTTCTCCGGCGGCGTCGGCGAGCACGGACCCGCTGGCGGCGAACACATCGAGCACTTGAAGGCGCGTATAGAAAGAAGCGTTTAGAAATAACTTATCATTTATAATTTAGGACGGAGGAAGTGGTAGGGAGCGAAGGGGCTCACCGGGGAGCCGCGACACTCGCGTAGTCGCGTCTGTGTCACCGTTCCATGCTGCTCCACGGTCCACGGTCCGGCGATCCCCAGCAAGTCCAGCTGCAACCAGGGGTTCTCGGGGTCAACCTGTCGGGCACCCACCGAACAACGCTCCCATTTCATAATCCCGACGCTGCCCGTGCCCTGCCTGGCAGCTTCCTTTGTGTGCAAAAATTAAAAGACGCGTGCCTTGACCTGGGCGGCCTCGGGCTCAGCAAGATCTCGCGTCCATCCGCGCCGCACGGGGAAAGAAAGAGCACAGGAGGTCGCGTCGCGCGGGCGAGGAAATTCAGCGAAGAAGTCGCGCGGTCGTGTGCCACCGATAAGAATACGATGCTTCCTTCCTGCGTCCGTCTGGGTGGGCGTCCGCCGAAACCGAGATGGCTTGCTTCTTCATGTGCCCGCGCATCGGCAGGCGGATACGGAATCTGTCACAGCTCGGCGGCGACCCAAGCAGCCGGTCGGCGCGCGCGTGCTTGGCAGGTGGCAGCGCCGGCGTAGCAGAAGTGCAGAACACTGGCCTGGGTGAGGAAATTCTCAAGTGCAGTCAGGAAGGGAGCTTGCAGCAGCAGCTGAGGAACCGTACGTGTGTAAATGCGTGGATCCTGGCTTGCCAGGTAAAACACGCGTCGCCACCAGTTAGTATGCACGTCCCAGGTGTTGAATGGCCGAAAGAGTACAAGTTGCTGGAGCCGGCCGCCGTATTTACTGAACTCAAATTGGCGAAATCTTTTCTTAACCCGGTCATTGAGCCGTCTCCAACAGGTAATAATAAACAAAAGAAAAAGTCTACATAACCCCCTCAACTATTAAGAGTGGACTACTTTAACCCCTAAACTATAAAACTGGATTTTTTACCCCGAAACTTTCCAAAACCGGTCAAATAACTCCTAGACGGTTTTAGATAGTGGTTTTGCTACGATCATAGTGGTTGTGTCTTATTTATTTATTTTTTTGAATATTTGAAAAATCATATTAAATCATTAAAAAAATCATAAAATATAAAATCCAATTTTGTTGGACTCGACATGAGTAGATCTACACAATGGACATATAATATGGTATGGCGCAGTTATGAAATTATTCCAATTAATTACAGAAAATCATAAATCTAAAGCTACAGAAAAAACTTTGTTCTAAATCCTACCATATTACATGTTTACTGTGTAGATCTACTCATGTGGAATCCAACAAAATTGGATTTTCTATTTTATGATTTTTTTAATTTACTATGATTTTTCAAAGATTTAGCGAAAAAAATAAAAATTAGAAAAATACAAAACCATCGTTCAAAACCGTTTAGCAAGTTATTTGGCTGGTTTTTGTCGACGAGATATTGTCGGCGATTTAGACAGGTTTAGGCCGCCGCCAGGCGTAATACCCTACGTTCTGTGTGTTGCTGTATTGTATTGCTAGTAGATGAGATGTGGATTGAGTTGTGTGATCTATCCCTGCCCCTCCTTATATAGTCTGAAGGGACAAGATTACAAGTAAACTATCCAAGTTAGTATAATAACCATGTGGTGCAGTGCCTTACGCCGCACGTCTTTGTCTTTTGGGCCGGGCTAACTTTGATGGTGTGGCCCATGTCTTGTCTTATGGTACAGGGGGTTTATATCCCCACAGCTAGTCTCCGAGCGCCTTACATTCGTTGGGAGGTGCAGATCTTCAGAGTTGCTTGACCAGACGGATGCAAAGAGCTTAGAAAAAATTTGAAAAGAGCCTTCTCTTTGGTGAAATGTATCCACTTTTGGTTCTTCGGAAACAATACCTTCACCGTCAGGTGAAGTGTATCCACTTAGTCCCCGAGTCTGATAGTAGGTGACGTAGGCACGTGGTGTCAGGGTCAAAGTCTTTATATGTGAAGTGTTGACGCAGTCCCCGAGCACAGCAAGTGATCGGGAAAGTCATCCGAGCAGGCGAGATGATGACGCAGTCCCCGAGCACAGCAAGTGATCGGGAAAAATCTTCCGAGCAGGCGATCACGAAATCCCAGAGCACAGCAAGTGATCGGGAAAATCTTCCGAGCAGGCGAGGCGATGACGAAATCCCCGAGCACAGCAAGTGATCGGGAAAATCTTTCGAACAGCCGAGGCGATGACGAAGTCCCCGAGCACAGTAAGTGATCGGAAAAAAAATCTTCCAAGCAGGCGAGGCGATGACGAAGTCCCCGAGCACAGCGTGTGATCGAAAAAAAATCTTCCGAGCAAGTGAGGCGCATATCAAGACCCCCGATGTGCTGCCCAAGATCAGCACCCTGATTCGAACAGCATGGAGTGTCTTGATAGCTCGGCGACGAGTCCCCAGCATAATCGGAAACGGTGTCCGAGCAGCACGAGGACGACGAGGAGCGGCGACGAGTCCCCAGCGTGGTCGGAGGCGTAGTTCGAGCAGCGCGAGGACGGCGAGGAGCGGCGACAAATCCCCAGCGTGGTCAGAGACGGTGTCCGCGCAGCGCGAGGACGATGAGGAGCGACGACGAGTCCCTAGCGCGGTCGGAGACGGTGTCCGAACAGCGCGAGGACGATGAGGAGCGGCGACGAGTCCTCAGCGTGGTCAGAGACGGGTTCTGATCAGCGGGAGGACGACGACGAGGAGCTGTGAGAGCTCGGTGGCGAATCCTCAGCGTGGTCGGAGATGATATCCGAGCAGCGCGAGGACGGCGAGGTGCGACGGCGTCGAGTCCCCCGCCTGGTCGGGGGCGGTGTCCGAGCAGTGCGAGAACAGCGAGGAGCGACGGAGAGTCCCCAGCGTGGTCGGAAGTGATGTCCGAGCAGCGCGAGGATGTGTAACAGAATCGGCTAAATCACCTGGCCCACCGGCACCTGTCATTGTCACTAACGACTTCTGACAGCCGAGCCCGTGTCCCAAATGATCTAGACAGGTCTGTCGGGCTACATTAGCGCCCTTTTCTCCGACAGGATCACCATTGCAGAATCATCACAGGATTACAACATTTCGTAATAAAATACATCAGAGTAACAGTGCGGAAGATTACATAACATTTAGATTACAAACCGGTTGTTCAAATAGGATTCAAATATAGTTATTACAGACCAGAGGACATAACAGTAACAGTGGAATAGTTACACAATACTAGATAGGATAACTCGAACCCTGCCCACGGGTTCCACTTCACTCATCGCCGCTTTCTTCTTCGACCACGGTCACGCAACATGGAGCAAGACAGATCTCCGACTGCGGTCCTCCTGCAACGGGGTTAACAAACCCTGAGTACTTGGGGTACTCCGCAAGACTTACCCGACTAAGGGTGTAAAATGAGACTCAGGAATGCAAGGCTATGGGTAAGGCTAGCAGAGGATGAGGAGTTTTGCAGAAAAGCAATCTATCCTGTTCCATATTTTATTTTATCAATATCATAATCACAACTATAGTTCCGACATTCAATCTCAAATATCATCATTCTTCAATTTTCTTTATTCATTCAGATAACCTAGTTGAGAACCACTTTTCGGTGTAGAGTGTGAGGATCAAGTCTCCATAACCGAGGAGCACGTCGATTCGAATCCAGAAAGTACCCAGCTGGGGATTCTAACCACACTGCATATGCAGCACGCCGGCATACATATACCAACCCGTCGTCACGGCTTTGCTATCCCGGAACCGGTCCTGCGCCACCCGAGAGCACAGTACTCCACTCTTATCCAGGCACGCCGGCCACGTGGGTACAAGCTACTCTCGCCATCTCTCCACTCCCAGTGCGTGGTTGTCGGTTCCAGCAATAGCGTCACCGAACTCTAGGCTTTCCGCATTGGTATGTGGTTAGGCTGTTCATCATGATCACAGCAGACCTACAACGAACGGTCCCTACTTCTTTCCTGCCGTCAATCCTGCATTGGGACTCTAACCCAAGTACAAGACTACCCGACAGTTTTTATTATCGTGCCTGTCGGGTGAGTGAGACATAAGGAACGCCGCCCCATGAGCTGGCCACCCAACGAAACACGTTTCCAAAGACATCGACCAGTTCCAAACTATTCCGGAAGCGACCATGCATTGGGACTCCAACCCAAATACACATCGACCAGCGGATAACCAGTTCTTCACCAATCAAAGTATAAGTATAATCATGGCACAGAAAATAGTTTTTCTTTTATGCAAAGCTAAGTTCATTAAGCATGCCTAAGCATTTCTCAAACCATCTTATTTAAATCAGGTTTCAGGGTATTTATTTGAGACAATGCATCTGGATAGGTGACAATCAACTCCTATTAACCTAATGCAGTAAATTAACTCGAATTATAAACATTTTGTAATAGAGGGGCTGAATGCACCGGGGCTTGCCTTGGATCGTGTACAGCGTCGGATCGGGATCAGTCCCGCAGATGTCGAATCCTTGGATGACTTCTGGAGTGGCCTCCTCAGTAGTAGTCTCGACCTGGACCCCCTCGGGAACGGGCACTACACGTATGCAATGATGTATGCTTAGCGTGGCACGAGGGCAACAAATGAAATGCTTGAAAATAAACCATTAATACCTTGAGTACAACTTTCCTTCACGGCAAAGTTGTAAACGATCTACAGAAGGTAAAAGTAATGTTTCCTACTTTTGTTTTATTGACCTTTTTAACGGTCACAGAAAGCCGCTACAACAGCTTTATGACTACTACCAAGCACTAAGTTCTCAAATTGCCAAGGATCACACAGCGAAAGATCCTTGGTCTTCATTCAACCCAAAAATTCACACAACAAACCTAAATTCATTTTTCTATTTACTTTATTAATCCCTAGTTTCACACATATTTATTAATTGACCAAACTAACTTCAATTGCAACCAAACTTTACCAATAGCTAGGTTTTATCACCAAACAGGGCCACAATAAATTTCATGATTTTTGGATTTACAGAGAATTAATTAAAATTACACAAACTTGCATTTATTAATTACTTCACTGATTTATACAGCAGATTAAAGGTACTGGAACACCCTATATTATATTTTTAACAAATACTACATACTTCAGAGAGCAATACACAATTATTCTCACATTTTCCATTCAACAGATTAATTCATATGAATAAATAACTTCAGTACTATTCATATGAATATATAAATGAAAAGCATTTTGAAATTTACTGGAAAAAGAAAAGACCAAACCAGCCCACTACGGCCCATGACCAAAGCGAGCCGGCCCACTCGGCCTGCCCGCACCCGGCGCCGGCGTTTTAGCAAAAGAGACCTTGGGAAAATCGGAAATCAACCCGCGGTCCGATCTATACTATTCACATGAGTCACGGGATTTGCACTTAACCCCCTGGAAAGACTTACCTTCTAACCCGAGGCCCCTGGCCTCTCCTCTGTTTTGACAGAGGCGAGAGCGCCGGCGGTCCGCCGCCCCTAGCTCGCCGACGGTGAGCCGAGGGACGAAACCGAGGGCACTGACGGACTCTACACTCCAAGACGAGTCTACCAAGTTAAGACACGACGAGATCCGAGCGCACAGCACCTGGAGACA